>CM065590.1:92464199-92952230 GCA_033119425.1 Bufotes viridis
GGGGCAGATTTATTTATCCTACAGATGGCATAGGCAGTCTGACTAGACCTCCACCCGATTTATCACAAGGGGTGCAGGCCTGATGATGTATCAGAATTGTGGCGCAGCTTTAGCACTAAATGCTGCATCTTAGGTGTGACCCTCTTGCCACAACTCCCTTGTAGAATTACTCAAGAATAGATGTTCCAAATTGCACCAAAATGCTCCAGTTTGCACCAAATTGCATCAAACTTTGGCACAATTTACAACAGTGTCTAGGTGCATAGACATTAGTAATAGTTTTGTGCTGCACATTTTTTGACCAAAAAAGTTCAAAAAATTCTTGTGTTTTTGCCAATACACTGTGTAACCCCCTGTAATGTTATTTTCTCTCTAGAGCGGTATGGGGAAAAGGTATGGGGAAAATGCATTGATCCAAAAAACACCATGCAAAAACCCCATTAAATAAACACACTCCCACTTGCATTTTTCAAGCAGGGCAAAATGGATGTCTATGGGACAAAAATGCCACACAATGAGGGGAAAAAACACCGGAATGAGAGCATCCTGCAATACAAAAACTACGTCACTGAGCTGAAAAAATGCCACAACAAAAAAAATGCTTGTGTGGACTGCATTTACTGTTTGCCATACATTTCCATGTCAGCTATTAAGCTGGTGTTTTTTTTACTAAAAAACACCAGCCACAAAAATGCACCAAACAACCAAACCCCCCCCCCCCCAATAACATAAAAGAAAGCTCTATGTGTGGCACTATTCTTAATGTTGCTTGATATTAAACCACATGCCAATTAATCACCATGGTTTTTTATCCAGTTTGAAAAACCAGAGGACCCTACATCTGTGATAACCCAGGACACCTATATATTGTATATTATGACAAGGCACTCTAACCACTCAATATATCTAATAAAAATTCCATGAATATTTCTATGTGGAACAGTAATACTTTATATAAAAAAAAAAAATCAGTGACTGAATCTAAGGAAAACAATATTTAAGCTGTAACTAGAGTTGAGCAAACACCTGGATGTTCGGGTTCGAGAAGTTCGGCCGAACTTCATGAAAATGTTCGGGTTCGGGATCCGAACTCGACCCGAACTTGACCCTGAACCAGAACCCCATTGAAGTCAATGGGGACCCGAACTTTTGGGCACTAAAAAGGCTGTAAAATAGCCCAGGAAAGGGCTAGAGGGCCGCAAAAGGCAGCAAAATGTAGGTAAATCCCCTGCAAACAAATGTGGATAGGGAAATTACTTAAAATAAAATAGAATAAATAAAAATTAACCAATATCAATTGGCAACTTGGAGGAGGAGGTGGAATAGGAGGTTGGGGTGGTGTCAGGTGGGAATGCTATGGGAGTTGAAGTTCTCATCACAGCCAAAAAAGATTCATGTCTGCCTGCAGTGCCACAGGCCTCATTCACAGACTCAGGGCCATGGCAACCATACATGGGAGTTGAAGTTCACATCACAGCCAAGAAGGATTTATGTCTGCCAGCAGTGTCACAGGCCTCACTCACAGACTAAGGCCAATGGCAACCATACATGGGAGTTGAAGTTGTCATCACAGCCAAGCAGGAATCATGTCTGCCTGCAGGGCCACAGGCCTTATTCAAACATTCAGGCCCATGGGACCCACAAAGAGGAGACTTAAAATCACTCCAAGACAGTATTGATTTCATCCAGAAATTCCACAGGCCTCATTCACAGATTCAGACCAATGGCACCCACAAAGAGGAGAGTTACAATCATGCCAAATCAGTATTGATTTCACCCAGCAGTGCCACAGGCCTCATTTACTAATTCAGGAGGACCATGGCACCAGCGGTCCCGTAACAGCAACACAGGCCTTAGGTCAACCTGCAATGGAACAGGCCATTATCATTTATGTAGGCCCCTGACACCCAGACAGAGGAGAGGTGATTTGACAGTAAAAGAGTTTGATGTCTCCCACCAATGCAGCAAGCGATTAAACTAAATATAGGCCCCTGACACCCAGACAATGTAGAGGTCATTTGACAGTATAAAGAGTTTAATATCTCCCACCAATGCAGCAAGCGATGATACAAAATATAGGCCCCTGACAACCAGACAATGGGGCGGTCATTTGACAGTAAAAAGAGGTTAATGTCTCCCACCAATACGGAAGGCGATGAAACAAAATATAGGCCCCTGACACCCAGACAATGTAGAGGTCATTTGACAGTATGAAGAGTTTAATATCTCCCACCAATGCAGCAAGCGATGAAACAAAATATAGGCCCCTGACAACCAGACAATGTAGAAGTAATTTGACAGTATAAAGAGGAAAATGGCACCCAACAAAGCAACAAATGATTAAACGACATATAGGCCCTGACACCCACACAATGGGGCAGTCATTTGACAGTAAAAAGAGTTAAATGTCTCCCATCAAGACAGCAAGCAAGTAAACGAAATATAGGCCCCTGACACCCAGAAAATGTAGAGGTCATTTGACAGTATAAAGAAGTTAATATCTCCCACCAATGCAGCAAGCGATGAAACAAAATATAGGCCCCTGACACCCACACAATGGGGAAGTCATTTGACAGTAAAAAGAGTTAAATATCTCCCACCAAGACAGCAAGCAATTAAACGAAATATAGGCCCCTGACACCCAGACAGAGTAGAGGTCATTCGACATCAAAAAGAGGATAATGTCACCCACCAAAGCAACAGGCGATTATCTGAAATGTAGGCCCCTGGCACCCAGACAGAGGAGAAAGGTCCCAGAGCAGCAAAACAGGCATCATGTTACCCACCAATGGAACAGGCCACTTTCAGTTATTTAGGCCACAGCACCCAGACAGAGGAGAAAGATCCCATAGCAGCAAAACAGGCATCATGTTACCCACCAATGGAACAGGCCACTTTCAGTTATTTAGGCCCCTGACACCCAGACAGGTCATTTGACAGCAAAAAGAGATTAATGTCACGCACCAAAGCAGCAGGCGATTAGCTGAAATGTAGACCCCTGGCACCCAGACAGAGGAGAGGTTCATTCAACTTGGTATTGCCCCCAAAAATAATGGTACAATTAAATAAAAAGAGGATTCAATAATAAGTGCCCTGGAGTACAAGAATGTATGGTTGAGGGCGAGGCAGTTATAAATGTCTATTCTGCACAAGGGATGGACATGTCCTGTGGGATCCATGCCTGGTTCATTTTTATAAACGTCAGCTTTGTCCATTGGTATTTTGGCAATTGAATTTCACCCCACAAAATAATCTATCCTTTGACGGACAGTATTAAACTTAGCCAGCCACAGCTGGAACACCAGATTTAGGGGATTGGTATTTTGGCAATTGAATTTCACAAACCATTAGAAAACGTGGTGCTAAACAGGCAGGACATGCTCAAACCCATATGCAGTTGTGCATTTATATAGGGGAGCATATCCTGCACTTGTAGTCCATTGCTGATGGCAATCAACAGCAAAAAAAATGCATACAATGGAAGATGCCAGCAACGGACTACAAGTACCACAATAACCATCCTACATAAGGTAACGATTATGTGGATGTGGCAGAACAATCAAAAACGTAACAAAAGCAAAGACAGGTGCACTCTGCGGTTATACTAAGCCCTCACACTGATGTTAAAATTGAGAGGTTAGTTCGACATTAGTGTTGAGCGCGAATATTCGAATAGCGAATTTTTTTAGCGAATATCGGCACTTCGCTAATTCGCGAATATTTCGAATATAGCGCTATAAATTCGCTATTTCGAATATTCGTTTTATTTTTTTTTTATATATATTTTTTTCTTTCCCACTTCCCAACAGTAGTTCTTACCTGTCCTGAGGATTCCTGGCTTCCTGGCTGCTCTAGTCAGTGCCCATTGCCGCTTCTGCCGACTTCCGTGCTCATGGAGCGTCCCCAACCATGGGAACGTCTCCATATACTAAAATGTACTGTCGGATTTGAGGAATTACGTTGAAATCGCAATGCGATTAATTTAAGTTATATTAATCGCATTGCGATTTCAACTTAGCACTGCTATCTTACATAGGCTAGAATTAACGAATATGGAATATAGCACTAGCAGTGCTAAGTTGAAATCGCAATGAGATTACTTCAAGTTAAATTAATCGCATTGCGAATTCAACTTAGCAGTGCTGCTATATTCCATATTCGTTAACTTCGTTCATTCTAGCAAGCTGACCCATTATAAACCCAGCTCTAAGTTGAAATCGTAATGCGATTAATATAACTTGAATTAATCGCATTGCGATTTCAACGTAATTCCTCAAATCCGACAGTACATTTTAGTATATGGAGACGTTCCCATGGTGATGGGGACGCTCCATGAGCAAGGAACTTTATGGTTGGCTTGGTAGAATTAGCGAAAAGCGAATATGACGAATGTATATTAATCGCGGTAACTAGAATAATGACGAATATTCGATTTCGACGAATATGAAACGAATATTCATTCGAATATTCGCAAATTTCGTCGAAATCGAATATGGCACCTGCCGCTCATCACTATTCGACATATCCTACTAGGAGGACATGTGTTAAGCTTGGGCACCACGCCAAGGTCTCTCAAGTAGCCCGAGGCCCTATCACTCACCTACCTGTGCCGTATGGGCGATACCAGGGGCCAGTGGGCAAATGATGGGAGCATAAGGCCTGACTCACAAACAGCTTCCCAGTAACCTCCAGCATGTTACGTGGATATGGGCTACTTGAGAGACCTTGGCGCGGTGCCTGAGCTTAACACATGTCCTCCTAGTAGGATATGTTGAACTAACCTCTCAATTTTAATATCAGTGTCTACAGTGGACTACAAGTACAGGATATGCTCCACTATATAAATGCACAACTGCATATGGGTTTGAGCATGTCCTGCCTGTTTAGCACCATGTTTTCTAATGGTTTGTATATTCTTATGTTTGGAGGTGTATAAACTCCAATTTAAATGTGCCTGCTTTTCATCAACAGGCTACATTTAGGCGCACCTGTTAGTCCCTGGGCCATATCAGCCAGTCTCAGGTGGGGCTCACAGGCACCTCCCACCTCCCATTGCAAGTATGGCTAAATGCTGGAGGTTACTGGTAAGCTGTTTGTGAGTCAGGCCTTATGCTCCCATAATTTGCCCACTGGCCCCTGGTATCGCCCATATGGCACAAGTAGGTGAGTGGTAGGGCCTCGGGCTACTTCAGAGACCTTGGCACGGTGCCCAAGCTTAAGGCATGTCCTCCTAGTAGGATATGTCGAACTAACCTCTCAATTTTAACATTAGTGTAAGGGTTTAGTATTACCGCAGAGTGCACCTGTCTTTGCAATTGAATTTCACCCCAGAAAAAAATCTATCCTGTGACGGACAGTATTAAACTTAGCCAGCCACAGCTGGCACACCAGATTTAGGGGATTGGTATTTTGGCAATTGAATTTCACCCCAGAAAAAACCTATCCTTTGACGGACAATATTAAACTTAGCCAGCCACAGCTTGAACACCAGATTTAGGGGATTGCTATTTTGGCGATTGAATTTCACCCCAGAAAATTATCGATCCTTTGCCGGACACTATTAAATCTGGCCAGCCACTGCTGGGACACCAGATTTACGGTATTGCTATTTTGGCAATTGAACTTCACCCCAGAACAAAATATATCCTCTGCCGGACACTATTAAACTTGGCCAGCCACTGCTGGGACACCAGATTTACGGTATTGCTATTTTGGCAATTGAATTTCACCCCAGAACAAAATATATCCTTTGCCGGACACTATTAAACTTGGCCAGCCACTGCTGGGACACCAGATTTACGGTATTGCTATTTTGGCAATTGAATTTCACCCCAGAAAAAAATCTATCCTTTGATGGACAATATTAAACTTGGCCAGCCACAGCTGGAACACCAGATTTAGGGGATTGTTATTTTGGCAATTAAATTTTACCCTAGAAAAAAATCTATCCTATGACGGACAATATTAAACTTAGCCAGCCACAGCTGGAAACCCAGATTTAGGGGATTGTTATTTTGGCAATTGAACTTCACCCCACAAAAAAATCTATCCTTTGACGGACAGTATTAAACTTAGCCAGCCATAGCTGGAACACCAGATTTAGGAGATTGTTATTTTGGCAATTGAATTTAACCCCAGAAAAAAATCTATCCTTTGAAGGACAGTATTACACTTGGCCAGCCACAGCTGGAACACCAGATTTAGGGGATTGGTATTTTGGCAATTGAATTTCACCTCTCAATAAAATATAGCAATTTCACTGCTGTGTTGGATATTGGAAACAAAAGCCTGCTATTGAAACCAAAAATGTATGTTTGAAACAACACTGGAGAATGTCGCGCTGGTCCACAGGAAACCAGGAGCCCGGACCTTGCCCTGAACCTTGGCGCACAACAAGTCCCAGAATGAGGAGAAAAATGGTCCAGCTTCACTGGATGTGCACATCATGACTAAGGATCCGCACCTATAGTGATCCGAAACCGGTCGATTTCTTGCATTGCTGTACGTTGGTTTTTATCTGCACGGGATTCAATAAAGCCTCAAGTTTTCCAGTGAAGCTGGACCGTTTTTCTCCTCAAAAATGTATGTTGAACTTGGTGGCAGCTCAAAACATGTGCTGTTGCACCAAAAGATCACAAAATGGCCGATCACCCCATAAAAAAGTGACAGAAAAATGCTCTGGGCAGCCTAAAAACCAGTGAGCAATGAACTAACAGAAGTTGAATGATTTACAGCTGGTGTTGCTGAGTTTTCTCTGCCTAATCTCGCCCTCACAGCAGCTGCATCCTATCCCTACACTAATCAGAGCAGAGTGACGGGCGACGCTACGTGACTCCAGCTTAAAAAGAGGTCGGGTCACATGCTGCACTTAGCCAAGCACAGCCATGCCATTAGTAGGCATGGCTGTGATGGCTTCTTAGGGCAGCCCTTCAGAAAGCAGGAAGAAATCACCGAACAACGGACCCAAACCCGAACTTTTTTGAAAATGTTCGGGTCCGGCTCCCAAACATCCCAAAATTCAGTATGAACCCGAACTATACAGTTCAGGTTCGCTCAACTCTAGTTGTAACTAAAGAAGCCCCTACCCAAATAAAAAACAAAAAGATCCAAAAATATGTATATTCTATATGGCGTCTAAGAGCTCATTCCCACAACCGTGAAAAATGGACATGGGATGTCTATTATCAGAACCTATTAAAGTTTATGGAACTATTCATATATGAATAGCAGCCCTCAAAAAATAGGAAATGTCTTATTTTTGCCCATTTTCATGGCCAGATGGACCCCATTGAAATCAAGTGGGCTTTTTTTAATGGCCATTTAGACAGGAGTTCACATGTTTAATGGCCATTGAAAATGGGTACACTGTGTAATAAATTGGACTTTCAATGGTTAAAATAAGAAACAAATGCACACCTTATATTACACATCAGGGAACACTTGCTCCACACTGGAGGCAGCAGGACCTGACGCTTTCAGCATTGTGACATCACAAGATGTGGAGATGTGGATATTCAGCACTATAATTACTGAGGGCACAATGGGGATAAATTATATAGACTATAAATACTGTTACTTATACTGGGGGCACTAAGGGGGCCATTACTTATGCTGGGGGCACTAAGGGGGCCATTCTTTATACTGGGGTGGCACTATGGTACCATTGTTTATACTGGGGTGCACTAAGGAGGCCAATTTTTTTTACTGGGGGCACTATGGGGATCATTCTTCATATGGGGGGCAATATGAGGGCCATTCTTTATGCTGGGGGCCACTGAATGTCTAAGGGGCACTATGAGGGCACTGCAAGGATTGGGATTTAAAAAAAGAAGCCCATGAATTCATCATTAACAGATGCAAAATGGCCATGAAAAACTGATAATTTATCTGACCTTTTTTTTTCATTGTTGTGTGAATGTATCTTAAGAATTATCCCAATGGCCCGATATTACACCTGTTTTTTGTGCTTTTTTGCTGTAAAAGCTCCAGTTTTAGATATTAGCTGAAAGAATATGGGAAACATGAAATGCAGGACGTTTTTTTGCTACTTGCGTGTTTGTTAATTAGGTGGCATTTTGTCTTTTTTGCTTCTTTTGAAAAACACAGCATGCTGGAGCTCTTGGTGTTTTTTTGACAATGCCATGAAGAAAACTTAGTGTTGGGCGCGAATATAAATTAATTTGCACAATCGTGAATATATTGGACCCCTCTATCTGCATATAAAGCTATTGTAATGTTCTGCCGTGCCAACCATTTTCTCCAGTCTCGGGAAACTTCTAGCAGTTTGAAAAATGTAGCTATAATGACCCACGCCTGTATTGCATGCTCATTACGTGAATATTACGTTGTTGATTTTCACAATCTAGAAAATAATAGCGAATTCGCAAATGTATGATGAATATTCTACCAAATATTCGTGAAATATCGTGAATTTGAATACTGCCCCTGCAGCTCATCACTAATGCTCAACAAGGGGGTGAGGCTTGGTGGAAAGGGGCATAGGTTGACTAGGAAAGGGATGGGTCTACGATGTGCTATTTTGCATCATAACTGTGCCACAGTTCTGGCGTAAAAATCTGCATCAAAGTAAGCCAACCAATCGTTGGTATAGAGTCAGGAACAAGTGTTTATCCCCGCCCCACACTTATCATTCAGCCTGAGCCCCTGTGATAAATCTGGTGGAGGTCTGGACAGGCTGTCCAAGCTTAGCCATCTATAGGATTAGTAAAGCAGGGCCATTGTGTGCAAAAAAATGGCAGAAATAAACACCACAACAACCTCAGGTGGCAAAACAAAAATACCTGGTCGTGTTTTTACTGCTGAAAAAAATGCCAGCAAAATTCGTTTGTGTGTAAGCACTCTTAAAGGGGTTGTTCCACAAATAATATTCTACAGGTTTAAAACCAGCACTTGTATCTGAATACTTTTGTAATTGAGTGTAAAAATTTTTGGGCAAAGACACTGAGTTATTCGATAAAATGTATCTGTATAGCGCCACCTACTGTTTGTTTTTTTCTTTTTTCTTTGTCCAGCTCACTGAGATGGCCACCCATGCTCAGTTTTATCCTTCAACTACCTCTTGAATTGTGATAGGGAGAGAGCTGCAGCAGAATAGACACGTCCCCTAAGCTGAAGCAGAAAAGACACTCCCCTTGAGCTGTCAGCTTGATATAAATCTAGCAGAGCAATGAATGGGGAGATCTCTGGATCCATGTGAGGAACAGGGCTGGTTCTAGCTTTGTTAGAAAGAGATTGTCATGTACTACATAATCTCAGATTTTTTACAGTAGTGATGGGATAACCCCTTTAAGGTAAATGTACATGCAACATAAATGCTCTGTGGGGATTTCATCTACACATTGCAGAGATTTTCCTATCACAACATGTCCAATATCTGCTGCACATTTTCACCATAGTACTGACATTTCATCCATTTTAATCTGGGGGGAAGGGACAGGCATAAAAAATTTGCATATTATATATACAGATTTTGCGCTGAATTTGTGGTGTAAAATGACATCCCATGTGTAGTTACCCATAACTTCTTTTTATATAGGCAGTAGATACTTTTAAGGGTTCGGCCACACGGTCAGGTTTCTTGATTCAGTTGGAAAGCCAAAATCAAGAGAGAATTCTTAAAAAGAGAAGTCGTATGTGTCCTTTATACTTTCTCTCATTTCATGATCCACTCTCAATTATGGTTTCCAAAATGGCATCAGGAAACCTGACCGTGTGGCCGTACCCTCAAAGTTCTATATCTCCGCATCACTATCATGTGTATAACACGTAAATTCAAATCTGTGAGATCTTTGGTAATGTAGGCCAGTATACTGTTAGCCAACATCTTTGCACTGGTTTCACTTATGATAATGTGCTAAGGAAACCACCAGTCAAGTGTGGAACATGTGGAAGAAATTCAGTGGGTGTAGCTGACCTTGACTTTTGAAGAGAGATTTGAGTTCTTTGCTGCATAATTCTATTTTCTGAGTTTTATAAGATTTGTATTCAAGATTTGTTTAGCCCCTCATTCTTTAAAAAAAAAAATAAATACAATGTAGACATGAAAGAGCATCTGTGACCCCGTTCTGTGCTTTTGCACAAATCATAGTAAATTATAATAAACATTTTCTACTCCATGTTTGTTTTTTTGTTTTTTTCACATATTAGATTGTGATCCTCCAAAATTTCTCATGAATATTCAGTACAGGCCTCACGCCAGTCCAGAATACATACTGTCAGGGGTGTAGCTATAGGGGAAGCAAGGGAAGCTGCTGCTTTGGGGCCCAAACTCAGAAGGGGCCCATCCAGGAGGGGGACTAAAAGATTTTATTGTCAGGGCCTCCTCAACAGTGTTAGTAGTAACAGATGGAACAGCTTCCGGGCCTGGTCTGAGAGTGCAATCTTTACTAGCCACGGGAGTGGGGGTTGCAGGAAAGGAGGGGTTGCAAAGAAGTTACTGGGGGAAGGGGGGGGGGCATTAAAAAATGTGCTGTGGGGCCCAGTCATTTCTAGTTATTCCACTGCATACCGTCATTTAGCAGTTCAACAATAGAGTGGTCTGTCATGAAATCTCATATTCAGTACTGAGCAACAGTGGATGTGATTGGTCGAAGCCTTCTCTAAAGCTCCAGCTGGTAGATGTATTCACCAGCCACCTGGACTCATTGGCTTCCAGGTAATGGGGCATTGAGGATATGTCTACATGGGATGTAAAATTCAGCAAAAAAACTACATGCCGCAATTTTTAAAATCCACACCACATGTCAGTTTGTGAGTGGATTCCCATGCAGATTTTATACACAGCGTGTGGACGACACCTGATATCCACTTTGCTGCTACTGTAAAGTGCTGTGGATTTTATGCCTGCAAAATCACAACAGAAAATGCACAGTGCATATGCCCCATGTGGACGTACCCTAAGGCCTCATGCACATGACCGTTGGTGTTTTGCGGTCCGCAAACCGCGGATCCGCAAAACACGGAAGCTGCTCTGCGTTCTTTTCCACGATTTGCGGAACGGAACCCGGCCCATTGTAGAAATGCCTATTCTTGTCCGCAAAACGGACAAGAATAGGACATGCTCAGTTTTTTTTGCGGGGGCACGGAACGGAGGAACGGATGCAGACAGCACACAGAGTGCTGTCCGCATCTTTTGCGCCCCATTGAAGTGAATGGGTACGCGCCATTCAGACGCGGACCCAAAATACATTTGTGCGCATGAGGCCTAAAAGTGTTACAAACAGCAGTGAACTGAATCCTCCCAGGAAAATATATTGTAATATGGAATTGTTGATAACTAAAAAAAGGGTGAGGGATGATCTTTAGGGGCCACAAAAAATGCTGCATGCTGTCCACATTCATATGTCCATTTCATGGCCCTGCAAAAAAGATAGAACATGTCCTATTCTTGTCCATTTTTCAGACAAAAATAGGCATTGTTACAATGAGTCCGTGGATGCCATCCATCACACAGATGTAGTGTTGAGCGAACTTGTATTTTAAGTTCGGCGTCCAAAGTTCGGGTTTGGGTTATCAAAGAATATCGTTATAGATTCCGCTACCACGGACCATAGCGGAATTTGGAATCCATAAGGGGATTCTTCAATAAACCCGAACTTTGGACAACACTAAGGACCTGGGGTGTCGTCACCGTCATGTGATCAGTGCAGGGGGCGTGGCTCAGTACTGGATTGATAAGAGGTGGTAAAGGGCTTGGTATAATGATCTTGTGACATGAGGGGCAGAGCTCCTGTATTCAGTGTAGAGGAGCAGAAGGAAGTAGAGCAGTGAAAGACGGTTGCGCAAACTTGTTATGGTCCATGGTAGCGGAATCCATAACGGGGTTCTTCGATAACCCGAACCCGAACTTTGGACGCCGAACTTAAAATACAAGTTCGCTCAACACTACATGGATGTCGTCCATATTTTTTGCAGATCTGTTTTTGCAGAACAAAATACATATGGTCGTGTGATTGTACCCCTAGGACTTATGCACACGACCGTATGCATTTTGCAGTCCGCAAAAAACGGATTTACAAAAAATACGGAGGATTTTCTTGTGCATTCCGTATTTTGCGGAACAAAATAGCTAGAACATGTTCTATTGTTTGGCAGAAAGGACATACGGAAACGGAATGCAGATGTTTTAACTTCCGTTTTTTTGCGGACCCATTAAAATAAGTTTGTGTGCATGAGCCCTTACAGTAGGAACACATTTTCAGATTTAAAATTCCCTGAGAACCCCATAGTGGTTGTCTATGAGGTTAAACAAAATGTTGCCCTAAGGTTTTGAGATCCTTAGTGTGCACATGGTCAGGTTTCTGCATGCAGTTTTGGAAGCCAAAACCAGGAGTGAATTCAAAAAAAAGAAGTCATATCTGTCCTGTCCTTTCTTTCTTTTATGATCCACTCCTGATATTGGTTTCCAAAACTGCTGACACTTCAGATTTTCTGCCACAGAATTGTAGATGGAAAATCCACAGCATTTTCGTCCTCATGCTGCTTGGAAAAATAATGTGCGGAATCTGTGTGGAATCTGACCTGTCGTGAGGATTTTAAATCTCTACCATAAGTTTTACCATTTGCAATGCAGTGAACTCCATGGCAAATCCATAACTTTTGTGTTTTTCTGCTGATTCCTTGTGGATTTTTTGAATGCTATTTACGCTCCATTCGGACATACCCTCCTACCTAGTAAAAATGTGATATTGCCAAGGATGGAAATGTGCAGTGGAGCTGCCCTTTTATGCTGTGTGCCAAAGATAGGTTAAAAGATTTTTATTTAGCATCAGCAAAAATTTGGCAAAGAGGAGTGCCAGAAAAAGACCTTGCTTTGCCAGGTACGCCATTCTGTTGCTCCCTACCAGTTTATGTTTGCTGGCGGTTACAATGACTTGTCCGTTTTCCCCTTGGACTCAGTGGTGTACGGCATAATGTTGCTGAGGCCAGTGATTTTCTGCAGTGGTCACATCAGTAGATGGACACATTAATGCCGTACAGTAAACAAAGACCCATAAGGGCCACAGCAGCAGACATGCCGGGACACAAGGGATTTATCACCTTAGTCATTTATTTTCTATAATTTGATGGCTGTGAAGGCAAAGGTCCAAGTTTTATTACAGTTATAGGAATTGCATCTACTGTTTTGAATGGTTTTTCTAATCAATTGTGGTTTATTGTGAAAAATAAGGGTGGGGGGGGGGGGGTAAGATCAAGATTTGGAGCCATGTGTTACTCATTCTAGCATCAGTATGATATTATACTCAGTATAGTGTTCATTTTTCATATCAAGTGTAGGAATGTAACATGCATTGTTATTCAAGAGGAACTGATTACAGCAAAAATGATGCACGGCATGGAACCACTTGTGATTCCAGCTAATTTGCATAAACACAGTCATTATAATTATATCAATGCCCTGAGGATGCTTTAACCGAACATTAAAAAAAACCATGCTGTTAGAAAAGATGCCTACTGTAGACTCCTCTAATAGACGGAGAAGGGAATCATGGCGTACATTGGCTTTGGATGCAAAAAAACTAAAAATGTGAGACAATTTCAGCATAATATACAAAGACTGAATGGCAGAATAGTGATCACCTACTGAGCCCTGAGATGTTAAGAATCCCTGGCAGAAAGTTTTACTAGTTTACTGCCTGATTTATGTTACACGTAGTGAGAGTCTCAAACAATATTCTGGGTGTCAGTGTGTCCTGATTTACTCCAAGATATTACTTAAAGGGAAGCTGCCACCATGAAAATGCAGTATAAGCTGCAGGCCTCATGTTATAGAGCAGGAGCAGCTGAGCAGATTGATTATATATATATATATATTTGTGGGAAAAGATTCAAATTTTTTTTTATTTTTTCATTTAAATTCCTGCTCATTCTGAGCTTTAAAGACTAGGAGGAGGTCCTATGAGTGATTGACAGCCTTCCCTCTATGACTGTGTATACAGAGATAGCTGCCAGTCACTGATAGGACCGCCTCCTTGACTTCACTGATAGGACCGCCTCCATGACTTCACTGATTGGACCACCTCCATGACTTCACTGATTGGACCGCCTCCATGACTTCACTGATTGGATCGCCTCCTTGACTACAAAGCTCAAAAGAAGCAGGAATTTTAAAAAAAAATGAAATACAAGTTTTCCTGAATCTTTTCTCACAAAACTATATATGGTCATGCTCAGCATCTCCTGCTCTATAACATGCTGCCTGCAGATTGCACTGCATTTTCACGATGAGAGGTTCTCTTTAAAGGGAACCTGTCTATAGAGTTTTAGGGTAAGATTTATAATTTATCTTGTGCCAAAAAAAAGTGGCTTTAAAAAGTTGCAAGCTGGGTGTTTGAGACTTTTTAAATGTGACTTTTTTGGGGAAAAAAGTTTAAATTTTCCATAAGGTCCCCTTAGTGGTATATACCACTGAGCATATTGAATGGTCAATTGATTTTTTTTTCTATAAAAATGACCCCGTGTTTTCTACAGCATTGCCTGAGGTAAGAAAATTGGATTCTGGGCTCATCTGGGTGAAAGGACCTGTATAAATGAGTGCAGCATCTTTGAAGTGCTCCGATGCTGTATATATAAGGGGTAATTAATAATTCAGTAACAAAGACAATGTTTAATCTGTAGGTCAATCATTTTGACAGGGCCACCAGTTTTACAATCCAGATAATTGATCTTTTTTGAGGAGTATAATTTGAGGAGTGTTCTTATAGTGTATCTCAACCAGACACAACTAATTAAGGTCCACCATCTTATTTGCTCCTCAGCCAACTCAAGTCTTTCATCTTAATTATTTCAAAGACGCACAGCGAGCATCCAATCTGGACTTACTGTCCCCTAAGAACGTGTTTTGTTCTGTCAGTCAGCCTTGATGTATGAACACTTTCTTTGCTGACCTGTAACTAAAGCTATGATTTCCAGATGGAGATTCTTCATCAGGTGCTGACCATATGGTGCTGTCTTCAGCTTTCAATCGTTTTTCAGATAACTGTAAAGTAAAAAAAATCAGCTCTGTTTTCTTTATGCACAAATCTAATGGAACTAACAGTAAGTTTTCGTTTACCCTCATATGTAATGGAACACATTTTCCACAAATGAGAATTTAACACCTCCACATGCCATAACCATACTTGGTTGGTAGGTATCTCTCAGTCCCCATCAAACACAATTTCTGCAGATATCAAATAGGATAAGTTACTTTGTGCACATCCACAAAAACGAAAAAAATCCTATAGAGTAACACATGTTAAATGTCACAATATTTAGGACTATGGATAACAGTTTTTGGCAGCAATCATAAAATGGTATATATTTAGAGAAAAAAAAGCCTATTTTATGAACTATTTTCCAATAAAATGATATTTTATATTGTAATACATATTATATTGTCCACATTTTATGCTCTGAGGATGTGTCCCAATATCAGTGGACTTAGTGACAACAAATAGTCCCTGGTGTGTTAATATATATCATTCTGGACCACATATGGGACCAGATTGTACCTAATCTTTAAAATGCTATAGTGAATGTAAAATAGTTTGGTTTCACAAAAAATGTTATCCTTTTTAAATTAACAAATACAACTCCACTTGATGTGTGGAGTTGTTACAAACACAAGTGAACAGTTCGTTTTCGATGACCCATATTTACTAATATCAGTGCACCTAGATTTCAGTGTATATTGCCCCCCAAATTTATGCAATTTAGTGCATGTACATTTAGAATGAGTTTATGTGCCTAGTGCGAAAAGGAGTACAGGTGAAAATCAAATATTAGAATATCGGGCAAAGTTAATTTATTTCAGTAATGCAACTTAAAAGGTGAAACTAATATATGAGAGACTCATTACATGCAAAGCGAAATATTCCAAGCCTTTATTTGTTATAATTTGGATGATTATGGCTTACAGCTTATGAAAACCCCAAAGTCACAATCTCAGGTACCCTTTGCTCAGGTGTTATGGATTGATTAGCTGACTAGAGTGTGACACTTTGATCTTAGAATATTGAACCTTTTCACAATATTCTAATTTTAAGTTGCATTACTGAAATAAATGAACTTTTGCACGATGTTCTAATTTTTCGAGTTTCACCTGTATGTCTTAATTTTACAGAGGTGTGGTTTCAAAGGAGAGTGTCTGGCCTAAAATGTGACTTTTGGGAATAATTACTCCACAATTCTTCTAAATTTTTAACCAATAGTTGGTATTCATACACCATATTTATTACCCAGCCTGAGCCTCAGTGATAAAGCTGGTGCAGGTTTATATTTATGATAAGTAAATCTGCCCAGATGTGTTAGAAGCAGAAAAATTGTCAATTTAAAAGACATGGGTGATTTTCCTTTTACATTATGTGGTCTACCTGGTGCTTGGGCATCTCTTACCTGAAAATGTGATGGCACCAGTATGCACCATGGGAAGAAGACAAGCTGGTCAGTGTTCTGCTAGGAAACCTTGGGTCCTCCTGGCATTCATGTGGATGTTACTTTGACACACACATACCTAAACATTCTTGAAAACCAAGTAGTTGGCTGCTGTTGGTGGCAAATTGCATTAGCTCTAGATTGTTATGAAGAGTGATCCGATGAATTGCAATTAATTACAAAGGCATTCCTTGCCATGAAAATTAACTTAAAGGGGTTAACCAGGCTTTTAATATTAATGACGTTCCTCGGGATAGGTCACCAATATCAGATCGGTGGTGGTCCGAAACCCAGCACCCCCGCTGATCAGGCCTTTCCTTCATACAGCTGATTGGCGGGGGTCATCAATATTAAAAGCCCAGAGAACCCCTTTAATAACAAAAACGCAATTCCACAGCATTTCTGCCCTGCCACAAAATAACTTGCTAACAGCTTTTCAGTGATCTTGCCGTTAGCTCTGTAGAAAGTTTAACAAGGACAAGGCAGCTGATATCCCTCTGTCATGCTGATTGAATCAGAGAAGACTGGTTACTTTAAAAAGGGGGTGGTGCTTGAAATCATTGTGTTCTTCTGTTAACCATGGTTACCTCCAAGGAAAAACATGCTGTAATCATTGTTTTGCATCAAAAGAGCTTCACAGGCAAGGACATTGCTGCTTGAAAGATTGCACCTAACTCAACCATTTATCAGATCATCAAGAACTTCATGGAGAGAGGTTCAGTTGCTGTGTTGAAGGATTCAAGGTGCCCAAGATAGTCCAAGTGCAAGGACTATCTCCTAAACAGCTATGAGATTGGGTCACAACAAATGCAGAGCTTGCTCAGGAATGGCAGCAGGCAGGTGTGAATGCATCTGCACTGACAGTGAGGCGAAAGGCTTTTGGAGGATGACCTCGTGTCAAGAAGGGATGCAAAGCAGCCGCTTCTCTCCAAAAAAAACCCATCAAGGGCAGACTGACATTCTAAGCAATGTTTTTTACACCATGATGGAGCCCAAATTACAATGAAAAGTGATAAGTGGCTTGGTGAACAAAACAATTTTGGGTCCATGGCCAGGAAACTCCACAGATCTCAATCCCACTGAGAACCTCTGGTCAATCCTCAAAACCGGGTGGACAAACAAAAATGAAATTGTAATAAAACTCCAAGCACTAAGTAGGCAAGAATAGGTTGCCATCAGTCAGGATTTGGCCCAGAAGCTGATATTCAACATGTCAGAGTGAACTGCAGAAGTCTTAGAAAAGAAGGGTCATCATTATAAATATTGAGCCTTTCTATAAACTAGATGTATTTGTCAATAAAAGTTAAAAAAAAGGTATGAAATGCTTATAACTGTACTTCAGTATACCATATATACCTTATTTCTGATATTTAAGGCCTCTATACTGACAGGGAGTGTTCCACAGGACTGGCGCATAGAAAATAAGGTGCCAATATTAAAAGAGGATACAAAAACGGAGCACGGAAAATCTAGGCCGGTAAGTTTAACATCTGTCGTGGGTAAACTGATTAAAGGTTTTCTAAGGCCTCTTTCACACGGGTGTCACCTTTGACGCCCGGATAAGAGGCGGGAGCGTTGCAGGAAAATGCGCGATTTTTCCACGCGTGTGCAATTTGTGAGAATGCGTTTTGCACGCATGTGAGAAAAATCGGCATGTTTGGTACCCAGACCCGAAGCCGGACTTCATCACTGAAGTCCGTTTTCGGGTTGAGAATTCTGTATATTTTATTATTTTACCTTATAACATAGTTATAAAGGAAAATAATAGCATTCTAAATACAGAATGCAAAGTAAAATGGGTGATTGAGGGTTAAAAATTTTAAAAAAAGCAACTCACCCCCTCTAATTGAGCGCGTAGCTGCCGATCTCCTGTTCTGTCTTCAGCTGGGGGGTAAAGGACCTTCTGTGACATCACTGGGTCATATGGTCCAATCACTTGCTCCCATCACAACACGTGCTTGTGGATGCTTACGATTTTCCCGCAGCCCCATTCACTACTATGGGGCCTGCGTTGCGTGAAAAATGCAGAATATAGAACATGCTGCGATTTTCACGCAATGCAAAAGTGATGCAGGAAAATCACCGCTCATGTACACAGCCCCATTGAAATGAATGGGTCCGGATTCAGTGCGGGTGCAATGCGTTCACCTCACGCATTGCACCCGCACGGAAATCACGTACGTGTGAAAGGAGCCTAAGAGATGCTATCTTGGAGTACCTCAATGAAAATAAACGAATAACGCCATATCAGCATGGCTTTATGCGGAATCATTCATGTCAAACTAATTTAATCAGTTTCTATGAGGAGGTAAGTTCTAGACTTGACAGCGGCGAATCAATAGATGTCATATATCTGGACTTCTCCAAAGCATTTGACACTGTACCTCATAAAAGGTTAGTATATAAAATGAGGATGCTCGGACTGTGAGAAAATGTCTGTATGTGGGTAAGTAACTGGCTGAGTGACAGAAAACAGAGGGTGGTTATTAACAGTAGATACTCAGATTGGGTCACTGTCACTAGTGGGGTACCTCCGGGGTCAGTATTGGGCTCTATTCTCTTCAATATATTTATTAATGATCTTGTAGAAGGCTTGCACAGTAAATTTTTGAAGATGACACTAAACTGTGTAAAGTAATTAACACTGAAGAAGACAGTTTTCTGCTGCAGATGGATTTGGATAGATTGGAGGCTTGGGCAGATAAGTGGCAGATGAGGTTTAACACTGACAAATGTAAGGTTATGCACATGGGAAGGAATAATGCAAGTCACCCGTGCATACTAAATGGTAAAACACTCGGTAACACTGACATGGAAAAGGATCTAGGAATTTTAATAAACAGCAAACTGAGCTGTAGAAACCAGTGTCAGGCAGCTGCTGACAAGGCCAAAAAAGGCCAATAAGATAATGGGTTGCATCAAAAGGGGCATAGATGCCCGTGATGAGAACATAGTCCTACCACTTTACAAATTACTAGTCAGACCACACATGGAGTACTGTGAACAGTTCTGGGCTCCTGTGAACAATTCAGACATAGCAGAGCTGGAGAGGGTTCAGAGGAGGGCAACTAAAGTAATAACTGGAATGTGGGGACTACAGTACCCCGAAAGGGTATCAAAATTAGGGTTATTCACTCTAGAAAAAAGACGACTGAGGGGAGATCTAATAACTATATATAAATATATCAGGGGTCAATACAGAGATCTCTCCCATCATCTATTTATCCCCAGGACTGTCACTGTAACGAGGGGACATCCTCTGCGTCTGGAGGAAAGAAGGTTTGTACACAAACATAGAAAAGAATTCTTCACTGTAAGAGCAGTGAGACTATGGAACTCTCTGCCTGAGGAGGTGGTGATGGTGAGTAAGAAATTCAAGAGGGGCCTGGATGTATTTCTGGAGTGTAATATTTTACAGGCTATAGCTACTAGAGATGGTCCAGGGAGTTATTCTGATTGCCTGATTGGAGTCGGGAGGGAATTTTCTTCCCCTTAAGTGGGGAAAATTGGCTTCTGCCTCACAGGTTTTTTTTTTGCCTCCTCTGGATCAATTTGCAGGATAACAGGCCGAACTGGATGGACAAATGTCTTTTTTCGGCCTTATAAACTGTTACTATGTTATGTTACTATGGAAAAAATCTGAAAAAGTTCTAACAACTCTGAAGCAGCAAACTTTGTGAAAAACAAACTTTGTGCCAGTCACAAAACCTTTGGCCACAACTTTACATGTCCTCAGTATGCCCTAATGGCAGAGGCCTGTTTCAGGAGACACTGCCACACTGCAAACATAGTTCAGAAATGGTTTCAAGAAGATGACAAAAAGGTCAAGGTATCACTTGGTCTCCAAATTCCCCAGGTCTCAATTTGATCGAGCATCTTTGGGATGTGCTGGAAAAACAATTCCAATGGAGGAGCCATGGAGGCTCCACCTAGCAACTTACACGAATTAACCACTTCCCGACCGCCCATTGACTATAACTGTCCTGGGCGGTCGCTTTTATCTCTGATCGGACGTTTTGAAATGTTTTTTCAGAGATAGCAGCTGCACTTAAATCTTGCAGCTGCTGAGCGGGGAGCCTGCTGTCAGTGACAGCAGGGCACCCCATAGAGAAGGCAGGGACCGTTCCTGGGTATTTTTGCCGTCTGGATCACTGTACAGTCGTGGCCAAAAGTTTAGAGAATTACATAAATATTGGAATTCGGAAAAGTTGCTGTTTAAGTTTTTATAATAGCAATTTGCATATACTCCAGAATGTTATGAAGAGTGATCAGATGAATTGCATAGTCCTTCTTTGCCATGAAAATTAACTTAATCCCAAAAAAAACTTTCCACTGCATTTAATTGCTGTCATTAAAGGACCTGCTGAGATCATTTCAGTAATCGTCTTGTTAACTCAGGTGAGAATGTTGACGAGCACAAGGCTGGAGATCATTATGTCAAGCTTTCTCAGGAATGGCAGCAGGCAGGTGTGAGCGCATCTGCACGCACAGTGAGGCGAAGACTTTTGGAAGATGGCCTGGTGTCAAGAAGTGCAGCAAAGAATCCACTTCTCTCCAAAAAAAACATCAGGGACAGACTGATCTTCTGCAGAAAGTATAGTGAATGGACTGCTGAGGACTGGGGAAAAGTCATATTCTCCGATAAAGCCTCTTTCCGATTGTTTGGGGCATCAGGAAAAAGGCTTGTCCAGAGAAGAAAAGGTGAGCGCTACCATCAGTCCTGTGTCATGCCAACAGTAAAGCATCCTGAGACCATTCATGTGTGGGGTTGCTTCTCATCTAAGGGAGTGGGCTCACTCACAATTTTGCCCAAAAACACAGCCATGAATAAAGAATGGTACCAAAACACCCTCCAACAGCAACTTCTTCCAACAATCCAACAACAGTTTGGTGAAGAACAATGCATTTTCCAGCACGATTGAGCACCGTGCCATAAGGCAAAAGTGATAACTAAGTGGCTCGGGGACCAAAATGTTGACATTTTGGGTCTATGGCCTGGAAACGCCCCATATCTTAATCCCATTGAGAACTTGTGGTCAATCCTCAAGAAGCGGGTGGACAAACAAAAACCCACTAATTCTGACAAACTCCAAGAAGTGATTATGAAAGAATGGGTTGCTATCAGTCAGGAATTGGCCCAGAAGTTGATTGAGAGCATGCCCAGTCGAATTTCAGAGGTCCTGATAAAGAAGGGCCAACACTGCAAATACTGACTCTTTGCATAAATGTCATGTAATTGTCGATAAAAGCCTTTGAAACGTATGAAGTGCGTGTAATTATATTTCACTACATCACAGAAACAACTGAAACAAAGATCTAAAAGCAGTTTAGCAGCAAACTTTGTGAAAACTAATATTTGTGTCATTCTCAAAACTTTTGGCCACGACTGTATACACAGCGCTGAAAGCAATGTGCACCTCCTGTCCCGGCACAGTGGTCATGTGAACGCTGGGGGAGTACAGGAGTTGTCAGTCTTCCACAGACCTCGATCAGGCCTGCACTGGGGCTGTACAGCGCTGTATTCTGCTGTATAGCCTCTCTGGGGTTGTATTTCCCCTGTAACTGGGGCTAAATAACTGATCCATGAGATGTAGGCACACTGTGACGTCATTGTGGAGAGCCCCGGGAGCTGCACGGACGGTAAGTAGCTTCTCCACTGCTCCCCACTACTTTTCCATGGCAGCCGGGACTTTAGTAGCGTCTTGGCTGCCATGGTAACACTGAAAGCATTTTGAAGACTGATCAGTCTTCAAATGCTTTCAGGTGTGTTGCGTTGTGACGGATCCGGCGGGACTAGTGTAAAAGAGGCCTTACTGATACCTTGCTATACATGGTACACACATCCAAAAAACCATAAAGAGACACGCATAAATAATTCCAAACTTTATTGATAGATAAAAGTTGACAAAAAATAATAAGCATGTGATATCAAAATATGGTGGCAATACAAATCGTAGCCATGACATGAGACTCCCCCACCAACCATAAAATCCCCCTCCCTCAAAAATATCCAAGTGCTATTAAAGGGGTATTCCCATTTTAATGATCACTGTTAAATCTGTTAATGATTTAACAGTGATCATTTTTCTAAATATGTTTCATTAACTAATTCCCACCGCTTAGAAGAAAATGAAGATATACTTACCTGACTGTTTTCTTCTGTCTCCCCTGGTTACGGCCACCGCTCTCTTCCCGAATCGCGGTGGCCGCGCTTGCAGTCCTGAAAGCGCATGCCGACGCCGCGCATGCGCTATGGTGACTTCTTTCTGGCCAGTATAGTATACTTGCCAGGAAGAAGTCACCAGGGCGCATGCGCGGCGACGTACGAGTCCAGTCCAGCGCGCGGCCCGGCCGGGAGAAGACGTCAATCAAGTTGGAGCCCGCCCCCTGCCGAAACCAGGAAGTTAACGGCGCATCGGTAGCAGGTAAGTATGAAAGAGCGTAATGGGAATACCCCTTTAAGTATAAAACCTCTAATAGGATGCAATAGCTGAAAAAGTGCCCAAAAATCTGTAAATTGTAAAGTGCATAAACTTCAATAACACTACTGACAAGGCTCACATACAAACATTCCATATACCTGAGGAGCATTTAAGCAGGAGATCAGGACCTCTGGTCAGGAAGGGAGCTCACCCCGACGTACATTTCGCTCTGCTTTCTCAAGGGGCTCCAGTACAGAGTCCCTTTTGTCAGTGCAGAAAGCTAAAGGGTCTGCGATGATGACATTACAGGTTTTGTACCATCTAGTAAAGGAACTGCACATAGAATTGTGTAGTTCCTAGGTTACCAAGTTTAGCTGCCATGACCTGTGATGAGATAATCATCTTCATCACAGATTCGGCACCATCTAGGAAAGGAACTGCACATAAATGTATGTAGTTTCCATTTACCATGACGTGCCATGACGTGATGACCTGATCACAGGTCCTTCAAACCCCAACAGCATAGAGAAGAACTGCAAGATAAGCTATCCAATAAGTCTCGAATGGAGTGGTATAAAGAGGTTCTCCCTATTTCTCTTTATTTGCCCCCCACCCCTATTCCCTTTTTTTACTCAGAAGTAGTACCTCATGCCTCATTAATTCTCATACATCAAAAGTGACTCATTATACATTATCACTGAGTACCACAATGTATAACTGACCACATATATCTGTCAAATCTGCATCTATTATGTCTGTACGCTCACATCAATATAGTGCTGCATATAAAACATATATATATATATATATATATATATATATATATACACACACATGTACACACACACACTGCACATATTACACGGTATAATAGATGCAGTGTGTACAGATATATAGTATATCCAGCAGTGTAGTGATATGTGAGGTACAAGGTATATTAGACACAGTGGCTACAGATATGTAATATATACAGCAGTGTATTGATATGTGAGGTAGGAGGTATAATAGATGTAGTGTGTACGCAGTACACTGCTGTATATACTATATATCTGTACACACTGCCTCTATTATACTTCTTATTAACTGACCATTGAACACATGTGACCTGTGATGTCCCAACTTCTTTTACACACTCTATTATACCTGATTCCAGAAGGCTCTCCAAATCTAGCCTCACTTCTCCTGTCCTAAAAGTCCTAAACAGAGGTGAGATGTAATTGGGGGACAATGCTGCTGCCAGTGGGGGAGCGGTTGTCAGGGTTTGTCAGTGGACAATAAGGCTGGGCATTTTGTACTTGCTGATATTTATTTGGCGCTTTTGGGGAGATATTTTGTGCTGCAATGTTGTATTTATACGCTGCTTAGAAGTATTTTGAGCGCTATGATGGTATGTGTCGCCATTGGGGAGGGTACTGGTACAGTCATGGCTGAAAGTGTTGGCACCCCTGAAATTTTTCCATATTGCAATTACACATGTTTATTTCCTTTATGTGTACTGGAACAACACAAAAACACAGAGAAAAAAGGCAAATTGGACATCATTTCACACAAAACTCCAAAAATGGCCCGAACAAAATTGTTGGCACCTTTTCAACTTTGTTTCAAGCATGTGATGCTTGTTCAAGTAACAGGTGTGGGCAATATAAAAATCACACCTGAAACCAGATTGAAAGGGGAGAAGTTGACTCAATCTTTGCATTGTATGTCTGTGTGTGCCAAACTAAGCATGGAGAAAAGAAAGAGGAGAATAGAACTGTCTGAGAACTTAAGAATCAAAATTGTGGGCAAATATAAATAATCTCATGGTTACAAGTCCATCTCCAGAGATCTGGATGTTCCTTTGTCCATGGTGCTCAACATAATCAAGAGGTTTACAACCCCTGGCACTGTAGCTAATCTCCCTGGATGTGGAAGGAAGAGAAAAATTTATGAAAGTTTGTAACGCAGTATAGTCTAGATGGTGGATAAGCACCGCGTCAAGTTCCAAAGAAATTCAAGCTGTCTTGCAGACTATCCGTCAACATTTGAATTATATGAAACGCTATGTCAGGAGACCCAGGAGGACCCCACTGCTGACACACAGTCATAAAAAAAGCTAGACTGCTGTTTGCCAAAATGTATGTGAGTAAGGCAAAATCCTTCCAGGAAAACGTCTTGTGGACAGATGAGACCAGGATAGAGGTTTTTGGTAAAGCACATCATTCTACTGTTTACTGAAAACAGAATGAGGCCTACAAAGAAAAGAACACAGTACCTACAGTCAAATATGGGGGAGGTTCAAAGATGTTTTGGAGTTGTTTTGCTGCCTCTGGTGCTGGGTTCCTTTACTGTGTGCAAGGTATTATGAAATCTTAAGATTACCAAAGAATTTTGGGTCACGATGTAGGTCTCACTGTCAGAAAGCTGGCTTTGCGTCCTAGGTCATAGGTCTTCCAGCAGCACAATGACCCCAAACATACTTCAAGAAGCACCCAGAAATATATGGAAACAAAGCGCTGGAGAGTTCTGAAGTGGCCAGCAATGAGTCTGGATCTAAATCCCATTGAAGACCCGTGCAGAGATCTTAAAGGGACACTGACAGGCCATTAGAGCATATACAGCTATACATTTCCTTGTATTGGTCTCCTGGCTTTGCATTATGTATAAAAAAACGTTTTTTATTGATATGTAAACTACCTCACTTTGTGCCCAAGGGGCTCTCCCTCAGTCCGTTTTGTGCCCAGCCACTCCCCAACTGCATCTTCCTAGCTCATTAATATTCACTTCATTTGGCTTATTTTTTTTTCCCTCCCGACGCGCCGAAATCCCGCGCATGCGCCGTTAGAGGTTGCTGGCAGCAGCCTCGTCCTGTACAACTGGGAGGGGAGAAAGCTGGCGCAGCCTTAGTTGTACAGGACGAGGCTGCTGCCAGCAACCTCTAACGGCGCATGCGCAGGATTTCGGCGCGTCGGGGGGGAAAAAAAAAGAAGCCAAGTGAAGTGAATATTAATGAACTAGGAAGATGCAGTTGGGGCGCAGCTGGGCACAAAACGGACTGAGGGACAGCCCCTTGGGCACAAAGTGAGGTAATTTACATATCAATAAAAACGTTTTTTATACATAATGCAAAGCCAGGTGGGGGTAATATTAGTATAGTTTTAATTAGTAAAAGGAGACCAATACAAGGATATGTATAGCTGTATATGCTCTAACGGCCTGTCAGTGTCCCTTTAAAATTGCTGTTGGGTGAAGGCACCCTTCAAATATGAGACACCTAGCAGTTTGCAAAAGAAGAGTGGTCCAAAATTTCAGTTGAGAGGTGTAAGAAGCTTATTGACAATTATAGGAAGCAATGAATTTATTAATTTCAAAGTGTGTGCATCAGAAATATTAAGATGAGGGTGCCAGTAAATTTATCCGGCCCATTTTTGGAGTTTTGCGTGAAATTATATAATTTTTCTCCTTTTTTCTCAGTTTTTTTGTGTTGCTCCAATACACACAATGGAAATAAACGTGTGTATAACAAAACATGTGTAATCGCAATAATTTTCTGGGACAAATACTTCATTTTCAGGAAAAATTTCAGGTGTGGCAGCACTTGCATTATATGTCCCTGGCCACGTTATTAGGCATTTTTGTGTTCCACTTTTACTTCCTTTCCTTTTATTACCTTTATTTCCTTTCTCATCTCGATGATTTACATAGGGGCATGACCAAGTAAAGTGAAATTCACCTGTGCAGTTTGCATTACCCACCATTATTTTTATGCAATATCATAAGTGGGCTGGTAGGGTTTCTGTGCCAAGGTTGTTTTGTAACCCCAATCCAGCCCTGATGCCACACTATATAATAAGCAGCAGCAAGCACGGTTCATGGAGCAAGGGGAGGGTCCTGGAATGAGTAGTGGGAGGTGCTATGGGTGGGGCATGAGGACCCAATTTAGATTCTTGTCTCTGGTGCCCAATGATTTCTGTATATACCCCTGATCAGAGGAATGGAATAACACAGAGATCCAAGAAATTATGCTCCAGAATTGTTACTTCATGGGCAATACAAATAATAAACCATATATATTCGGAGAGCTGACAAACCCTTTTTTAAATGTAATTGAAACATGCTAGGCAAATTAGCTCTCCTTCCAAAAAGAAAAGAAAGCTGGGCCTGTGATGCCAAATCTAGAACACAAAAATGTGGACTATGTGCTCCTATGTATTTTTGTTTCCCAACAGATGGATTTGCATCTCGTATGCATTCTCCTCTTACCTCTGCTGTTACAGCTGGAAACTCACAGGAAGTTAGTTGGGATGGGGGCTGTCAGGAACGCATGTCACTCTCAGGTGTGTTACTGTTATTGCAGACATTCCTTCCAAAAGAGAAATAGCACATTTGTAAACTAGACACAAAGGTCACAGTCTGACTGATTAATGCTGTCATGCTGCTGTCCAAATTACTTACTCCCTGGGGGTGTTTGCATTGAGCAGACCAAATGTGCTCAACAGATTTGTGCAAATCCATAAGGTTTAATACTAAAGAAGTTTGGAAAAATACCTTGCTGAAGCCCACCACTGTGCACCGTGCACCTCAGGCTCGTGCTTTGAGTACTTATGAGTGTTTGCATGTGGCACATCCATCCAGTGACTTGTCTAAATAGTGCGGTTGTTCCGTTAGATTTGATCTTGATAGGTTCTTGCAAAGTCACTGAATGGAGTTGTTTCCTAATTTCTTGTGAAGGATTTAAAGGGTATGTCCACTTTCACCACTTTCCTTTTTTTATATTTAGTACTTAATGTATCTAAAATTAAAAACAAAGCAACTTCTCTTATTTCTAAAGCTCCTGTGCAGATCTATATGCCTTTGTATAACCTGATCCTGTACACTGACCTCCTTCTCTCCGTTCCCTACTTCTTGCTAAATTATATTGAGTAATACTTCAGCAAGAAATAGGGAACAAATGGAGAAGAGTATGACTGGTCGATCAAACTACACAAGATGTACATGGGAGCTATAGACACAAAACTATAGCAAATGTTTACGCCTTTCTGAACCATGCTGTAATAGCACAAAGTGGGCAACTGTGCTCAGGAGCCAAGCCTCTGCCAATACAGCATGTGTCGGCTACTTATTTATTTAAAGCATTCATGGATTATGAGGGTTGTAGGGGTAGAGTTCCTATTTCCTACCACTCAAGTCAAAAACTATTCCTTTCATTTTATTTTATCAAATATCACAACTGTTATCGCTGAGAAGTGCTTGATTTTTTTCTCTTCGCTGCTTATGCATCGCCAGGGTTATTAGTTGTGGAGCCCCTCCTCAGGACCCTTACAGTTAACCCTTACAGTTTTGCAGACCGAGGTTCAAAGAATACAAGCCCTAATACACATAGGACACCGATGCCGATATCAGGATCGGGGGAGCCAGATTCAGTGTGCGACAGCCTCTGTCCTCTTGAATGAACAGAAGCTGACACACATTAGTTCCTATTTGATATGGATAGCCTATACTCAGGATAGATTATCAATATCAGATCAGTGGGGGTCCAACTCCCAGGTCCCCCGCCTTTCAACTCTTAGAAGAGGCCATAGTGTCTGCAGCCTCTTCAAATATCTGATTGGCAGGGGTGCTGATCCTGAGCATAGGCCATCAATGTCAAATTCCTGGATAACTCTTTTAAGACCCAAACTTGGCTGCATCAAAACTATTTCATCAAGATCTTCTAGTAAAAAAAGTTTGTATTTTATTCATCCATATGTGGGTTTACAGGCATCAGTATACAGCAGGGATCAGCAACCTGCGGCACGCGTGCCAGAGGTGGCACGCAGACCACTTTCTGCTGGCACGCCAGCTGTCACCAAGTGATGGCAAGACTTTTCAGTCTTGTCGCCATTTGTTGGATGCCCCACCACCACGCTGTACCTCTGAACATAAAGATCTTCAGACGTGTCATGAACGATGCATCTGTTAGCCCTGCCCTTCATGCTTCCAGCCCTGGGAGCGATAGCAGAGAGTGGCACTCTGCTACCCTACAGGCTGGCTGCTACTCTACCTCGCCGCTGCTCTCCTCCTCCTCAGGACTGCCAGAAATCCTGTTTGCCTAGGTAGGTAAATGTACTGAAAATTTGTGTGTAACCGGATTGCGGGTGGGGGGGTGAGGGGGAGAATGGCGAAACCAGCATGTGACCTGATTGGGACTGGGGGAAGGAAGGTGAGTTTGGGGAGATGAGCGTGTCTCCAGATTGGGGAGGGGGGGGTGAGCTTGGGAGATGGCGGAATGAGCATGAGACCAAATTGGGATGGGGGGGTAGGATTGTGAGCTTAGGGACATGGGGGAATGAGCACTGTGACCAGATTGACGGAAGCCCTCAGTTACTTAAAATGAGTGAGGGCTGCTCTTCCCAACTGTCAGTAAGTGTACGGTTGGTGGGGGGGGGCTACCCCCATATACTGTTCCCCCATATATTAGTCCCTTAGGAGGATTCCGAGGAGCAGTAACAATCCTTAATATTTATTTTTGTGAACAGTTGTAAACCTCTTTAAGCCATGCAGGTCAGGCAGTGTTGTTGAGAATTTTGGGACACAGCTAGTAAATACCTGTTTTTTGTCACATATTTGTGTTATATTACTTTCCCGTATGGCTCGTCACACCGAGCACTTCAGCTTTGATTTTTTTTTTTAATCGGCACTCGGTACAAAAAAGCTTACCAACCCTGGTATAGAGTAAGGAAATTCTTGAATTGGCCATACATCTTAGTCGTTGGACACATGCTCTCTCTTGGCCTTCTTCTATACACATACTCACTGAGTGTGCGTGTTTTCTGAATGGGCAGAAGGCAGAATGCTGGTGCCACACACCTCTGGAAGTGCCTTGTCTACTTGTACTCAAAGAAAAGGATCTGGCATGTGGACTCTTTCTCTCCTCTGACATCTGAGGAAGAAACAGAAGGCTACCATGCACATTAGATGGTCAATCAGTTCTGCCAAAGTCAACGTTTTTGATTTTTGGAGCCCGTGTCCAAAATATAACCATACTTTTTTATGAAAATCGGGTCATCTAGAAATGCTTCTTTTTATTTTTTGTGCAAATAAGGTTTTTTGGGCAGCGTGGCAGGGCTGATCTTTTCAGTGCACCTGGTGTCCTCTGCATCATTACTATCAGCGCTGAAATCTCAGGGACTGTCACTCAAACAAAAGTTTGAGGTGCTGGAATGGCGGACCAAATCAGTTCCTCCACCCATGGTGCAATAAAAACCTTATTTGCATTAAAAAAAAAAACATTTCTCATTATTAAGGGGCGAGATTTTCACAAAAAAAGCTATGGTTATGTTTCAGAGCACCCTACCCTACATGGCTGTACACTTCCTTTAAACTCGATTTTCGAAGTAACTGACTCCATTTAAGGCTACATGCACACAACAGTTGTTTTTCTCGGCTTCCGTTTCATTTTTTTTTGCGGAAAGGATAGGAACCTATTCATTTCAATGGGTCAGCAAAAAAATGCTGACAGTTCATCCGTTTGTGTTCCGCATCCGTTGTCCGCGTTTCCCATCAGCAAAAAAAGTAGTGCATGTCCTACTTTTTTCTCATTTGCGGAAGAGGATAGGCATTTATTGCAAGGGATCTGTGAAAACAAAGGAATCCTCCAAAAAAAACTGATGGACCATCAGTTTTTTTGGTGGATCCCAATTTGAGGACAGCAAAAAACAACTGTCGTGTGCATGTAGCCTAAGACTCCTGCTTCCCCAAATTGATGCACTACTGCATCAGTCAACAAAAAGCTCTTCTTTAGACCTGATACCATATATGAAGTGACTTTACACACATAATACAGAATAAATGGCAGGATCTTCATAAGTGAAGGTTTTCCAAACTACAGTATACCCAGGGTCGGACTGGGGTGCCTAGGGCCCCCCAGTAAAATTTATTTTGGGGGCCCAATGTACGGATTCATTCAAATATTACCTGCACACACAGCAGCAAGATGCTACCAGATGATTGAATGTGGGGCCCCTGCAGTAACTTTGAGAAGGTAGGTCTTGGGGACAAGAGGATACTGGCAGCTTTCCTCTATACCTAGAAGTCTTCCCAGCTGTGATCTTGTCTATAATAATAAACCAGGGAGTTTCATTAATAATCTATCAAGTTTTTTATATGAACATAGGCTGGCTGAGGTGCTGTACATTCAATATATGTATGTAGTGCAGTAAGTCTACTGTGTTATATGCCACTTGTTCACGAGGGGGAAGACTATGGGCCTACCTTGCTCAGGGACCCACCGGGGGATTCACCTGTGGGCTAGTCCGAGCCTGAGTATATCCTTTTTTATATTGTGTATATGTTTGTTTTCTGTTTGGGTGGCTTTTAGCTGTGTACTGTAATATTTCCTACAGAAGGAATTCTAGTAGTCATATCTCCAAGAACTCCTCCAAAGTCATCAGCTGTGGCACATCCTCATCAAAAATTGTAGATACTAACATTTTTTCCACATTTTTGTAGTACAGTTATGCTGCGGTTTTGTGCCACCACAGGTCAACATGGAAGCACTGTAATATCCTTTGAAATGATGGCTAACTTCAACACTCTGGAAGCACTGACTTGATAATTAATGTTTTTACGGTAAGTCTTTTAAAGAAATAAGCTTCAAAGTAAAAAATCTGACGAATAAAAAGGTGTTACACTAATATTATTCTAATGACTGAACGCCCAGGTTATGTCCTGCTGAAGAAATTCTGCCCTGTTTTACTTGTCCTATAAAATCAACTCACTAATTGTAGGGTTGTATAAGGTTGTACACTTTGCTCTCCTCCTTGTGTCATGTTCTTGGTTGTTATTGTATCGTTTTCAATGCTAGAAAAAAATGGGGTGTTTATTTTGGAGAGACACTTTGGTGTTGCGGGGATTGCTTCAGAACCTAGGGTAAGATTTTAGTTTAACCACAAAAAGATGAACGAGAGGAATTGGTTTGAAAAGCGAGGTCTGAGAGGGAAGACGTGGGAGGATTTCTCAGGTTACCATCTTGTTTTGCTTTTTTACCACCTGTTTACTGACCAGTTGGAAAAGTTCGACAATATATGAGCTGTATGTATCGCATGTGTGCAGCGGGATGGGCGACATTCTGGTGGGAATCCTGACTGGCAAGGAGCAAATAAATGAGTCAGCAGTTTATGCTGTTGACAAGTCCAGAATCTTTCACTTACATGATTGGGGACCACAAATAAATGATTCAATTTCCACTTATTTCTGCATTGACTCGGCAAGGACATTCTACTTCTCTTGCATTTGCACACTGTGAAGTCAATCTTTGTAATCTACTGTATGCTAATTAACTTGATTTTGGTGACCTTTATCAAGAAGATCTATATTATGAATATGATATTCTGATTAATCTCCTACTTCTGACGCATAAATTATCAGAAAATCAGTATACTGAGAACCATACGCTACACTGAGCTTGCAATTCTCTACTGTTCTTGCACTAAACCATTATATTGGACAAAAAATCATAGATACATGCACTCCTAAGTTGCACACATAAGTTCAAGATGGTCGATTATTAGTGTGTCCCCCTTGACCTGACACGGTACCACCCACTCGAGGTTGGCACAGTAATGGAAGCGGACACAGCATAGTTCAAATGAACAGAGCATTGCTCAGACTGGGGCACAAAGAATACTGATTACAAACAGGAGCACGTGGCTTAGTTGTTACAGTCTTAATTGGGCACATAGCTTGAAGTTACAGCTTAGGCTCCATTCACATCACCGTTTCTCCATTCCATTCTCCAGCTCCATTGAGAAGCAGGAGAACAGAAAGGACAGATTCTGCAGATAACTGAGTTATCTGCAGAATCCATCCTTTCCGTTCTACTGTTCCTTAACGGAGCAGGAGAACGGAAAGGGGAAATGGTGATGTGAATGGAGCCTAAGCTGTACCTTCAAGCTATGTGCCCAATTAAAGACTCTAAGGGGACACAACTTGGCCGTTCCAGTTTCTGGGCATATGGCTTAGTGGATAGAAGGTCCGTGGAGCTCAAAGAGCAACTCACATTTTTTTAATTTCTTTTTTTTTTTTAAGTTAATGAGTTTAATTAATGCAAGACCACCATGGTTTTGGCACCATTGTGGTATCTGGTCACAGAGGCAGGAACGACAAAACTTACCTGCTTTCAGTAAAATAATACTCTGGTATTTCAAAAGCATTTGCAGAATGCCCAGGGCTTTCTCTATTTACAGAGCCTCTCCCTTGCAGACCCTATTAATACAGCAATCTGGTTCAGGATCAGGGTGCTGGAAGTGGTCCACGAGCACAGTATTCTTGAGGTCACTACCTTTTCAGACATGAATGATGACAGAGTCCAACACCTCTCTCCACATAATTTGCAAATCTAGGCTGCAACATCAGTCCTTTACACTACTTGTCTCGCACCCGACAGACTCTCTGTACTTTAGATCATGAGACATGCCAATATACCTCTCATTTTGCATTGTTATACCCATGTTCGTGAATGCATTACTGAAACCTATAATGTAGCTCAAAAACTTTTTACTGCAAAAATTGCATTGTCATACACGGGTTACTGAATGCATTCTATTACTGTAATACACAATGTAGTTCAAACTTATTTTATGGCAAAAACTGCATTATTACCTAAGTAAATTGTCAATACAAGTGTCTATTGTGTTTGTAGAAGGGGAGGGACATTTAATTGCATCTCTCTGCAAATTAAAGAAAAAACACCTGCAATTTTACTAGTACAGTTTAATAGTCTATGTACCAAATCCATGACTTTTCATTTAAAGGCTTAAAATAATAAAATGTCTGAAAATGGAAGAGCAGAAAACTAAAGACCCATGCCTCATCATCCAAGAGTCACAATGTAGGTAGTAGCAGCAGCACCAGCCATACAGCCAGTAGTACAGTAGAGATCACAGTTTTCTCTGGCACCACATTATTATTAAGGATGATAATGTGGTCTGGATGGCTCACTCGTCCTCTCAGTTATAGCAGGATGATGTGGATGTCACTCCTTAGTCACTCCTAACACTATGCCTTTGAGCAGGGACCATGTGTTTCAAGTTCAGGCAGTGGCAGCTCATCAAAGACGCGTGTCAAGTCCTCAGGCCCTTCAAAGAATCCACCAGATTTGACAGTAGGGACAACTTCAGCATAAACAATGTCATCCACCTGATATTTATGTTAGGCTACGTTCACACTCGCGTTTTGTGCGGATGCGTCATGGACGGATCTGTTCAGATAATCAGATAATAATGAATAGATCTGCCATTGCTCTCGGTACCCCACTGTGTATGGCTGCTGCTGCTGCCATCATGCCACTGATGCTGCCTGGCTTCCTACCATCATGTTCCATACCTTATGGCTGCTGCTACCGCAAACGCCACATCTGCTACTGCCCACTGCTACTTGCCATACTGCCATAACCATTACCACTACACAGCCTACTATTACTACTACTACTACTACTACTTCTACTACTACCCCAACAGAGCTGTTAATTAAAGCTGTCAACAATACTTTTACCCAGGGCTGGTTCCAGGTTCATTTGGGCCCTTGGGCGACAAAGTCTCAGTGGGACCCCTTGTGGCATTTTGCACGGTGCTTACAGCAATGAAACTGCATGTCCTGCATGGCGGGTCCTTTTTCTGCCCCCCCCCCCCCCCAGTACTTTAAAAAAAATATGTACCCCCTCACAGTAGCATTGCCCTTATTGTACAACCTTCACAGTAGTTTTGTACAGATGTGTGCCCCCTCACAGTAGTTTACCCTCTCTGTGCCCCTTTCACAGTTATAATGCCCTATCTCTGCCCCCTTCAAAATAATAATCCCCATTGTGCCCCCTTAATAGTAATAATCCCCATTGTACCCCCTTCATAGTAATAATGCTCACTGTGCCCCCTTCATAGTAATAATGCCCATTGTGCCACCTTCACAGTAATAATGCCCATTATGCCCCTTAATAGTAGTAATGCCCTCTGTGCCCACTTCACAGTAATAATGCCCACTGTGCCCCCGTCACAGTAATAATGCCCACTGTGTCCCCTTCATTGTAGTAATGCCCTCTGGCTCTGTGCCCCCTCCATAGTAGAAATGCCCATTGTGCCCCCTTCACATTAGTAATGCCCTCTGCGCCCCCTCCACAGTAGAAATGCCCTCTGTGCCCCCTCCTTAGTAATAAAGCCCTCTGTGCCCCCTCCATAGTAATAAAGACCTCTGTGCCCCCTCCATAGTAATAAAGACCTCTGTGCCCCCTCCATAGTAATAAAGACCCCTGTGCCCCCTCCATTGTAATAAATCCCTCTGTGTCCCTTCCATAGTAAAAAAAAAAAAAGTCCTCTGTGCCCCCTCCATAGTAATAAAGACCTCTGTGCCCCTCCATAGTAGAAATGCTCTCTGTGCCCTCTCCATAGTAATAAAGCCCACTGTGCCCCCTCCATAATAATAAAGACCTCTGTGTCCCCTCCATCGTAGAAATGCCCTCTGTGCCCCCTTCATAGTAATAAAGACCTTTGTGCCCCCTCCATAGTAATAAAGACCTCTGTGCCCCCTCCATAGTAATAAAGACCTCTGTGTCCCCTCCGGGCGGAGCTTATGCAGATTTCCGGGCTGCAGGCTCCACCTACACAGGCCGGCAGTGCGATTTGTGCCTGCAGGCTGAATGGTGGAGCGGGCAGAAGTCTCCATGCTTCACCATTCAGAGCGCCGCCAGCCAGAAGGAGGGGAGGAGTGTGGAGAGCTGAGAGGTGAGTGACAGGACCCAGCTCCCTGCGCTCCAGCAATGAGTGCTTCTATCTGTATTGATGGAAGCGCTTATTGCTTTTGTGTTCTGGTACCCCCTGAGAGCGGGCACCGGGGACGGACTGCTCCACCTAAGCACGCCACTTCCCTGCTTTACAATTATAATGAGCTGTGCAGCCCCCACAGGATCTGTGGGCCCCGTCACTTGCCCTAGTATGCCGGGTGCTGACGCTGGCCTTGCTTTTACCAATAGCTATACATGTCAGTGTCACTCTGATATTATCTGCTATTGTTGTCATTGCATACAAAAGCTTAAAAGAAAGGGGAAGCAAAAATAAAAATAAAAAAAGATAATGAAAAGATATTTTAAAAATCTAAGTCCTAGATGACCTCAGAGTGTCATATTCCAATTTCCAGGCCAGTTGGACAGTATTTGATTAGTGTAGAATTGATTCCGACACAAATCAAAGTTTTTAAAAATTTGATTTGATTTCAAGAAATTCGCTCATCTCTAGTGTGATGCTCTAATTGAGTCATTTACCCTTCCCTCTCTGGTCAAAGTGTATGGTCTAACTGAGAAAGTCAAGAGAAACTGTTTGCCATGTAGGATGTAGAATACATGGACTTTATCCATGTTCTGTAAAACAAATTACATAGAATACTCACATATAGAGTGTTAATATGTGATTTGAAAAATTTATGCTAGTGTCCCTTTAAAAACATATTCTTAGCTTTTTTTCATTTCCATTTTGTGATGTTTAGTATTGCAATGTCAGGTTGAGAGTTTTGCAGCATCTCCCTGGAAGTCTGACATGTAAAAGGAAAAATATTCATTTAGCAAACACAATCCTCCAGAGAATATCCCCGTAGCACGTTCAGTGCCTGCAAATGACTTGCTCTTCCTATTCTTCTGCTTGCCCTCAGCAGTTACATCACCGATATCACTACTGTTCATTTTTCCTGGTCACACACAATTCGTATCTTTGTCCAGATGAATAATGCTGAGAGTGCAACAGGGAATGAGACAATACTTACATATTGATTTATGGAGCCGCAACACCTAACATATTGACGTTTAGCTTTATTCATCCTTACCCAGCTGGGGCTTACTAAGGAGCATTAGCATGTGAGCGTCCAGTCTGCAAGGAGGTTATGTCCAATTCACTCTATATTTGCTATAATATTCAGAGAATCGGGCTAAATATCTGTAAACTGGGAAATGTGAATGTTTTTTTTTTTAATCATATTGTTTTATTTGAAGTCCCTGCTTTTATATATATAGTATATCATTGTTGTTTGTTTTATCCTGTTTGTCAGAGGTGGATGCATAAATGGGAAAGCAGGAGGTTGGTATGTTACATGAAATATTCTACTATTGTTATTTCTGGGTCTACATTTAATTTCTTAAAAGGGTTGTCCTATTAAAACAAAGTATCTCCTATCCCCAGGATAGAGCAGCAGGCACGCATGCATATCTGCCGCTCTATTCAACTCTATAGGACTGCCAGGGATAGCTGCGGACAATCGTTCTGCTACCTATGGCAGCCCCATAGAAATGAATGGAGCGGCAGTACGCATGCATGACCACAGCTTTATTCAATCTGGGGAACACAGGCCCCCACTATCATGGTTGATGAGAGTCTCACCTTTAGGGCATATCCCATGGATAGAGGATAAGTTGTCTTAATGGGACAACCACTTTAAAGGCAAAGAATTTAGAGTGTAGGAGTGGTCCACCAAAGTATCAGAGGATCCTCCGGTTGGTTCAGTCTCTGATTCCATAGTGGCCCTAAAGGTCCAGGAGAAAAAAACACATTTGGACTTTCTTTTGGAGACAATAACTCGTCACCAGGGTCTATTTATTTGTATCAAAACCTATTAGACTTTATTGATGATATGGGGTTTGGGCTTAAGAATAATTTTCTCTGTATTATTAGTCAATTAGTCAATATTTTCTGTATTATTAGCCAATAACAACGTTGCTGAAGAGCAATCCTACACACAAAAGTGGCACTGTTTCTGGAAGAAAGCACATATGCTTCTCCAATCTCATGCAGGTCTTTTAAAACAATGGTTCATGCCCAATAATTTTCCTGTCTAACAACATAAATTGTTAAAGAGGATGTGTTACCACCCATTACTTGTCTGCTTTAGCATACACATAGCATCTGTTTTTCACCTATCATGTTTGCGCTCAGTAAAAATCGCAGCATGTTGTATATTGTGATTTTTTCACACAGCCCTGGCTCCATAGAAGTGAATGGGAATTGCATGAAAAATGGAAGTCACCCAGATGCAAAGTGTTTTTCACTGATGATTGATGGGAGATGTAACTTGTTATTGTTCATTTTTTCTTCGCACGCGTGAAAAATAAATGCAATCTGGATACAATGCGGATAGTAAGAAAACGCCAACACTGAACGTAATCACGGAATAAACTGATTGAACTTGCGTGTAAAACCATCGGTTTTATCCTGCAAAGATCAGGACACAATCTGTATCGCTCATGTAAAAGAAGCCTTATTTCTCCTAGATGTTTCAGTCTGAAAAGACAACTGGGCATTACCATTCCACTTGCCAAGGAGATGGGGGGGGGGGGGGGAGGTTCTCTGTCAGACACTGTCAGCTCTTACAATGTAAGAGGAATAACAGAATAATAGCATATCTCAAGAGCAGATGCTCCAGAATTGCTATTTTATGAAGGATACAAGGATTTACTAAAACAGATGTGATGTTGCAATGCGCATGACATAAGTCACCATTTAGTCCAAGACTTAGGCTTTTTTCACACAAGCGATACAGATTGTGTCAGGATCTGTTCAGGAAAAAAACAGATAGTTTTGCACACAAGTTCAATTTATTATTTTATTATTATTATTATTTATTTTTAGAGCGCCGTTCATTCCATAGCGCTGTACATCAATCAGTTTTGTCTGTGACTGTGTTCAGTGTGTTTTTTTTCCGTCCAGATTGGATGTGTTTTTCACATGCGTGAAAAAAAAAACGAAAGATCAAAAAACTATCCAATGACACAATGAACAAGAGGTTCACACGTTCATCAGGTAATCAGCAGTACATTTACACTGCCAGGTCATCGCTAACAAGCATTACTATGAACGCTCGTTAGCGATGATCTGTTCAATTCTCAGCCTGTGTAAAGGACCCTTAAGTTGTTAGAAAGAGACTGCCATGTATTTTAGGATATCCGATTTTCATGTTTTACATTAATCATGGGATAAACGGGCAGATTTTACTTCTCTTCTTTTGTGAATTCACAACTGGTTTTAGCTTTAAAACTGCATCAGAAAGCCTGACCAATTCCTGAAAGTATATGGGCAGCCTAGCTCAGTTACCAATATAATTAACCTGCAAATATTTTACTGATTGACAAATACAAATACACACAAAGTGCTGACACAGACTACGAGATAAAAACAATTAAAAATGAAGAAAGGAGGTGGTGGTAGCGAGAAACACTAGGTAATAATTCCTAAGCTAAAAGGACCCCAGGAATGGTAGAATGCACATGATGCTTAAGCGGAATCTGTCACCACATATATCAGCATTTATCCAGAAATGTGACGTTTGTCAGCTGAATGTAATGTTATTAATCCGAACCCCATTGGTGGCCGCAAAGTTGGGAAAATTGCTATCTTATAGTATGTAAATTAGCCCCTTGGTGCAAAGAGGGTGGTGCCATTGCACCTTGGTGCACCCAGATGCTTTTCTTCCTGTCTCTTATGCCACACTTCCACTGCTTTGACTGACAAGCCAAGCAGTGAAAACATATTTACACCTGGCCCTGAAGTCTCGATGAAGCACGGTCAGCACACACACTGTACAGGGATGGAGCGCTCATCATGTCAGCTGGATTAATGCTGATATATGTCGTGACAGATTCCCTTTAAAATAGATGAATAAAAAGAAGTCGAAAAGACCATACTCGTATGCAATACAAAAGCCCAGCAGGATTAAATATATAATTTTAGCAAGTGTTACAATGCGCTCTGTGCATAGTCCCAAGAGACGTGCGCGGCCGAGGCGCGCTCGTGTCATCAGCGCACCCGGTGTCACCCGTTCCCGTGGGAACCACACTGAGGCTGAGTGCCGAGCTGATCACTCGGCGCTCGGCTGTTTGGGCTGCATTAGAACTCAAGAGTCATGTGACGCTGGCCACGTCACATGACTGCACTAGTGCACTATTTAAACAGGCATCTGCTGGCCACAGATTGCCCGTTATTGAGGTCCTTCCTGCATGATACTCACCTGGTTTGTTTGTTCCTCCTTGGCCTATGATTTCCTATCTGTCTCATCCTCTGATCTTGGCGTGCTCTCCTGGTTTGACTTCGGCTTGTCCTGACGATTCTCTGCTTGCTCCTCCAGTACCTTTTTGCTCTCTTGGTTTTGACGCGGCTTGTTTGACCTTTCTGTTTAGCTGTTGTTTGTCTTCCCTGCACTATCCTAGCTAAGGGTTTGTCGACCAGTTGTCCCTTGTAGCTAGGACTTGCAAGGCAAGTAGGCAGGGACAGGGGTGAGGGTGTAGTTCAGTGGTCATTACCCCACCCCCTGTGTGTGTCACAACAAGCCAGCTTCATCATAGTGACCCACAGAAATGACCGCCACATCAATATTCCATCCTGGTTATATGACCGGTGGCTGTAGTGAGGATCGGGATTATGCACTGCATGGTATTTACAGCCCCTATGATCCTGCTGCTCAGTACATGGGATATGCTGCAATCACTTGGGGTTTCTTATTCACTAAAATGCCACTAGGAGGAATTGGTCCTATTTAATTCAATGCCAGTTGTGTTTTTCCAATTTTCCCAGAAATTCTCTAAAAAAAAAAGTTCTTCAATATAAGAATTGCATTTACAATATACTATGTGATATCCGCCTATTGCAATACAACTAAACCTGGTCAAAAATCCCCAAAACATTTAAGGGGTTCTCTAGGAATGAAGAAAATGAAAACACTTATTATTTTATTATAAGTATATTCCCAAATACCTTTTATTAGTTATAATGGCTCATTTTGTCTAAAAAGCAATAATCAGGGGAAATAAAATGGCTGCGGTCCTATTAGTACACATGAAACCTGTCCTAATCACACAGCAAGACAAGTTACTTCAGAGCATTGAGATAAAGTGCTGCCTCATCCTCCTCTCTGCTCTGCTTGTCAGGGATTATGATGCGGATAAAGATGTGGCCATCATTCTTTGAATCAGCTAAGAAAGCTCCCATATCCTCCAGCTCTCAGACAACGCCTTATCTTCTCCAGAGCATGAGGGTTATATTCTACTGAAGAGAACACGCTTCCTTGCTACGTCATACATGTTTTTCTGCTGTTAGTGGAGACTCCATTACAATATTGCGCTTACAGCTAGATATTTACATAGTTCACATACTAGAGTTAGTAAAACAGTGCAAAATGCGCAGTCCAAGTGTTATCTCTTTTCATGTTTTTATATTCTAGCCAATGTAACAATGCCACATACCTCAGGGGGAATGCCTCTCTGATGTCTATATAAACTGCTGTACTTCCTGTAATAAATGAGGATTTACTTTGACCCCAGTGTGTGTCACTGTTATTTTCTTCCGTGCACGCAAAACCCTTGGGTTGCTATTAATTTGGAGCAGTAGAGCAAACATAATAAGCAATGATTGAGGGCATCTTTCGAATTGCTAAATACAGCTGATAAGATCTTCAGCTGAATCTCTGTGGGAATGGTGTTCATGAGGAGACATGAAGTACAGAGAGGAGGTGGGGATGTGGCTGATGAGCAGCAGCACTCGTATTCAGTCTCTATTGCCACAGCCCCACATTACCACAGTCTGTCCTGTCCATCCTCTCTGTACTTCAAGTCTCCTCATGAACTCCATTCCCACAGAGATTCAGCTGGAGATCTCAATCCCTGACAAGTAGGAGGGGAGGATGAGACAGCATTTTAGCTCAGTGTTGTGAAGTAACTTGTCTTCCTGTGTGATTAGGACAGGTTCTGTGTGTACAGATAGGACAGCGGTCATTTTATTTCTCCTAATGATTGCTCCCTAGACAACATGAGCTGTTGACTAATGACTAATGAAAGCTATTTATGAATATATTTATAATAAAGTAATACTTAATTATTTTCATTTACTTAATTCCCAGAGAACCCCTATAAGGGCAATTTCACTAGAGCCTGTTCAGTGAGGGAAATAAGCTGCATGTGACAGCAGTATTTTATGGACTGAACAATGCTCCTGTCACATGAATTCACAGCATTATAATGATCATGGCTGTACTGAATAGTACTGGTGGCATTATGTGAGTATAAGTCAGTACAGCTGAGGTCATTATAATGCTGTAAGTTTGTGTCACGAGAGCATTGTTCAGTCCAGATAATACTGCTGTCACATGGAGGATATTTTCCACACTAAAAACAATTGTGTGAAATTGCTCTAAAGGGGCTGTATATGGTTCAAAAAGGTTATTTAATTATTTTCCGGAAACCGTGCCAGGCTTGTCCTTGAAAAAATAAGATGGGGATATTTATTAATCCGTGTGAAAGAAAACTGTCTTTGTTGCTTGTAACAACAAATCGCAACATAGCTTTCATCTCATGGTGCTCTTGAAAAATGACAGCTGCACTGTGATTGGCTGGTATGGGCAATAAAGGCAGTTTCATAAGGCCCCTTTCACATCTGCGTTTTTGCTTTCCGTCCTAGAGTTCCGTCCTTGGGGCTCTAGGACGGAAAGAAACTGATCAGGATTATCCCAATGCATTCTGAATGGAGAGAAATCCGTTCAGGATGCATCAGGATGTCTTCCGTTCAGTATGTGAACGTTTTTTGGACGTTGACAAAACCGCAGCATGCTGCGGATTTGTCTCCATCCAAAAATCCGGAAGACATGCCGTAACGCCGGATCCGGAATTAATTCCCATTGAAAAGCATTAATCCTGATCCGGCTTTAAGCTAAACGTAGTTTCGGCGCATCGCCGGATCCGACGTTTAGCTTTTGTGAATGGTTAGGACGCTAAAGTCCCGGCTGCCATGTTAAAGTGTAGTGGGGAGGCAGGGGAGAAGTCTACTTACCGTCCGTGCGGCTCCCGAGTCCCGGGGCCCTCCACAATGACGTCAGAGCGCCCCATGAGCATGGATCACATGATCGCATGGATCATGTGATCCATGCGCGTGGGGTGCTCTGACGTCATTGTGGAGCGCCCCGGTAGCCGCACGGACTATAAGTATCTGCTCCCCTGGCTTCCCACTACTACTATGGCAACCAGGACTTTAGTAGCATCCTGGCTGCCATAGTAACACTGAAAGCATTTTGAAGACTGATCAGTCTTCAAATGTTTTCAGTTGTCTTGTGTTGTGACGGATCCGGCAGGCATTTCCGGCGACGGAAGTGCATGCCGGATCCTCATAACGCAAGTGTGAAAGAGGCATAACTCTGCCCAGTATTCCCTTATACTGTGGGCACTTCATAATGCTCAAGTTTCTTCTTCTTCTTCTCCTAAATTCTAGGCAAGCAAATGACCTGAGCACCTAATGTATGTGTCAGGAAATATTTAAAGTGATGATGAAATACTAGAAAACATATACATACTACCTTTTAAATTGTCCACACACAGTTTTGGCCCACAGAGAGGAAGCCCACGGAAGCACTATGGAGCGCTTCCGTGGGATTTCAGTCCTCTGCCTCCTTACTGCAAAAAATAGAGTATGTTTTTGTGGTGCAGACTGAATCTTGTGGATCCTGGACCCATTGAAGTGAATCTGCAAATGGTGGGCACATGGCCGGTGGCCATGCATTGCAGACCACTATTTGCTGTCCGCAGCATTGGCGCGGGGGCACAAGGCTGAAAAAACAGTGCACACTGCAACAAAAAGCCCGTTTATCCTGCATTTAATATTTCACATAGATTTCCATGTAACATGTGAAGATGTGCAAACAAGTCAGCAAAAATTCACTAAAAATGCTAAAAAAACTTTGTGTGACAGCAGCCTGTAGAAAGGTAATATAGCAGCGTTGTATGAGCCAAGGTTAATTTGCCATTCAGTGTGCATAATCTGCTATGTCTGAAGAACTTGGCTGTGGATAGAGGTCTGGCCCTGTTGGGCTGAATGTCTCATTTCAATGTGAATTAATGATGTCTGGGTCATTAATTCTTATCCCATTCAAACAATCATCAGAGTCTCAGTTTAAAGCTTTATTATACCCAAATTAACCATTTGTCTTTGGATACGCCAATAATATGCTCGTTCTGAAGGGAGGGAACAGTTAGCTCTCTTTATTCAATATGTCACTGGTTTTAATACAGCTATAAATCTCCTAAAATATAGGGGTGCGTGTATGAACTGCCTCAATTCACACCCCATTTGAGTAGAGGACACTTCAAATGAATTCACATGCTTTTATTTGATCAATATGTTCAGTACAAACATGTCATAGGTTTACTATTAATATATATACACTAATATACAGTATACAAATACAAATAATCAGCCAATTATGTGGTGGCAAACTGCATGACGGATAGTGTAACTCCACATCCAAAAACATCTGTGTGCCCCTTGTGGGTTTGGTTGGCAGTCTGATATATGCAGGGAGTTCCTGATTCTCCCTTCATAGATGATGTCGGGGAGCAGAGAGAGAAGGAACGGACAAAGTAAATATTCCCAATCCTTAGGGCTCTTTCACATGAGTGAATGCCGTGCGGGTAATCTGCTGCGTAAAAGTGAGCCAAGACCCGTTCCAGACAGCAGAGACACAGAGCACTAACAGGATTGATAATGCTCTTTGCCTCTCTGTAATCTTTTTACTACAAAATCACAGTGAGATAAATTTCTCACTGTGATTTTGTAGCAAAAAGGTCACAGAGGGGCACGGAGCATTATTAATCAAGTTAATGCTCCATGTCTCTGCTGTCTGGAACGTGGCTTGGCTCCCTCCCTCTAAACCACTTAGATGCTGCAGTCACTATTGACGGTGGCATGTAAGGGGTTAAACAGCCCAGATCGGCAGGATTCCAGCTGTCATGTGCAGCTCTTAGACTAGGTCGTCGTAAATAGCAGGTAGCCTAGTCTAAGGCCTTTTCCTCCTGTCCTGGTTCTTAACCTGTTAGTGACCACCAAGCCGCATTTTTATGGCGGTCACTAACAGGTTAACAGCTAAGACCGGAAGAGTACATTGCAAAAAAAAAAAAAAAAACTACATAGAATATTCAAATATTATTTGTTATTACATGATAAAACATTTTTAATGGTAGTGTCCCTTTAAGGGCTCATGTACATGGCCGTAGTTTCTGTCCGCATCCGATTTGCAGACCGCAAAACACCCACCTGTAGTGGGCAATGACTGTAAATTTTACCTCGAAACATGTGGTACCGCACGACCGGTGTGACTATTATTTCTTTAGGATAGATGTTAATGAAACATAAGGATAAATAAGATACCCAACTCAATATCTATGCTTTTTCTTTCTTTTTTTTTGTGATGAAGGCAAGACGATATATTTATAGATATTATATGTAGTTACTACTGAGGTTTATACTGGGGGCTGACATGCCTGTGTGATGTTGTGGGAAGTTATTCTGGGGTTGCAGTTGTCACCCATAAATAACTACCCACCAAAGAGGAGGATTAGAGAGCAAGGCTGTAAATGGCAGGCATTGCTTCCACTGTGCTGAAGTGACTCTGTGTTCAGAGAAACAAAAGATTCCTCAGAGACCCTACATCTAAGAAAGTGGACCATGGAGCAGCGACATGTGTAGAATACAGAGATCACATACCCTAGTTCATGGTTCATAAATCATAGGGTTACTGCCATATGTAGTATAACATCTTTAGGCCCTGGAGTTCAAGATTATTTTTTATTTTGCTAAAGTGGTCAAAAATAGACAAAGTCTTCAAACTTCATAGAAAAGTGTATGGCATCTGATGTTTGTGAAATCAACTCAACTCAGTTATTCTGCTACTTAGATACTGATGGCCTATCCTCAGCCTAGCTTCCTAATATAAGATGAGTGGGGGTCCGACATACCACACCCCCATTAATCAGCTGCTTTGGAAACAATACAGTAGAAAGAGCCAGAAGAAGAAGGCACTATCTGCTGGGTGGTGGCTTTGCTGGGGTACTGAAACTCAGATCCCATTCAAACAATGGTGTTGGAAAACTACACAGTGGATGAACCTTCCATCTGGTACCATTGGCAGCAAAATCAGTTGACCAATGTAAATACCCCTGTTTGACTGTATCTGAGGTTAGAGAGCAGCCAGGGCATGCACAGCACTAAATCAGTATTTCCATTGGACAGTTCTGGAAGTTTTTTGTCTTTGTAAATAGTGTTGGGCGCGAAAATTCTAATCGCGAATATTAATCACGAATATCGGCATTTCGAGGATTCGCAAATATTTGAAAAAATAGTAAATATATTCGTAATTTTCAATATTCGAGATTTTTTTTCATCTGAACCCATGCTCCCTCCCTGCTTCTTGCTTGTGAGCCAATGAGAAGGCAGCAATGTCTTTGTCTGAGGTTAGCAAAATACCTAGCAACCAATAGGAAAGTTGCCTACCCCTTACTGTATAAGAACCTCCCAAGCAGCCATTTTCTGCAGTTTTTACAGTTATATGAGAGAGACAGCAGTGCCATTGCTGTGCTCTGTGCTTTGCTGTCACATTACATTAGATAGTTAGTTAGCTTATATATATAATACAGATAGTTAGTGAGAGATAGTCAGTGTAGGTTAGATAGTGATATAATGTAGCTGATAGGGTCCAGTGCAGGGTGTTAGGTAGTGTGATAGGTTCTGCTGTCCATACATACATGCTACAGACATAGTGCTGTGATGTCACAAGTTCACAACAATACTTAGTGCACCAATCACTAATATGTAGTCAGATCTGCTAAAATGTGAAATATTCGCCCAAATATTCTCGAAATATCGCGAATTCGAATACTGCCCCTGCCGCTCATCACTATTTGTAACCAGCAAATATCTAGAGTGAAAATTTCTGAAAATGAAAATGTCTGTTTGCACTATAAAGTCTCACATATTGTATTATATAAGAGTCATTCCTTAAACCTTTAGCATTTAGTGTTTACGAAGTTCTATAAAATTCGATTTGGCTACTTCCACAAATTTTACAAAAAAATTTGCTTTGTAACAAAGCATATTTCTTTGTAAATAGCAGGTGCAATGACAGGGAACAGCAATTGCACCAGATCTCCGACTCCGTCATTGACCCTTAGATGTCACGTTCATCGCTGATCACGACGTTGATCTTTAATATTTAAGCCTATAGTAAAAATATATAAATAAAATCATACTTACCTCATCCATTCGATCGCAAAGAACCCGCTGCCAGCATCTTGATTGAAGATCTAGCGTGAAATCTCGCGAGTCCCGTCACCAGGATCTTTAATCAAGGGCTCTTCGCGTCAAATGGATGAGATATATGTTTTATTTTTTAACCCATTTCAGGGAAAATTGATTCGTTACCACAAAGCACCAGGAAATTCGGCTTAGCGGCGAATCGAATTTTCCCTGAAATTTGGATGAAAGTTCAATTCGTGCACTTTGATTCGCTGAACACTAATAGCATTGTTAAAGGAGATATCTAATGAAGACCAGCCATTTTCAGATTGCAGCCCACCAATTAATCAGCTGACCACCACCATCCTAAATCAAGCTTCCAGTTCCCCTGCCAATTGAATGTTATCAGCAAGAAAGGCAGCAACTGACCAGATATTTCCATTGAAGTGGCCACAGCATGGAAAGTTTAGTATTCCATATTGGCTAGTTGAGTTTATAGTCAACCATGGATATGCCAGGCCACTTAGTGACTCTGCATTCTGGCTAAAAAAAAAGTGGGATTCACTACTCTATTATGTCCAAATGCCTCAGAGAGCATATAAGCCTCTTTATTATTTTAGGGGTTAAAGGACTTTTTGGGTGATCATTATTTTTTATCAAGTGCCTGCAACATGCCCCCTGAATTAGAAGATTCATACTTACATCCTCCATGCTGCATCGGCTGTCGCGACCTTCCGGTCCCCGCGCTGTTTACATCTGGCTGGCTATGGCCATGGTCACAGGCACAGCTGCAGCCAATGACTGGTCTAAGTGGTGATGTGCTTCATGTGGTAACATCACTGCTGAAGTCAGTCATTGGCTGGAGTGGTGCATGTGACCATGTCCATGGTCAGCAGGATATAAAACCCGTGGGGACCAAAAGATGGAGAGAGCAAAGGGAGCGAGGACCACTGGAGTGCTGTGGAGCAGGTAAGTATGAATCTTCTGTTTCAAGGGGCATGCTACAGGAACTTGATAAAAATAATTATTACCGGAAAAAACCTTTAAGGCAAATTAGAAAAGTAATCAGAAGAACCAAATTCAATTCATTCATATATAAATGCACTTTAGGCCTTCAGTTTAAACAAAACCACTTCTGCCCGAGGCCCCTATCTATGAAGCAATTAGTGTTCATACTATGGGAGTTCATAAAATTAAATGCACCGTAATTAGAAGTTAATGTGCAAAGGAGCCAACGATAAATGCTTAAATATAGTTCATCATGATAAAATTGGTCTTCATATCTCGATGCATAAAAAAATGAATGATCTCACAAATCTGTGCATTTCTAAGACTTCTAAACTGCTTGCTCTAAATTTTATATTCAGCCTTTTTAATTGTCAACTAAATATATTCAGCTCCTAAAGGGGTTTCTGGTTTTCAACAGAGACTAGTTAGAAGTTTTCCCTAGTGGGGGTCCATATACTCGGTATTGGGAAGAGCAGGGTTGCCAACCATCTGTTGATTCACAGATAGCCAGTAATAGTAGAGGACTTTAGGCCAATGTCCTTGAACAGAGATGGACTGGGAACTTAAAGTGGTGCTGGAAAAAAAACTAAAAGTGGTTCCATGTTGTAGACGAATCATAACTGACATAAGGCAGGGCAACACAAGTAGGCGGGGCCAGCAATACTTTAGTGCAGCACAAAGTACCACCCAATAAAACTAAATACCACAGTGCAGCACAAGATACTGCCAACCTCACCACAGTATTCAACTTTCCTGAGGACAACGATACAGTAGAATTTAGGAGGGCACCTGCGGCCACCGGCCAGGTGCATATGTACCTGGAGCTCCTAGCATGCTGAGAGCACCAAATTGTTATGTACGCAGATGGCGGTTAGTGATGAGCGGCAGGGGTAATATTCAAATTCGCTATATTTCGCGAATATTTGGGAGAATATTCGGCATATATTCGAAAATTCGCAAATTCGTAATCTCCAGTCAATTTTTTATATGCAAATTTTCGCAAGCAAGAAAATAATGTCATTCGCATAAAAATTTGCATACATTTACATAAACATTTGCATAAACTGGCATTTAATGCAAATGTTATGCGAATTTTTATGCGAATGACATTATTTTCTTGCTTGCGAAAATTTGAATATAAAAAATTTGCATAAAAACAAATATTCGCAACTGCGAATATATTTTGCGATATTCTAAATATTCGTGAATTCTCGAAGTGCCGATATATGCGATTAAAATTCGCAATTCGAAAATTTGTGATCAACACTAATGGCGGTCTTGAGGAGGGCTCAGGCAGCCCCATGGGCATCAACCCACTAGGAAATTTCACTGTAGGGTCTATGGCCAGCTATGGCTTCCTGAGCTGAAGCTACTGCAGAGCAGTTGATTGGCGTGGCCGCAGGGTGTAAGAACCCCTGCTGATAAGATAGTGATGGCCTATCCTGAGGCTGGACCATCACTTCTTAAGGAGTTGACCACCTTTAAAGAGGTTGCCTCATGACAATTCTTTCCAGTTTGCCCTATAAGAATACATGGATGTCATTGAGAGGGAGTTCCCCATTTATCAGTGATAGCTAAAACCTAACACAGACACATACTAATCCTTGCATCTCGACATGTTTCGCCGAGAAAGTTGGTGTCTTCAGGGGATGATAATACTGGAGCTTGTCAAAGAAAGACCATGTAGGTCGAAACGTTGCTACTTTTTTTCGGTGACAATAAAGTTTTGAAGATTGATCCATTGGAGTGCTGTGGCTTCTATATTTTGTCTACGTGAACTAAGGAGATCCTGGGGTCGGAACTTGACGCTGCTGGCACCGCCACATATTGGACTGTTTGAAAGCTACTAGTGAGTGGTGCTTCCTACCTATTCCTTTTACCCATGATGATGGGGACGCTTGAAGTTAGAATATACCAACAGGCGCGTACATACCGGCCTCCTACCTGCCTGGCGGCACCCGATCTCTGACAGTCTTTCCTTGTATGTCTTTCCGACATACAACTTTAGGCATGGGCATGACTCAATATAAATTACCCCTTGGGTCTTTAATTAACTGGTAATTAACTGTCTAATCTCGTATTTCTTTTTATTACTTGGATTCGTAAATTTTTTAATTTGTGGAATATATCTGCAAAAGGAACAGTCTCCACATGGTGCTGATCTTCAATATTTTTCTTTACTGGTCTTGCCCATGGTTTTAGTATCTTGAAGAAAACTTTGGACCAAATAGTCCCTCAGATTCAAGCCTCTACGGTAGGTAATACTGGGGTTACAAGTGAGAACTTGCCCCAGTTCCCTATCTGACTGTATCATATGCCCAGGGGCGTAACTACCATAGCAGCAGACCATGGGACTGCTATGGGGCCCAGGGCAAGAGGGGGCCTAGTTGGGACCATCTCCTCTTCTACTGGGGGTGAAAACTCGGTCAGGACGCTAACATCTAAATAAACAACTTTTAGCAAACGAGGCAGTGGAAAAAGGGCACAAGGGTCATTGAAAGGGGTTTAGGCGGAAACCCTTATGTCCTGTGTGGGGGCCTGTTTTGATATTTGCTTTGGGGCCCTTACTTCTCTATGTACGCGATTGGGTATGCCAATGTTTTACTATATACCTCAGTATCAAGATGACCCTCTTTTGTTTTTGTTATTTTTATGTCCAGAAAATAGATCTCCTTCTCTTGAGTCTTATGTATATTTCATTCCTATGTTATTGTTGTTTAGTGCCTGGGTGAATTCATGAAAAAGTGAGTGTCCTCCATCCTATAGGATGAGAATGTTGTCTATATATCTACCCCAAAAAATTATGTGGCAGACATATGATGACATCTCATCCATAAATACCAAGTGATCCTCCCACCACCCTAAAAAAGATTTGCAAAAGATGGGGCACAAGACGTCCCCATCACGGTCCCTTCGATTTTTTTATAATAGTGCTCCTGGAGCATAAATTAATTGTGCTCCAAAATAAACTCTAACATAGATAAGACCCAAGGCTGGCGTCAGCACCCGACATACCGGGGCAAGTTCTGGGGCCCACAGCTCCTGCGGGGGCCCACAGCACAGGTGCCAGAGGCCAGAAGCAATGAGGGCTTCTATCAATACAGATGGAAGTGCTCATTACTGGAGCGGAGGGAGCTGGGTCCTGTCACTCACCGCTCAGCTCCCCACACGCCTTTCCTTCTTCAGGCCAGCCTCGCTCTAAATGGTGAAGCAGGAAGACTTCTCTCTGCTCCACCATTTAGCCTGCAGGCACGAATAGCGCTGCCATCATGTGTGGGCAGAGCCCGCAGCCCGGTAATCTGCATAAGCTCCATCCACACAGTGCTGCAGAGCCATCTGTGCCTGTAGGGAAGAGAGGACTGTGAGCTTCAGGAGTGGGACAAGGTGAGTAGTTACTGTGTTTTTTTGTTTTTAATACAGAGGCGTCAAAGAGGACTTTATTACTATGAAGGGGGCACAGAGGACTTTATTACTATGAAGGGGGCACAGAGGACTTTATCAATATGGAGGGGGCACAGAGGTCTTTATTACTATTAAGGGGCACAGAGGGCATTTCGACTATGGAGGGGGCACAGAGGGCATTACTAATGTGAAGGGGCAAAATGGCCATTTCTACTATGGAGGGGGCACAGTGGGCATTATTACTGTGAAGGGGGCACAGTGGGCATCATTACTGTGAAAGGGGCACAATGGGAATTATTACTATGAAGGGGGCACAATGGGGATTATTACTATGAAGGGGGCACAATGGGGATTATTACTGTGAAGAGGGCACAATGGGGAATTTTACTGTGAAGGGGGCACAGATAGGGCATTACAACTGTAAAGGGGCACAGAGAGGGCATAACTACTGTGAGAGGGCGCAATGTGGGCATAACTACTGCACACATCTGTACAAAACTACTGTGAAGGTTGTACAATGAGGGCAATACTACTGTGAGGGGCTACAATTTTTTTTAAGTATTGGGGGGGGGCAGAGAAAAGATCCGCCCCAGGTTCCAAACACCATAGGCATGCCACTGAAGCAGGGAACTATTTGCTACCCGCTCCATCATTGAGCTACCAGCGCTCCACAGCAGAAGCAGCAGCAGCATGATGTCCTCACACATCGTCCTGCTGATTCGTGTAGGAGGAGGAGCGGGGCAGGCTGGGAATCAGCTGCTCCTCCTACCCAGCAGCGCGATGTTTCACACTATCCTGCTGCTGATGGGGAGTGCAGATCATGGGAGGAGCAAGGTGATTAAGGCAAGGAGTATTTATTGTTTGTTTTATTCAATTCCTGTGAAGGGGGCACATCTGAGCATAACCACTGTGAAGGGGGCATTGGGCACATATCTTGGCATATCACTGTGAAGGGGGAACACATCTTGACATATCAACTGTGAGGGGGCACATATTTTGGGATATCTACTGTGAGGGGGCACATAACTGTGAGTAGACCTGAGGGACTGAAACACTGGGTAGAAAATAAAAGTAGGCACATAAGGACTGATTCACATATACTGTATCTGCTCTGTAGCATGCTCTGTGTAAGGGTACTTTCACATTAGCGTTAGTGTGATCCTGCAGGCAGTTCCGTCGTCGGAGTTGCCTGCTGGATTCGCCAATCAGTGTGACAACTGACAGCATTTGTAGACGGATCCGGGTGCGGATCCGTCTACAAATGCATTGCAAGAACGGATCCGTCTCTCCACTTGTCATGCGGATGGACGAATCCGTCTTGCATTCTTTTCACAGTTTTCCCTGCGCAGACCGGAAGGACGGATCCGTCCTTCAGTGGTTACGCAATGCCGAATCCGGCACTAATACAAGTCAATGGGAATTAATACCAGATCCGGCATTCCGGCAATGATCAGGCATTTTGGACTGACATAATACCGCAGCATGCTGCGGTATTATGTCTACCCAAAACGCCTGACAGTGACTGAACGGAAGGCATACTGATGCAAACTGAACGTATTTCTATCCATTCAGAATGCATTGGGATATGCCTGATCAGTTATTTTCCGGCATAGAGCCCTTTTGATGGAACTCTATGCCGGAAAAGAATAACGCAAGTGTGAAAGTACCTTTAGGTATTTAATCTATAATGCATGCAGCTTTATTGCTGTAAGCACCGTGCAAAATGCCACAAGGGGGCCCACTGAGACTTTATTGCCCAAGGGTCCACATGAACCTGGAGCCTGCCCTGATAAGACCAATTCATTGTGCTGTTGAAAATTGGTGTTTTTGTGATCAAGTATGATTTTACCGCCTGTAAGCCAAGATGGTGCTGTATATTACTATATAATGATTCGACATCCAAGCTTGCCAATAGGATATTTGGTGTCACTGTAATATCATTTATCTTGAGAAGGAGATCCTTAGTATATTTGATGTATGAAGGTAACGAAGTAACAAAGGGCCTCAGTATTTGATGCACATAAACACTGATCCCCTGTGTCACACTATCATTCCCGGACACTATAGGCCTTCCTCGAATCAGAGTCTTATTCTTGTGCACCTTGTGACGGGCATAAAAGGTTGGGATAGTCGAGCTTTTGTTAATCAGATATAAAAACTCATCCTCTGTGATTAGGTTATTCTGTTTTGCCTCCGTAAGGAGATGTTTTAATTCTTCTAAATAATTACTTGTAGGATTTTCCTGAAGTATTCTGTATGTTTTTTTGTCCCTAAGTAGTCCCTAAGACCATATCCACATAATCTTCTCTGTTTTGGGTAACAATATTTCCCCTTTTAATACTGGGTTTTATTATAATATCTTCGTTAGTTTTCAGTTCCTCCAAAGCAAAAAGGTTAATCTGGATTCAAATTGGATGCGGCATGGTCTTTTCTCATTTTTAATCCTTTTATGTCTTGTGTTACCAACTGTACAAAAGTGTCTATTGCCATAAATTGTGCAAAGGATGGTGTATTTTTAGGTTTAGGCTTTAGGGATGTAAATGGCGGGTCTAAAGTAACCTCATGTCCTTCATTCTCCCTAATTAGACTCTCCAATATTTCCACACTTCTTTTTTCATTTTCAAATGTCCTACGTATATCCGAATCCAGTTGTTTGTGTTTTATGTAGGGCCAGGTTCCGTGCATTGTGGTATTGGGGAAAATGTTAAACCCCTGCTCAAAAGTGACTTCTGTGCGGTTGTTATTCTGTGTTTGGATTAATAATTTGTTTATCATTTATGTCCTCTATGGATGCAGATAATTCTAATTGCTGTAGCCCCACTTCTCCCAATTCCTTAGTTGTATCCCTGTTTGTCCTAAAAAAAAGTGGCGCTATCGATGTGCCCTTTTCCCCAGGGATAGTATTTGCCTGCATAGTTGGTACTACAGTAGGGGTAAGGTTTTGACAAGCTTTTTTCATTTGCTGCGATGATTGGGCAAAGGTGAAGGACTGTATAGATGCAGAGGAAGTACTTGTGTGGGAGAATTTATATTTGTATTGATCATCATAGTACTTTGGTCTGTAATTGACTGCTTTCCCGTGTTTTCAGGGCATGTTTGATACTTCCCTCCTGTTTTGGGTGGATCTTTTAGGTACTTGATATCTCCTTTTCTTTGTTTTCCTTTTTCTGCCCACTCTATCATTTGATATTCTTGGTAAACTTTGCACTAAGCTCTCCGTCCCCGAAGTCTCAGTGTCAGAGTTTCCCCTTTGATATGTACTCCTTATGTTGTTCCTATTCTTCCAAATATAAACCCGATCGTTTTCAAAATCTAGACGATCTCTAATATATTTGCAGTGTTTGCATTCTTTGATCTCGTTCTGTAATTGATCTATGTTTTTTTTATTTTTTGTTCCAAATTGGTAAAGTCCGGATGTTGATTAAATTCCTGTATTTATTTTATTTCCCTTTCTAATTGTTGATCCAATTTTGAGAAGAAACTTTTTTCATAGTCTGACAGATAGCTAGGTAGCCTCAATGAGCAATCTGTCAGGAGACGTTCCCAACCCTTTACAAACTCTATATCTTCCAGGTGAGAATTAGGTCTTAGGGGTATACTTAAACCCCTATATACTATTTCTTGCTGTATGTATGTTTCCAAGCTGGCTATCTCCCACCAAGACTGTATATGTTGGCAATATGTCTGTCACGGATGAGGTATGGGAAGGAACACCACACCGACAACAGGAGGGAAGGGAATGGCATGTGCATAGAAATAAATGGGTCGGGATTCAGTGTGGGTGCAATGCGTCCACCTCATGCATTGCACCTGTGCGGAAAACTCGCCGGTATGAAAGGGGCCTTAAACTTTCCAAATTTAATTTATGCTTTAAAAAGTCTGCCATAATCCTGTGATAGGGCTTACTTAATGAACCTGTCCTCAACCCTTTCATTAATAAAGGTGGTGTTAAGAATCGTATCTGCTATCCAATCCTATGTTCAAAATATCTGTAGTAGTATTGTGCTTGAATGGACAAAAAAATGATAATGATGAGCTCGCTGGTTGTAATTGAAGAGTGATTGCTTTTTATTGTTTTTTTAGGGAATTTATTCTCTTATAGGTCAAACTTAAAGGAGGGTTAGGCTCCAATTTACTATCAAATCAACAAAATTAGACCCTGAATAGGACCCAGGATTAATCAAAAGTGCTTAGCTCAATAGCCATGGGCTATCCAATTCCTATTTTAGGTCATTTTCTTTTATTTAAAATGTAACATTTATTACTTGCTTTAAGAACATCAATATTGCCCCCCAAAAAAAAAAAAAAATATTTAACTAAAAAGTGGCCATATGGTTGTTTTATTTTTGCTATAAATTATTTTGATGCATTGGAGATATCATTGGGATATTTACTTCATATACCCTTGAATAAATGTGCTTTGGCTATAATGGATCCTAGTGTGTCAAGTTCTTGCACTTGCAAATACCTGACAACAAATATTACAACTAAATGTCTAGTTATTACTGAATCGTTGCCATACACACTCTGAAAATTAGGAATAGGGACTTTAACTATTAATGACTCATATTATTATATTTTTCCTGTATTAATTACCATTGACTTATAGCAATATTACTAACTGTCCCTAATCACTAATATCTCCCTTGCTATTAGATATCTCTTTATAAATACATGGTGCCTGCAGCACACCCCAACTCTATTACCATATCAACACATGACCACTTTCTTTTAAAATTGTGAACGCAGCTCACAACAATAACATAGGAATGAAATATACATATGAGATCCAAGAGAAGGAGATCTATATTCTGGACCTAAAAATAACAAAAATGGAAGACAGTCATCTTGATACTGAAGTATATAGAAAAATAGGATCCATTATAGCCAAAGCACATTTATTCAAGGGGATATGAAGTAAATATCCCAATGATATCTCCAATGCATCAAAATAATTTATAGCAAAAAGAAAACAACCATATGGCCACTTTCAAGTTAAATTTATATTTTTTTTTTTTTGGGGGGGGGCAATATTGTTGTTCAAGCAAGTAATAAATGTTATGTTTTAAATAAAAGAAAATGACCTAAAACAGGAATTGGATAGCCCGTTGCTATTGAACTAAGCAAATTTATCCTGAAATTTGGATCGAAAATTCGATTCGCTCATCTCTATTTATGAGTGTGAAATGGTCATCCAGCGACACATGACTGATTGATGAGACCACTGTTGGGCCAGCAATATTGACATGCGGGGAGTTAACATATCACATTTCCGTCAAGGCAGGGACATGACTCGTCCAACATGGTAGAATTTTAGGTTGCAAGTTCCAATTGACTTTGCCAGGATAGAGAGAATAGAGAGCAATGCAAGTTGGTTGAGACCTGGCATTTAGAGCCAAATCCCAATTCTAAAAGAGACATGCAAAAGCAAGTCATGGGCAAGTCATACAAATGGTTTTGATCACGTTACTTGTCTAAAACTTGCTGTTGCACGTCAAATGTCTCCACCTAGCCTTAATAGGCCCTTTTTTCAGTTCGAAATGGCCTAGATGTTAACATTCTTTAACAGCAAGCAGAGATCAGTAATGACCTTCTATGGTTGTCTACTGCAGAAATTTCTGTGGATGTCCAGTTCACCTCAATGGGCTTTGCATAAATCCATTCACATGTAGCAGAATCAACCCAATTTTCATTTCTGCAAAACATCTGCCATGAGTGAATTTACTATAATAAAGATTTGGCATGAGGCCTAAAGCAGGCAAGGGGTGGCACAGCTCCTCACCCCCTTCCAGCAATGTCTGCCCTTTCTAGTGTGATTACACGCAATATCTCTATAAATCGAAACAAATCAGAACCTTTTTATAGAATTTCATTTGCTCCATAAAAGCTTTAAAAACACATGGAGCTAAATAAAAATCCTGATGAGATTCCAGACAGCACCATGCATTATTGATATCCTGTGATCGACCTGTGATATAACTCAGCCCTCGCAATAATCTGGATGTGAAATCGCATTTACAATGACTTGATGTATGTTCTTTTAGACAATCGCAATTAAATTAAGGCAGGGAATTTTTGAAGACTGTCAAGGAAAAGCTGTCTTTTCTTTTTCAATTTAACCTTGGAGAAAAGCCACCCCATAGTGAAAGGTAGGGAAGAGAGCATGATGAATTTTGCCAGATCACAAAAGCCTCATTATGAGAAGCCTGTGATTCTCATAGCGTGAATATTCATTTCAGGCTGTGGCAAGGTTTTTGCGTGTAGGTAAGCAACAATTAAATGATAAACTTAATGAGATGCCCTGGTATGTGGCTTCTGCCTTCATTATCTAATATCGGCATGGCTATGTTTTCTCTGAAAGAGGCCCGAGTGCTGTATATATATATATAATATATGAGTAATGTTTTCTGCCATGTACTATTAATTAAAATGTTTTGACATCAATGGCTTCATTGCTGAAGAGCCAGCAAAATAGCCGTCATTTGGGTAATTTGTTGCGCCGTTAGCTGGGAGCGGTCAGTGATGTGTTTGCTGATGCCTGTTAGGAAATCACATATGCTTGTCAGAAAACATGAAGGAAAAAGGTTGATGTGTAAAATGCAGACACAGAATCCTATACAAAGGTCTTATGTCCTCAGACCACTCCAGCACAATAATATATATATGTGTCTTCATTAAATTAAGCAACACAGGTGTCCTCAAATGGGGTTTTCCGGATTACTATGGTTTTAACAGATATGCTCATGTAGTTGTATACCTCACGTACCTCTTCCCCACTCACTTTGGACTCTTCTGACCCGTTTTCCCCATGTAAACAAATCACTCTGGTTTATTTCCATCGTATATGTAGCACTTACTGTTGCTGTATCCAACCAAACCCATGATGCACTTCTCCTTTCCCTGCTACAGTTCTAGAACAGCCCTAGCAATGCCCAACTAGTTTTAGCTCCTCCCACACTGCTATTTACATGGACACTCCCCTATCACTGCCCCTAACAATGCCCAACAAGTTTATAGCTCCTCCCACCCAGCTAGTTACAGAGACACCCCCCTATCACTGCCCCTAACACCCAGCTAGTTTATAGCTCCTCCCACACCGCTAGTTACATAGATACTGTCCTATCACTGCTCCTAACACCCAGCTAGTTTATAGCTTATAGCATAGGATGTGCAGCAAGACCCTGAAGAGCCGTTGCAGAGGATGTGAGTAGTAGTGGCCCTGATGAGATGAGTTGTCATGGTGTACTCCCTCAGGTCGTTGCACCTTAGGGATCAGTGCAGTGAAAAGGTGGTATAAGGTATCAGACCAGAAGTAGAAGAATAAAAGTCTTTACTTAGTGCAAGATGGGAGTTGTAATTTCTCTCCCCAGATTATGAGGTATGGTGGTTGACAAATGGGGCATATAATGACACCTCTAGCATCTCTAGTATGCTATCTTGCTGATGTGTCTCTCCCGAACTTCTGGATAATAGCCTAAGTTGGCACTTGTTGCTGTAGGTGTCCTGAACTGAACTATAGATAGATGTCTTAACATGCTTTCCCTCAGCTGCAGCAGGCTCTGTATAGCTATCTTTGCTGATCACTCTGCTGTCGCTCTGATGTTGTAGCTGTATCCCTGTTCCTCACAGTTGGAGCTAGATTTATGGTCCTATGGAGGAGGAGCAGATGGTTGTGCTCCCTCACTCCTCACTTGCTACTTTAGCTCTGCCCTCCTTTGACCAAAAGTCGGATCAATCCACTCCTACAAAGAGGGGAGGAATGGGATGGTTAGTCCTATTGCCAACCAAACCTCACATGTTGGTGTACAGTGAAAACATGACATAACATTACAAAGATTACATAACATTGCATTACAAATCAGACAAGGCAGAAAGCCCCTGGTCTGGGGTACTGAAGAAGGATTTCAACAGCTACATTTAGGCATCATTCACAGATTATATTACAGCTCACCTAGTAGCGCAGCCTAGTATCAGAAAATAGAAAATCCCTGTATTGTATCGATCTGGGTACAAGAGTATCGATTGGGTATCGAAAATTCAACCCTAGTCTGCTACTTCCTATTCAAGTGTATAGGACCGAGCCATCTCATTGAAGTGAATGGGACGGCTTCTTGTAATGACACCTGCTTACCGCTGCAATGTTAATGGTGAGCAGCTAAACAATGAAGAGGAGGCAGCGCTGGCACAACGCCCGGCCTTCTCTTTAACCAGCTGATCGGCGGGTGTGCCGGGTGTCTGACCCTTGCCGATCTTATATTGATGACCTATTCTGAGGATAGGTCATCAATATTAAAATCCCGGAAAACCCCTTTAAGCTGGCCACACTCATAAGATGGCTGTTGCCGACATCTATCACCTTGATAACCTCATACATGCTTGAAGAATCAGGGGGACAAGACAATGCCAGAGGAGCTGGCAGGGGTTTAGCCCCCAAGAACAAAAGGATTGGGCAGTCAGGAGGTCCTTATAGACGTAAGTGGGTTCAGCTGACATACACCTAATGTGTGTGCCCGCTTTAGAAATGGACGCAATTGGGTGGTCATTCTCCATATAGAAAAACAGTTAGCCAACCACGTGCCATAAAATGCACCACTTGTTAATATATATTTACACACACTTCATCCTATGGATTTATGTGTTTCATTATGCCAGAGAATAATAATGTGGCTGATAATAATGAGCCCTTTAAATCACACTTGTCAAGATTTGTGCCGGGCTTTGCTCTGCCTGTGATAAATCTGTATTTGCATGAAGTTAGGATGGCTGAACCACAATATATTATATCATTTCTGATAACTATCATACTTGGTCTCCGCCATGAACAAACTGATTGATGTTCTCTGGCTTATCATACTTTATTCTGTGTGGACAATACTAATGCAGGAACCAGAGGTTGGTGATCCTCAGGCTCAGTGCAAACATTATAGCAATTGTAAACAGTACAGCGAACATTCAGTGACATCACTGTGTATGATGACATCACAGTATTAAATTATCTGTAATACACACAAAAGTGTTCAGTTGTACAATGCACTCATCATTAAACCTCCACGTGGCCCACTTATGTAACTGCTATTGTCTTATGTGGCATACCTCACTTATTCACCCTTGTAAATTGAGTAAATGGTAACCCCATCTCTCCTTTGTCTCTTCTCTGTGGCATCACAAGGGAAGCTGATCATGTATTGACGTGATTTATTTAAAGAGGACACATATCTTCTTCTGACAGGTCTATAGTAGTAGTCACCTGAATTCCCTATGTAATTACAATTGCACTATTTCATATTATTTCATATGACTTTTTATAGTACAGTTCCACTATTATTCCTGCTAAAATGTTATTAATGAATTGCTAGCAGTCCATATGGGTGTTACCAGCTATGGTGTGCCTCTGCAATTTGACATTATCCAATCCGTTCTGCCAGTGTGTGTCAGACTGTGTAGGGGGAGCCCCCCCCCCCCCCAACTGGTAGCAGTGGCGGATCCAGAGCCGGGTCTCAGGAGGGGCACTTCCCCGGGCAATTGGAACTTATGGGGCCCATGTGTCCCCGCCCACCCTCAAGCCACACCCACACATAGCACCACCCATATATTGCGCCCATACCTCTTACATCCAGTGACGTCTCCTTTGATGTAGATGTTCTCTTTCCTCATCTTCTCCTTTCAGACCAGGCCACCATTTTTCTGTCGTTTTCCGTCTCTGCAGTTTAACAAAAAATAAATCTTAGTTTACTACTTTTCCATCATCCTCCCATCTTCTGGACAAAACATTCCACTACCTCCAATACTGTGCCGCTGTGGTCCCCAATAGTGCCCCCAATAATAAGTGCCTCTCCCCCCATCATAATGTGCCAGTGACAACTGACAACCCCCCCCATGTGCCAGTACCAAGTGCCAAACCCCCCCATGTGCCAGTATGAAGTGCTCCCCCCCCCCATCATGTGCCAGTGACAACTGCCAACCCCCCCCATGTGCCAGTACCAAGTGCCAAACCCCTCCATGTGCCAGTATGAAGTGCTTCTCCCCCCCATCATGTGCCAGTAACAACTGCTAAACCCCCATGTGCCAGTACCAAATGCCAAACCCCACCATTTGCCAGTACCAAGTGCCAAACCCCCCAAGTGCCAGAATGAAGTGCCAAACCCCCATGTGCCAGTATCAAGTTCAAGTGCCAACCCCCATGTTCTGGTATCAAGTTCAAGTGCCAAACCCCCATGTGCCAGTATCAAGTGCATCCCCTTTGTGCCAGTATCAAGTGCAAACCCCCCCCTCATTTGCCAGTATCAAGTGCCAACCACCCCCCATGTGCCAGTATCAAGTGTCTCCCCCGATGTGCCAGTATCAATTGCCAAACCCCCCCATACGACAGTATCAAGTGCCTCCCCATCCTCATTTGCCAGTATCAAGTGCCAACCCCCCTCCATGTGCTTGTATCAAGTGCCAACCCCCCTTATTTGCCAGTGTCAAGTGCCAAACTGCTGCCTTCTCATTTGACAGTATCGAGTGCCAACCCCCCCCTGTGCCTGTATCAAGTGCCAACCCCCCCACCCTCATGTGCCTGTATCATGTGCCAACCCCCCCCCCATGTGCCAGTAGTATCATGTGCCTGTATTATGTGCCAAACAATCCCCCCCATGTGCCAGTATCATGTGCCTGTATTATGGGCCAAACAATCATCCCCCCCATGTGCCAGTATCATGTGCCTGTATTATGTGCCAAACAATCCCCCCATGTGCCAGTGTCATGTGCCAAACATTCCCCCCCCCATGTGCCAAACTGCCGACTGCCCCTTTTGTGCCAGTGGGTCCGGTCTTTAAAAAAAAAAAACACAAAACAAGACACTAATACTTACCTCCATCCTTCACAGCGATGCAGGCCTCTTCCGGCCTGTGTCCCGCGCTGTATAGCTCACAGGCACGCGCGATGACGTCATCGCACCGCCTGCACCAACATCTGATAGGCTGCGGGCCTAGTGCCAGCAGCCTATCAGAGGAGCAGGGAAGGGAGACGCCTCTCCCTCCCTGCCCCACAGCGCAACCATCTGTATCGCTTCCATTGTGGAAGCGTTCATCTCCCTGTGCACTGCCGCGGCCGCTGCTGCCTACATTCTCGGGGGGGGGGGGGCAATTGCCCCGTTGCCCCCCCCTGGATCCAACAATGTGATAGAGTCATAATAATAGATGCTCCAGGATTGTTATTACATGGAGGATGCAAGTAGTCACTAAAACATACATGTCAGGAGAGGTGACAGGCCTTTAAATGACTGATACCTGACAGTCTAAAAACATGGGCACTTCTTTAGCTAAGGACAGAGTGTAACCTGAGTGTACAAGGTCAAGTATTTCCCCAAGGCCGACTGTAAATCGATAAGAAAGAATAGTGATTTTTGAGGATTTGTTGTCAAAGGACCTACAAGTTATAGTTCAGCGCCTGACTTCAGTTCCATGGAAACCATGGCTCTGGAAATCCCGATGGACCAGTATCAGTTTTTGCATTTTACACTAGAATTATGAGAACCTCAGGCGTATAGAGTTCTGCAAATACCAACCTCTCTGGAGATGTCACTGAAAATGAGTTTTAAAAATGTGGTCCATGAATGACAAAAACCCTATTATTTCATAATTGAAATCCCAACTCTGTATCAGGAATGGCACAATTTAATTTACACGCTGCTTTTGTTCTTCCTACAGTTAATCTCCCTGGAGAAATAGAAAACTGACCCCTGCGCAACAAGAAGTAATATTGTAATTATGTATATTGGTTTTATAAAATCGCTATCTATATTCTCAGGCTTAAGAGTGCAGGGGCCGTAGAAGGAGAAACTCTGGAGCGATCCGCAATTATAAAATTTCACAGAACATAATCCCAGTCCAGACACTGTAATCTTTTAAAATAGATTTTGCACATAACAAGAGAAAAATCAATAACGGGGTTGTTTGCCTCGGAAATGTATCCAAATTGTTAAAGAATTCATTGAAGGAAACGTATTTAGAGAAGGCTTTAGGATTTGATAAACACATAGCCCTGACAAGAAGCCTTGTGGAACAATATCATTTTCTTGCATTTAGTATTGCAGTGATGAGTATCTCCCATCATTTCCACCATTAGCCAGCTCTATTGTGAAGACTTATTGTAGCTTTGGAACCCCAATAGACTGTTAATGGAAGTCATTTACTAACCATATAATTTACATCTTTATCAGGCCTGTGCTTATAGCCCTTTTGTGCATCCAAAACGCTCTGCAGAGTCAGAATAGCAATGATTCTAGTATGTATTAGTATGTGGGATTGCACTCTTTAGAATCACATAAATGTGGTTTATTATCAAAGCTGGCTAATGCTACTTTATAGCTGCACAACATTTCATAGGCACAAACACTATTGCAATATTAATTATAAAAGCATCAAGCAGCCAGGGCTAGGTAATGTTAGAAGAGTTCGGCCTACGGTAAAGTAATGCATATAAGCACCTTAAGAAACACTGAGAAACACTTGGTCTAGGACCTCAGTCCGATGAAGCAGAATTGATACAAAAAATGGTTTCAGAAGATATGATCTGCTGGTATCTTGAGCAGGTGATACTGCTATTGCTACTACTAGGGTTTCAAGTAGTCTCTGCTCATGAAAAACTTGGCAGAGATGAGAACAATGGAAGCAGATGTAGATCCACTGAGCAACTGTCCAGATTGACTTGGGGCTACTCCTCAGAAGGCATTCACACAACTGTGTCCATTTTGCACAGATGCGCATTCTGCATTTTCCCCTTCCGAAGCTCCCACATTACGTAACAAATGCCCATTTTTGTTCACAAAACTGGGGCCTGGAATATACAGATGTGAACAGCAAGTTATTATCTAAGTGGCCTAAGTGGCCTTCTGGTCTTCACCCTATACAGGGATCAGGACTTCACTGTAGGAAAACCACCAGGCTGCTACTTCTTGAAATAATCAATGTTTGGCGGCCACTGACCCAACATAGGTCAAGAGAAACCGGTGCAGAGCACTGAGGGATCAGAGACACTGTAGTCAATAAGCAAGTTGAGGTCAGGACAAGCAATGTAATTTTTCTCTCTCTCTTAACGCTTATTACTACACTTAATAACTAAAGAAAATGTAAAACTGTTTATTGGAATAAACTGAGCAATTGTATAATCTGTGTGACCAAAATATACCCTGCTGGTGACACAGTAAAATACTCTTTTTGTACACTTATTAGGTGTTGAAGCTTTGCAACAGATTTTTGAAAATATATAAGCTGTAAAATATGCTTATTATCCACTTATTGACTACAGAAAATTTGCAACAGGTTTTTGGGGAAAAACAGGTGCAATTGGACAACATTTGCAACAAAATACTGGTGACGTAGTAAAATATGTTTGTACACGTAAGTATAAAAAATTTGCAACTGTTTTTTTAGTGAACAAAAGGCACAAGTTCATAGTGCCCAGTGCAACTGTGAGGCTTAAAATATCACCAGTCAGTAGATTTTTTATGTATGTGTACAGCTCCGGCCCTGTAAAACAGAATAAATTAACCCAATCTATCCTGTCCCTAGAGCTAAAACTTGACTTTCTATCAAGTAATTTAATCCACCTAACTAAACATATCTTCTCAATCCCAAACACTGTCCCTGTAAGACCGTAACCTCACTGTCTTGTGTGTCTAATTGATGTTTCTGTGACAGACACATACTATCACATCTCTGCTTGAGACCTTACATAGTGCCTAATAGACAAGTCAATATTGTTCCTCCTGATTGGCTGTGAGGCTGAGTGATTATTGGCAGGCCCACTACTCTGGGCCCTCCCGGGGTCACGTGATCCTCCAGCTTCATCTTTCCTGCCCTACTTCACGCACTAGTGTACAGAATTTGATATTTAAAATGGAAGGTGCCACTTTGGCTTAGTTTGGAGAAGAATTTGTTTAGTGTCTTTCAGGCTGTATTGGCCAAACCCTCATTCAGCTGACAGCTTTTCCTCCTGACTCCCCCCCCGAACACACGCAAGTTCAACTGGACCAATTATGCATGTTTTGTGATAGGGAGAAAGGAGTAAGCCCCTTAGAGTTGTCACGATGCGGTTCACTGTGACAGTTGTGGCCATGTAGGCTGGCTGTATGCTCTCTTGCGTACTGGCTGCAGGCTGACTCCTGTGTATGCTGGTTGCTTGGGGCTGGCTGTCGTGTCTTGTGTGAACTTTGCTTGTGCATGTGTGTACTCCCCGTGTCTGCACCTCTGTGGCTCCTGTCACTGGTGCCATGCAGGCTGTCTGCAGGTGCTTTGTGTACTAGCTGTGGGTGATCCCATGTATGCTGGTTCTGCAATGCGTGCTGGCTGCGGCCTTGTGTTTGAACTATGGCCTGTATTGTTTGTCCTATGCTTCTGGTTACTCCTGTTTCTGATGGGGTTAACCTTCCCTTGTCTGTTCCTGGATGTGGCTTATCAGGTGCCCTGGTTTGCAGCTATTTCTACCTGTGAGCTGTGGGGCTTGTGATCAGTCTGTCTTCTGTCTTGCTGGGTGTAGCCGCTTGCTGCTGACCCAGGTTTTATTTGCCATCTGTCCTTCTGTGTGGTGTCGCCTTGTAAAGCATTGGTGTTGTTGATGTTATATCTTTGCCCATGCTTTGCCTGTTCTTCTGTTCCTGTTCTGTGTCTTGATCCACTCTGTTCCTGTAACGGTCCTTGGCTCACCTGAGTCAGAGGACAGCCGGCTGGTGGTTGGAGTCCAGTGGCAAAGACCCACAGAAGCAGGAAGCAGGTAGCGTGGTCGATCAGTCCGGGTCGGCAGTAGAGATGGCAGCGAGGTAACCGCAGGAGTAGACAGAGGCGTGGTCGGTGGAAGGTAAAGGGTCAATGCAGGCGGCAGTTCGGCGAGGTCAAACGGTCCGGGTCGGCAACAACGGTAAACAGCAGTAGTCGTGGAGGAGCAGAGAGGAAGCTTGCTACAGGCTTGGAGGCACAATAACCAGCAAAGGACTGGGTTCAAGGGCTGGGTTTTATAGGGAAGTAGCAGGTGCAAGAGATTGGGATAATCAGCAGGACAAGGCAAGGACAAGAGAGGTAGTAGAAGTTAGAAGTTAGCTAGAGAATAGTCCAAGGAGAGACGGTAGCCTAGTGGGTAGAGCTACCGTCTGGGACATGACTGGCCACGGGTTCGAGTCCTGACAGTACTCCCCCCCTTCCAAGGTGACCTCCGGGCACCGCAGGGGAAGGCTTATCTGGGTGACTCAGGTGGAACTCCCTGACAAGTCTGGGGGCATGAACATTTTCTTCAGGCTCCCAGGAGTTATCCTCGGGAGGGTAGCCCTCCCACCCAATTAGATATTGCAATTTTCCTCGGTGGATCCTGGAGTCGAGGATCTTCTCGACAACGAACTCTTCCTCACCTTGTATCCTCAGGGGTGTGTGGGGAATTGCTCTGGTAGACAGGCTTGCGGACGCAGTATAGAGGCAAGGTACACAGTTCTCTGGGTAAAGCAGAAGTGTTTTATTCACACTCGGCAAAACAGAAACAGTCTTTAGTGCTTGTTCACACAAGGCAAAACAGAAACAGTCTTTAGTGCTTGTTCACACAAGGCAAAACACCCGGCAAAAACATAAGTCCCACAGCAAGGTCACCTGAGTGGTCGGTGTTAGTTCACACCGGGCAGTTAGGTCGGCCACGCAAAGTTTCCACCAGCGGCTTCCAGGTAGACTGCACGCCTGTTTGCAGACTCTTGCTCTCAGCCCTGAGAGCTCCACAGCCACACCAGCAGCTTCCAGGATAATCACCTCCCACCTGCTGAGGTGGCTGCCTTTTAAAGGCCCGGAAAAAGTCCGGCCTGGACCGTGGGAATAGTCTCCCACCCAGCACTTGACTATTCCCAATAAGAGCCGGCCCGGATCGGCTTTGTAGCCATACTAAATATCAATGTGTCAAGCAGCACTAGCTGCTGCTGACACAAAAATCCGGCTCTTATCTCACCGAGGCCAGGAACCTCGGTGACACGTACCTTCCGTCGATGGCGGAACCTTGCGCCCTCTTACATACCCCCCTTTGTTCAACCCTGAGGGGTGAACACACATGAGACAGTGGGCGCGGGACAGGGCATCCGCGTTACCCTGCAAGCGGCCTGCCCGGTGTTCTACTGAGAACTTGAAGTTCTGTAAGGACAGGAACCACCTGGTGACCCGAGCATTCCTCTCCTTGGCCTGGCTCATCCACTTGAGAGGGAATGGTCGGTCACCAGACAGAACTTCCTCCCTAACAAGTAATAGCGGAGAGACTCGAGTGCCCACTTGATAGCCAGGCACTCCCTCTCCACTATACTATACCTGGTCTCGGCTGGGTTGAGCTTACGGCTCAGGAAGACAACGGGATGTTCTTCGCCGTTGACTTCCTGAGACAGTACAGCGCCGAGGCCTACCTCCGAGGCATCCGTCTGTACTATGAACTCCCTGTTGAAGTCGGGTGTCACCAAAACCGAGGGACCCACACAGGGCCGACTTCAATGCAGAGAAAGCCTCTTCTGCCTTCTCACTCCAGTGAACCTTTCCGGACTTCCGTCCCTTCAACAGGTCTGTCAATGGTGCTGCTATCGTGGCAAAGTGGGGCACAAACCTCATGTAGTACCCTACAATCCCCAGGAACGATTTTACCTGCCTGGTGGTGACCGGTCGGGGCCAATTACGTATTGCCTCTATCTTATTTACCTGAGGTTTGATGACTCCCGCCCAATGACATACCCCAGATACTTGGTCTCTTCTAACCCAATGGCACACTTTTTTGGATTAGCGGTTAGTCCAGCTTTTCTAAGGGCATCCACTACCGCCTGTACTTTGGGCAAATGGCTTTCCCAGTCGGTGCTGTGGATGACTACATCATCTAAGTAGGCCGAGGCGTACCGACGATGAGGTCGCAGCACAATGTCCATTAACCTTTGGAAAGTGGCAGGGGCGCCATGCAGGCCAAAGGGTAATACCTTGTAATGATACAGGCCCTGCGAGGTAACAAAAGCAGTTTTTCCTTGGCCGACTCCGTTAAGGGTACCTGCCAGTACCCTTTAGTGAGGTCTAGCACAGAAAAATAACGGGCTTGCCCTAAATTCTCAACAAGCTCGTCTACCCGGGGCATGGGATACGCATCAAACTTGGACACTTCATTTAACTTGCGAAAATCGTTGCAGAACCATAGCGTCCCATCTGGCTTAGGTATTAGGACTATGGGACTTGCCCATTCACTTTTCGACTCCTCAATGACATCAAGCTTCAACATTAATTGCACTTCCTCCGCGATGGCCCGTCGCCGAGCCTCGGGTACCCGGTATGGTTTTAACCGGATCTTGGCCTGAGGCTCCGTGACGATATCATGTTGGATGAGGGAAGTGCGGCCAGGAAGGTCGAGAACACATCCGTGTTCCGACTGATGAACTCCCTTACCTCCTGAACTTGTTTGGAAGACAGGCTGTCTGCAATTTTACCGTGGTTACTGCGTCACAGGCCTCAAACTGTGGGGCTGGACCCTTTTCACCTAGAAGCCCTGGACGGGGGCTGTTGTCGGACGAGTCCCTATCTTTCCACGGCTTTAGTAAATTCACATGGTACACCTGCTCCGGCTTGCGCCGCCTGGCTGGTGTACTTTGTAATTACTTCCCCTACCTTCTCGATCACCTCATAGGGCCCCTGCCACCTAGCTAGGAACTTGCTGTCAAGGGTAGGTACCAGAACCAAAACCCGATCTCCCGGATTGAAATCCCGTACCCGAGCCTGACGATTATACACCCTACTCTGAGCTTGTTGCGCTGCCTCCATATGCTCCCGGACCAGCGGCAACACCCTTTCCATCCGTTCCTGCATCTGGGTGACATACTCAATGACACTTTTGTGGGGACGGGTTGTTGTTCCCACGCTTCCTTGGCAATGTCTAACAGGCCCGAGGGTGTCTGCCATAAAGCAGTTCGAAGGGCGAGAACCCAGTAGAGGCCTGGGGCACCTCTCGCACTGCGAACATGAGATAGGGCAGAAGCAGGTCCCAGTCCTTCCCATCTCTAGACACCACCCTTTTTAACATATTTTTAACGTTTGGTTAAACCTTTCGGCGAGACCATCCGTTTGCGGATGGTAAGCGAACGATCCGCAACTGTTTTATACGCAGCAATTTACACAGTTCCCTCATAACCTTGGACATAAAGGGGTCCCTTGGTCTGTCAGAACCTCCTTAGGCAGGCCCACCCGGAAAACATTTCCATTAACTCCTTAGCTATGAGCTTAGCTGATGTATGTCGCAGGGGCACCGCCTCCGGATACCGAGTGGCGTAATCGAGAACGACCAGAATGTGTTGGTGGCCCCTAGCGGACTTCGGTATGGGCCCTATTAGATCCATAGCGATTCGCTCAAGCGGTACCTCTATGATTGGTAGAGGTACCAGAGGACTACGGAAATGTGGCTGGGGGCTATTTACCTGACAGGTTGGACAGGACTTACAATAATTTTCTACCTCTTTGAAAACACTGGGCCAATAAAACCGCTGCAGTATGCGGTCCTGGGTTTTCTGCCATCCCAAGTGTCCCCCAAGAACATGTTGGTGGGCAAGCTCCATAACGAGCTTGCGGTGCGCCGTGGGCACCACCAACTGTTCAATATTCTCACCCGGATTTGGTTCACCCGATACAACATTTCCTGGTGAACAACAAAGCGGGGAAGCATTAACTCCGCCCCAGGTTTTGGGGTTTACCATCAATTACCACAACGTTCTCCCAGGCCCTGGCTAGGGTTTGGTCCCGGTGTTGTGCGGTCCCAAAATTTTCTCCGGAGGCGTTGAGGTCTGCCAATTCCGGTCCCGGTGGCAAGCCCTCCACGTCTCCCACCATTACACTTAGTGGGGTTGTCTCCCCCTCTATCACGGAAGTAGTGGTCACCCCTACTGCTGGTGTCTCTGCTTCGGGGTCCTCAGGTTCGGGACCCGGACATTTTCTTCCCCACAAGTAGGCAACCCGTTCCTCCACAAAGACCAGAACAGGGAAAGTCCCTCCCCAATATTGCGGCATAAGGAGCCGCCTCCCCCTCCCACGACATGTGGCACCTCTTTCCCACCCACCGTCAGGGTAACCTTAGTAGTGGGATACTCCCGGCGATCCCCATGTATACAGACAATGGTAAGGGTTACGCCCTTCTGGGAGTTTTTCTGTTACCAACGACTCATGGACCAGAGTTACCAGGCTCCCAGAGTCCAGCAGGGCCTGCACGGAGTGTCCATTAACCATGATGTCACACATCGGAGGGGTGTCCGCGGCCAGCAGGGGTCAGCTATATACACTGGTTGGGCAAAAGAGAGGACCGGCGAGCGAACCCGCAGTCCATGGGTTCCAGATGCCCTAGGGCAGTTAGGCGGCCACATGTCCCCAGTCCTGACAATGCCAACACCTGACCCCCGCAGCCTCCCTCCTCCCCAGGGTATTCCTCCCACGGACTGGAGATACACTCCCCTCCTTATGAGGTAGGATCCCTTTTCCAGGATCCCGGGTTGGCAACTGGGGCTGACGTGACCGGTAGTACAGCAGAGTCCTTCAACAAATCCTGAGTGGCCATATACCTCTCCACCAGGCTAACCAGTTGTTCCAGGTTGCCTGGATCGCCTTGTCCCACCCAGCGCTGTATGGCTCTCGGGAGGGTGCGCACAAACCTGTCGACCACGACCCTTTCAACCATCTGAGAAGGGCTCAACAGTTCAGGCTGGAGCCATTTTTTACTAGGTGAAGTAAGTCATAGGCTTGTGACCGGACGGGTCGGGACTCGGAAAACACCCACTGACACACTCTGTGCGCTCGCACATAGGTGTTTACTCCCAACCTGGCCAACACCTCACCTTTTAGCCTCTCATAGTCCTTTGCCTCCTCACAGCTGAGGTCAAAATAGGCCTTTTGTGCATCCCCCACCAGAAAAGGCGCCACCACCTCAGCCCATTGCTCCAATGGCAGCCTCTCTTGCTCGGCGGTTCTTTCAAACACCATCAGGAATGCCTCTATATCGTCTTCTGGACCCATTTTCCTGAGGGCAGATCGGACTTTGTCCCTGGCGTTAGACACAGTCGGGGCTGTTGTGGTTGCAACTCCTGGCTGGGACGTTCGCACCGACTCCTGCAAGGCTATCAGCTGCTGCACTAGGAGATTGTTCGTCTGCTGCTGTGCACACATAGCCTCCTCATGTCTTTTTGCTGTAGCTCATTAGCCTCCTCATGTCTTTTTGTTGTAGCTCATTAGCCTGTTGCTGCTGTAAAAGTAGCTGATTGGTCTCCCTCTGCTGCACGTTAGCCTCCATGAGAGCTTTCACAGCAGCCTCCATGTTGCCAGAAACCACAAAAGTTGCAGGCCTGATATATGACATGCAGTCCAACACAGCAAAAACAAAAACTTTCGGCGTTCACGCCAGCCTCACTACGCATGCCCGCATCCGACACCAAATGTGGGGAATTGCTCTGGTAGACAGGCTTGCGGACGCAGTATGAGAGCAAGGTACACAGTTCTCTGGGTAAAGCAGAAGTGTTTTATTCACACTCGGCAAAACAGAAACAGTCTTTAGTGCTTGTTCACACAAGGCAAAACAGAAACAGTCTTTAGTGCTTGTTCACACAAGGCAAAACACCCGGCAAAAACATAAGTCCCACAGCAAGGTCACCTGAGTGGTCGGTGTTAGTTCACACCGGGCAGTTAGGTCGGCCACGCAAAGTTTCCACCAGCGGCTTCCAGGTAGACTGCACGCCTGTTTGCAGACTCTTGCTCTCAGCCCTGAGAGCTCCACAGCCACACCAGCAGCTTCCAGGATAATCACCTCCCACCTGCTGAGGTGGCTGCCTTTTAAAGGCCCGGAAAAAGTCCGGCCTGGACCGTGGGGAATAGTCTCCCACCCAGCACTTGACTATTCCCAATAAGAGCCGGCCCGGATCGGCTTTGTAGCCATACTAAATATCAATGTGTCAAGCAGCACTAGCTGCTGCTGACACAAAAAATCCGGCTCTTATCTCACCGAGGCCAGGAACCTCGGTGACACGTACCTTCCGTCGATGACGGAACCTTGCGCCCTCTTACAGGTGGTGGAGGGGGCGAGTGGCGGCCAGTGAAGGTATTCTCCACGTATGGCTTGAGGAGGGAGCAATGGAAGACAGGGTGCACCCTAATGGAATCCGGAAGGTCAAGCCGGAACGTGACCTCATTGATTTGTGCGGTGACCTGGAACGGACCCATGTATTTTGGGGCTAACTTTTTGGAGGGGACCTTCAGTCTGAGGTTCCTGGTGGACAGCCATACCTTGTCTCCTACATGGAAACCCGGGGTGGGTTTGCGGCGTCTGTCAGCTCCCTGTTTAAAGCGCCTCTGGGCGAGCTGGAGGTTGTCTATTATGTCCTTTTGTGCCTCCTGTAGGGTTGTTAGGCGCTCGGCCACTGCTGGGAGGGTGGAGGCAACGGGCAGGTGGGGAATGAACACGGGGTGCGAGCCTGTGTTAGCAAAGAAAGGGCTTTGCTTGGTTGAGCTGTGCTCAGCATTGTTGTAAGCGAACTCGGCTGTGGGGAGATGGTCAAGCCAGTCATCCTGCAGGTGGGAGCTGAAACAGCGTAGGTACTGCTCTAAGGTCTGGTTAGTTCTCTCCGTCTGCCCGTTTGACTGAGGGTGGAAAGCGGAGGAAAGGTTCACTTTAACCCCGAGCGCCAGGCAGAAGTCCTTCCAGAACTTTGAGGTAAATTGTACGCCTCGGTCTGAGACCACGTCGTCCGGAATCCCATGCAGCCTGAAGACCTCTTTGAGGACAAGATCAGCCGTCTGTTTGGCCGTGGGTAGGCCCTTGTAGGGGATGAAATGGGCCATTTTGGTGAGGCGGTCGACCACGACCAGGATGGTGTTCATCCCTTTTGAAGGAGGAAGGTCTACCACAAAGTCCATGGAGATCGAGCCCCAGGGGCGGGAGGGAGTGGGAGGGGTTGTAACAGACCCACGGGAGAGGAACGAGGAGTCTTATTGCGGGCACAGACCGTGCACGAGGAGATGTACTTCTTGGTGTCCTCCTTGTATGTTGGCCACCAGAAGGAGCGTGAGAGAAGCTCCTGGGTCTTTCTTGTGCCCAGATGGCCGGCCAGCTTGGAGTCATGGTTAAGTTTGAGCACTTCGAGTCGTGCGATTTCTGGTACATAAAGTTGTAGGTCCTGATGAAACCAATGACCATTTTTAAACGTGAGGCTGACATTCCTTGTGGGGTGGGTGAGGAAGGGGTCATTTTCGTATCCTTCTTTGATTGTGACCAGGAGTTCTTTAGAGTAGGTGGCCCCCACAACACTTTTCTCGGATAGGATGTTGTCTTGGCCCTTATTACTCTGTGAGGGCTCCGAAAACATTCTGGAGAGGGCGTCAGCCTTGCCGTTTTGATCCGGGCGATATGTGATGAGAAAGTTGAAGCGGGAAAAGAATAGGCTCCATCTGGCCTGTCTGGCTGTGAGTCTCTTAGCGCTGCGGATGAACTCGAGGTTTTTGTGGTCGGTTAGTACGATTATAGGGTTGGCAGCTCCCTCCAGCAGGTGTCTCCACTCGGAGAAGGCTTCCTTGATCGCCAGTAGTTCTTTGTTCCCGATGTCGTAGTTCTTCTCGGAGGGGGACATTTGGCGAGAGAAATATGCGCACGGGTGTAGTAGCATCTTCTCCCCTGTCCGTTGTGACAGAACTGCCCCTACCGCGGAGTCAGATGCATCCACTTCGATAGTAAAAGGCAACTCGGGGTTCGGGTGGACTAGGATTGGAGCAGAAGTGAAGAGGAGTTTCAACTTCGTGAAGGCCTCCTGGGCCTCGGGTGTCCAGGAGAAGGGGACTGCCTTTTTGGTGAGTTGGGTGATCGGTGCGATGACCTTGGAGAAGTCCCGGATAAACTTCCGATAGAAGTTGGCGAAGCCAATAAATCTTTGTACCTCCTTCACGTTTCTTGGAATGGGCCAGTCCAACACGGCTTGGACCTTCCCTGGGTCCATACTTAGGCCCTCTGGGAGATGATGTACCCGAGGAACTGAGTGGTGGTTCGCTCAAACTCACATTTCTCGAGTTTGATATAAAGAGAGTTCTGGCGGAGTCTCTGCAATACCCTGCGGACATGTTCGCGGTGCTGTTCGAGGTCTTCTGAGAAGATCAAGATGTCGTCCAGGTAAGCGACTACAAACAGATCCAGCATGTCCCTGAGGACATCATTAATGAAGTGCTGGAAGGTGGCGGGAGCATTACAAAGTCCGAAGGCATGACCAGGTACTCGAAGTGACCATAACGTGTCCGGAAGGCGGTCTTCCATTCGTCCCCAGGGCGGATTCGGACAAGGTTGTAGGCCCCTCGAAGGTCAAGTTTGGTGAAGATTTTCGCTACCCGGAGTCTCTCGAGGAGTTCAGAAATCAGCGGGAGGCGGGTACCGGTTCTTAACGGTTATGTCGTTTAGCTTCCTGTAGTCAATGCAGGGACGCAAGGATGAGTCTTTTTCTCCACAAAGAAAAAGGGGCTCCTGCTGGGGAGGTAGAGGGCCGGATGAACCCTTTCTTTAGGTCCTCGTCCAGGTATTCTTTCAGAGCCTTGAGTTCCAGGCTCTGAGAGGGAATAGATACTGCCAAAGGGTATTTCGGCCCGGGCAACAGTTCTATTGGGCAGTCGTAGGGTCGGTGTGGCGGCAGCTTGTCTGCGTTTTTCTTGTCGCAGACATCTTGGAACTCACGGTATTGAGGGGTAGTAGATTCCTGACGGATACTTCAGAGATAGTCGTGTCTTCGGATGGAAGGACAGGTTTGTGGGAGCAATTGAGCGAACAAAACTCAGACGGAAGCCGTAAGCAGCGGGTTTCCCAATCCACCGAGGGTTGTGGGTGGCCAACCATGGAATGCCCAGGATCACCGGGAACTTTGGGGAGGCGATCAGGGAGAAGTGAATGGTCTCCTGATGATCGGGTTTGATGAAGAGTTGAAGGTCAGCGGTCTGGTGCGTAACCGGCCCAGAAGAGAGCGGGGTCCCATCGACGGTTTCCAGATCGAAGGGGCTGCCCTGGTTACCAGTGGTATGTTGTTCTCATGGGCGAAGGTCAAGTCCATGAAATTTCCGCCGGCCCCGAGTCAAGCATTGCAGAGCAGGGAAGCTGTCGTTCCCCAATGGTGATAAGGATGGATACAATGAAGTGGGACCCGGTACCTGTAGTGTCTATGGTTTCAGAGGCCAAGGGTGAGGTTGTGGCCTTTTGTAACTCCCGTAATTCTGTTACAGCGATGGTTCGGCGAGTCTTATTGGGGCACCTAATAGCGAAGTGCCCTGGCTCGCCACAGTAAAGACAAAGGCCTGCGGATAGTCGTCTCTCCTTTTCAGCAGCCGATAGAGTCTTGCGCAGTGCGTCGACCTGCATGGGCTCGGTGGAGGATTGGTGAGCCGGCTGAGTCGTTGGAGTGAAAGGGTACACGGGCCTGTTATCTAGGGACCAGAGTCTTTCTCTCCTTCTTTCTGCCAGTCTCCGGTCAATCCGGATGCATAGTTGGACGAAATCATCCAGATCGTCTGGGGCGTCTACCCTGGCGAGCTCATCCTTTATAGGTTCGGAGAGTCCACGGCGAAATTGACTCTTCTGGGCAGCTGGGTTCCAGGTGGTGTCCGTGACCCAGCGGCGGAACTCTGAGGAATACTCGGCTACAGAGCGTCTTCCCTGCCGTAGACTGTGCAGCCTAGCCTCGGCCGTCGCGCAGCGGTTAGGGTCGTCGAACACTTGGCTCATGGCTGTGGTGAAGTTGTCTAAGTTATTCAATACGAGACTGTGGGATTCCACATATGGGGATGCCCATGCCAGGGCCTCATCAGTTAGAAGGTTGATGATGAACAGGATCTTCTTTCTGTCTGAGGTAAAAGAGCCCGGCTGCATCTGAAAGTAAATACGGCACTGGTTGAGGAACCCCGAAATTGGTTCCGATCGCCGTTAAACTTTGACGGGAGAGGCATACGGGTGTCGGTGACCGCGCCGCGTACGTCCAGTAGTTGACGCTGCAAGTCGATAATTTCCCTCTGTTGGCTCTGGATTGCACCTTTAAGTTGAGTAATTTCCTCTTGGGCAGTGGTGCCAAACTCCTGAAGTTCGGAGACCTGCTTGCGCAGAGTGGCCATTGCGGACTCCATGGTAGGGCTGGTTATTCTGTAACGGTCCTTGGCTCACCTGAGTCAGAGGACAGCCGGCTGGTGGTTGGAGTCCAGTGGCAAAGACCCACAGAAGCAGGAAGCAGGTAGCGTGGTCGATCAGTCCGGGTCGGCAGTAGAGATGGCAGCGAGGTAACAGCAGGAGTAGACAGAGCGTGGTCGGTGGAAGGCAAAGGGTCAATGCAGGCGGCAGTTCGGCGAGGTCAAACGGTCCGGGTTGGCAACAACGGTAAACAGCAGTAGTCGTGGAGGAGCAGAGAGGAAGCTTGCTACAGGCTTGGAGGCACAATAACCAGCAAAGGACTGGGTTCAAGGGCTGGGTTTTATAGGGAAGTAGCAGGTGCAAGAGATTGGGATAATCAGCAGGACAAGGCAAGGACAAGAGAGGTAGTAGAAGTTAGAAGTTAGAAGTTAGCTAGAGAATAGTCCAAGGAGAGACGGTAGCCTAGTGGGTAGAGCTACCGTCTGGGACATGACTGGCCACGGGTTCGAGTCCTGACAGTTCCATGTCTAGCCTAGCTGTGCTCTAACTGCGTCTGATAGCTTGGCAGTGCTAAACTGCTTCTGATCCAGTCTGTTCCATGTCTTGCCTGCAGTGCCTTACTGCTTCTGTTCCTGTCCTGCCTTCGTGAGAGGACTCCTGGGTTCTCCGGAGGGAGGATCTCTTGTCTGTGTGCAGCTCTGCCTGTGACCTCCATGCTTCTATTTCGCTTGGGGTCTAGTCATCTGCTTGTGTGAGGGTTCCCATTTGTTGTTTGATCCATGTCCTGTGTTTAGTTGGGTTTCAGTCCTGTTGTCTGTGGTTCTGTGCAGGTAACGGCCAAGTGTACCGGGACCTTCCTGGAGGTGCGACCAGTGAGCCCTCGGCCCAGTTCATCCCCACCACCAGGGGCTCTGTGAAAAATGGGGCTCACTGGCTCTCCGCCCTCTGGGTTTAGTCTTTGGTCTACCACTGCACTTGGTTCTGTGGTAGTTCTAGCACTATTGACTAACCTGGATATTATTACTGTCATGTTCATTTATTAGGGACTTTGTTGGTCCCTGGTCAGTTTCTGCCTGTCTCCTGTTTGCATGACGTCCCGGAGGTCTGCCTGGGCCCCCGGAACGTGACAAGAGTCATCTTTGGCAGCAGTTTAATTCCTCTGAGAAAGAAACGATTGGGCACATGGGCATATAAAATTTGACATACCCCTTCCTTCTTTCCACCGACATGATCTTTTCGAGGGACAATCTGGGCAATCCCATGTACATGTTGACTGACCCGCTGAAATTGGACAATTCTGCTGACATTAATCTAATGCATATGGGCACTTTAAGAAACATTGAGAAACCCTAGTTTTGATGGAAAGCTTGTCCGAGGAGGTTACTTCTTGCCTCTTGCTTCTTCCATGGTTGATGTGAGGAGATGAGAGGAGTACTACTGTACAGATAACAATGCTGAGCAGCCTCGGCAGCTTGTAATATACTTGCTTCTTAACTTAGATTTACAATATTGTATTTGAAAGTGCATGTGTAAGATTCTACTTGTATTCTGTACTCAGCAACTTGAATGACATATATTGAAGTCCTGCAATCTGAATTTGGTTTATCCCAAATTAATACATAGACACATATTTAAACAACTTGCATTGAAAAAATAAAATCAATCACTACTTATACTATACTTGATGGAAAAAAAATAATCCACTCTGGAAGAAGTTGAAGTCGTACATAGAAATATGAGCAAATGGAGCTCAGTAATAAATTCCACTTTAATCTCAGGCTGTGCTTTAATCCCACTTTGCAGTGGGCAGCCCTTGTTTGCATACAACAGTTGCTGCCTTTCATCTCTCATCCTCATGTATAACACAAGCAAATTGCTGGGCTTGTAACTCGCTCTCTCCCAAAGGAAATGCATTTAAGAAGTCGTTGGCACAAAGTCAAATATATGTGGGTAAATTATAGTTACATTACATTTTATGTATTCTTATATATATGGTGACGCTGACCTACTTATCAAAAATATTGATATTATTAGATGAAAATAATTATTATGGATGTTGACTGTGTTGATCCTCAGAAGTCATACAATAATAAAAAAAAAACATGAGGTCTGAAAATTTCACTTTGAAAAAACCCTCTAAGCTGGCCATACACATTATATGTATGTAGTATCCGCCAATTATGTCAGGTGTGACACAGTGAGGGGTTGGTTGGTGGATGGGAGATATTTTCCTCCCAGCATGGCTGCAGAGACTGATTGCAGAAAGGCGAGGTCAAGCACCAGACTGGATCTCACAGGCCGGTCCGGGCTTGGTGGACGCCTAACTGTCTTAAAAAGCCAGCTAGAGTGTAGTAGGTTTGTGTTGTATCTGGTTTGATGCATGTTTGCGACCTGTCTGGGAGGACAAGTTGACGATATCCAGGACCTGAACTCCATATGCGGATCTGCTGCAAGGTGTGAACACACACCAGGACTTGAACTCTACACGCTGCACCCTTGGCACGGTGTGAACTGAACACCAGGACTTAAAACTAATGTGACTTTGTTTGCTTTCTGTTAACCCGCCAAGTGTGAATAAACAATGAATTCTGGTTAAGAACTGTTTTTGTGCCTCTGTACTGCGTCCGCTCACCCTGCCAACCAGAACGAATCCCCACACAGGTTAAATTTTCACAGGTTAAAAAAATACCAGAGCCAAATTCATATTTGTGACGACCTTAACAGTGTTTTTCCAAGCTGTATCATCAGTTTTGAAGTGCTTATCTAAGCGATGTATCTACTATGCTACATTGTATCCACTTGTCAAAAGTATTACATGGTACACTTGGATTCTGTCAGCAGTTTGACCATTCTAAACTGCTGACAACACCAGGTAAGGGCTCAGAAAGCCGTACAAACATACCTTTTATGGAACGGTTATCATCAGGAGCAGTGTGAATTAGAACTTTTATTCTGCCAGATTATGCTTTGGGCACTGGAGAAGTACCCCCTGCTCTCTGAATTGAGGTCTCACATCCCCTCCCTTCTGCTCTGCTTGACAGATGTAGTGGTCTCCTGTTTGGATGCTGCAGCTGTCACTGAGAGCAGAGGGGATGGGATGTGAAGTGAACTGAGTGCAGAGAGCAGAGAACACTTCATGGTGAAGCTCTGCGACCATTGCACTTAAGAAGCAAAATCTGGCAGAATAAAAGTTCTAATTCACACTGCTCCTGTTGATAACAGTTCCATAAAAGGTATGTTTGTTCTGCTCTCCGCTGCCCCTACCTAGTGCTGGCAACAGTTTAGCATGGTCAAAACTGCTGACAGACTCCCTTTAACAGTGGAAAACCTACGAAATGTCCCTCCTGAAAATGAAAAGATTTGGTTTGCAGCTCTAGCCACATCTACAAGTTAGCGGCAGAGTGACTTCCATCCCTGGCACCCAAAACCCAAGAAACAGGTTCTGGGGTTTAAATTTTAGCTGAAAATATGGAAACCAAATGGAGACCAAATAGTGTGGCCAGAAAGTCATTCCAGGATGGTAAAGAAAAAAATGATTTCGCTCATCTGCTTGAAGGTGGTAAGAAAGCAGCCCTGTTCTAAGTGTCTTTCATTCAGAGTGTGGGTGGCAAGCTGTGCCTGTTGACAGAAAGAGCGTCGCTGTTTATTGCATCTCTTCTAATCTGCAAGTATTCATTTCACACTTAAACTCTGGAGGTGTTGAATATGGTTAGAGCTTTGAAAGGAAGCAGTCATCTGAGATTCCCCTCTCATTTGCAAGCAAATCACAACACTGATCTCTTATTCATGTGCAAATTCAACCGGACAATGAAGAAGGACATTTTAGTTTAAGTTGTAATTAAAAAGCTTTGTCAGTCCAATCGCTGCAGTAATAGATGGATACAAGCGGGAGAATGGCACAATATGTGCAGCATTGTTAAATGGGGGTTACCCTTTCTGCAGCACTGACTACGAGTACAATGGTGAAGGACATGCCACAGGAACCTTAGCATTATCTCTAATAAAAAAGGCCCCTAGCCAAACACCTGAACCTCTTTCATTTTTTTTTTTCAACTAAAGTTTCTCATAGGAAGTGAGATTTTCCCCCTTTCCACCACCTTACAATACTCAACAGTAGAGTGACTTATAAGTACAATGGGAATCAATTCATACTGGAAATATTTTTGTTGCCAAAAACCTATTTTATGCATTACTACATCAGATCTAATTGGCAGAAAGCTGTTATGGTCTCAAATATGAGGTTGTAACAGGTCTCCTATGGAGGTGCACAGGGCTTCTACAGCACTCATATATGCCTTTAATGTCATACAAAAGCATACACAGCGTTTTTCTGTTGGACTCTTGCAAATAGGAGAGAAAAAAGTATGATGTTCCCTTGGAAGCCATATGTAGACACTAGAAGCGTTCTTTTTGGGGAAGAACATTTCCACACATGATAGAGCATGTACGGCAGCACATGGTGGCTGTATGGCTCAGTATTAGGGGACAGTACAGCCGCTATCATTTACAACTGAGAAACGTTTGAAGAAGACACTTCCATCAATTTTCTCATGTACTGGCACTCTATATGTGAATATTCTAGGTGATTTTTTAATAAAGAAAAAAAGATATTATTTAAGTCACTCTATGTATTCGACTTCCTGTCCCGGCTCTTCCTCTTTAGGCCTCTTGCACACGGGCGTCATGTTTGACGCCCGGATAAGATGCGGGTGCGTTGCGGGAATCGCCGCGATTTTTCCGCGCGTGTGCTAACGTTTGTAGTGCGTTGAGCACGCGCGTGAAAAAATCCGCATGCTTGGTACCCAGACCCGAAGTCAGACTTCATCACTGAAGTCTGGTTTCGGGATGAGTATTCTGTATGTGTAATTATTTTCCTTTATAACATAGTTATAAGGGAAAATAATCGCATTCTAATTACAGAATGCAATGTTCCCCAGGCTTTAAAGGGTTAAAAATAATAAAGAGTTAACTTACCTTCTCCCATTGTACGCGCAGAGCCCCAGAGCGTCGTCTCTCTTGATAGTTTGGCTGCTTGAGGACCTGTGGTGGCGTCACAGGGTCACATGGTCCAATCATAGAAGCATTTGAGTGGACCATGTGACCCATGTGATCCTGTGACATCACGGCAGGTCCTTCATCGAACATCTGTTGTTCGATGAAGGACCTGCCGTGATGTCACAGAGATCACATGGGTCACATGGTCCACTCAAATGCTTCTATGATTGGACCATGTGACCCTGTGACGTCACCACAGGTCCTCAAGCAGCCAAACTATCAGAGAGACGACGTTCTGGGGCTCTGCGCACAATGGGAGAAGGTGTTAACTCTTTATTATTTTTAACCCTTTCAAGGCCGGGGAACATTGCATTCTGTAATTAGAATGCGATTATTTTCCCTTATAACTATGTTATAAAGGAAATAATAACGATCGGGTCCCCATCCCGATCGTATCTCTAGCAACCATGCGGGAAAATGCAACGCATCCGCACATGATTGCGGATGCTTACGATTTTCCGCATCCCCATTCACTTCTATGGGGCCTGCGTTGCGTGAAAATCGCAGAATATAGAACATGCTGCGATTTTCACGCAACGCAAAAGTGATGCGTGAAAATCACCGCTCATGTGCACAGCCCCATAGAACTGAATGGGTCAGGATTCAGTGCGGGTGCAATGCGTCCTCCTCACGCATTGCACCCGCGCGGAAAACTCGCCCGTGTGAAAGGGGCCTTAGACTTTTAATATGGCAAACAGCCTTGCTTAACTATTTCAGTCAAACATTACACTAACAAATGCAATGCTCATCTTAGGGCATCTTTATCTAGGCCTATAAAATGAACAATAGAGCTGTCATACGTCCCAATTCTACACCTACTATTATCATGAGGAATGCCCTTCAGATAACATTTTTCCCTAACAGCAGCTGTAAGGCTGGGTTCAGACTTGCGCGTTTTACAGTGCGTTCAAACGCGCTGTAAAACGCTCAACACATGAAAACCAATGCTTTCCTATGGCCCTGGTTCTCACTTGAGCGTTTTACAGCGCGTTTGAACGCGCTGTAAAACGCCCGACGCATAAACAAGTACTTGAGCTTTTTTTGGGGCGTTTGTCGCGCGTTTTGTGATTGACACCACAGTAGTCAATCACAAGAACGCGCGTTTCCTATTTGCAAAAACGCGCTGAAACGTGCGTAAAACGTGCGTATTTTGGCTGTCACAAATACAGTAGAGTTGTGCATTAGGAAATATAAATAAGGCTACTTTCACATTAGCGTTTTTTTGCGGCTCCGTCATGCATCTGCACAAACACTTCCGTTACAATAATACAACCGCATGCACCATCATGAATGGATCGGTTGTATTATGTCTTCTATAGCCATGGCGGATACATCTTGAACAACATTGAAAGTCAATGGGGGACGGATCAGTTTTCTATTGTGTCAGATTGTGTCCATCCCCATTGACTTCCATTGTGTGTCAGGACGGATCCGTTTGGCTCCACTTTGTCAGGTGGACAGCAACACGCTGCAGGCAGTATTTTGGTGTCCGCCTCCGAAGAGGAAAGGTGACTGAACGGAGACAAACTGGTGTATTCTGAGCAGATCCTTTTCCATTCAGAATGCATTAGGGCAAAACTGATCCATTCTGGACTGCTTTTGAGAGCCCTGAACAGTAAACGCTAGTGTGAAAGTAGCCTAAAACAACACACATTTATGTTGTTGTTTTAGTTTTTTTCATTTTTAGATTTTTTTTTTTGCCCATTCATCCAAATAGAAATATATAAAAAGGACATGAACATTCCAATTAAGCCTTCTTAAAGGGGTTCTGCACTTTATTTAAACTAATGATCTATCCTCTGGATAGATCATCAGCATCTGATTGGCGGGGGTCCGACACCCGGGACCCCCGCCGATCAGCTGTTTGAGAAGGCAGCGGCGCTCCAGGAGTGCCGCGGCCTTCTCACTGTTTACCGCCGGCCCAGTGACGTCACGACTTGTATCAACTGGCCTGGGCGCGGCTAAGCTCCATTGAAGTGAACAGAGCTTAGCCGCACCCAGGCCAGTTGATACCTTCTCAAACAGCTGATCGGCGGGGATCCTGGGTGTCGGACCCCCGCTGATTAGATGCTAATGATCTATCCAGAGGATAGATCATCAGTTTAAACAAAGTGCAGAACCCCTTTAAACCAAGGCCATCCCCCATTAGGTCTAAATATGAGGGAAGAAAAGAATCTCACATTTATTTATTCTGTTTCATGATTTACTTTTTATTTATTTTTAGATGCCTTAAGTAAATGATACTCCCATATATGAAATATATTCTACAACTCTGCAGAACCGTTTCTCTCTTTTTTGTTACTTGTGTCATCGGGAGCTCCACATTCAGATATAAAGTCTTCCTCTTGTAATCTTATTAGTTTCCTTTTAGAAAAAGATGCCCTCAGCCCTGGTGCCTACAGGGGTCCAATGACTCCTCTGCCACATGAGAAGACACCAGTATTATAAATGGCACGTAGTGGGTACAGACACTCTTACAAATTCTTCATTGGGGCCCAGGAGCGTCAAGTTACTTCTTGGACTTTCAGTTTAGGACACCGGCATATTAAACCTAGTTGTATTCTAAAACTTGCATGCAGCTCATGGTTGTTGGTGGCTTAGACATAATTCCTCTCAGATTTCTTGAGCAGAAGTGTTTTCACTTGTCATGACCTGTCCTATCCCACCTATAACAACAAGCCCTCCCTGACCTCCCGCTGCGTGTCAGGTGGCTTAAAATCACATCACGGCATTGTACTTTGATGTCCTCCATGAAGCTGCTGATGAGTGGTGTCTATAAACATTTCTCCCTGTCAGCTCCACCATCCTTGCACCTCACCAACAGCTAATTGCTGGAAGCCTCCTCCTCCCGCTCTGCTCAGTGTTTGGTGTCAGCATTGTCCAGCTGTGTTTGAGAATTCCTTGACAGCATTTCCAGGCAGCTGCGACTGTCACTTGTTCACGTTCCACCAGTTAAACTCCATTTTTAACACTTGCAGCCAAACATCCTGCATTCAGCAGGGACAGATATGGTTCCTCGGTGCTACTTCTTCCATAAACTTGTTATCCAACTATTGTATGGTGTTTGAACAGGTGTGATAATCAATCTTATCTATATCCTAATGTAGGGCACATGTGCTGTATAACACGCTCATGTTTATTATGGGATGGATCCTGTACAATGCAGTCACTCACATGTCTGAATTATAGATTTGTTTGGATGTGAGTCTTTGTCAAGAGTTTCGTTAAAGGGAAATGCCCAAGATATTGGGGATTGAGTCTGTGCCGGGCCCCTCAGGATAATGACTACAGAGACACAGTAGAGGGATTCAGGAACATTGCAGCAGTGTGTTAAAATGGCTGTTGTCAATGCCATATTGATGAAGGTACATTTCTTTTAGGCTCTGTTCACATTTTGTTTGAACCACCCATACTGCATGGAAAAATCTCTTAAAGGGTTTGTCCCAAACCCATGAGAAATATTTTACAGTTTTCAAACCAGCACCTGGATCTGAATTCTTTTGAAATTGCTTGTCATTAAAAATTTTGTACAGCCATTGAGCTATTCAATAAAATCTATCTGTATAGCGCCACCTGCTCTTTCTTGTTTTTCTTATTTCTTTGACCTGCTCCCTGAGAGGGCCGCACATGCTCAGTTTCATCCTTCAATAGACCCCTGAGCTGTGATAGGGAGAGCATAGACACACCCCCTGAGCTGTGATAGGGAGAGCATGGACACACCCCTGAGCTGCAGCAGAATAGACACTCCCCCTGAGCTGTCCGCTTGATATAAATCTAGTAGAGCAATGAATGGGGAGATCTCTGGATCCATGTGCAGGGCTGGTTCTAGCTTTGTTAGAGCTTGTCATGTACTGTATGACATCTGATTTTCATATTTTACATTAATCATGGGATTACCCCTTTAATCATATAGCCCCAACATAGGCATCTTTAAATCATATAGTTGCATAAGTTGCCTACTAACATCCAATATACAGTAACATCTAATAAACTTCCTCCCATACAAATAGTGCTAAGTGGCTGATTACTGATCTCTGATTCCAGAGCTGAGGACATTAAATGACATCTCATGCCTGACACCTATGCAAACTGCTCTTGTTTGTGGAATAAATATTCTAATTGCATGTAAATGACATGCATAAATCTGCATGGGAGAGTGATGGTAGCACCAGGCTGCCTGAAAATCTGTCTATCAGTTTCTGGCTTTATGAAAATCAGGAAAAACACAAGAATAAGTTTTAGACTGTAAGTAGGTAATACTATTATATACTAAAAATGCTCCAAAATGCATTGCCTATATATATATATATATATATATATATCCGTGTCAATAGGTTATTCGCTGTTAAACCAGGCACAATGCCTATTAGGGCTAGCTCAGCTGAATGTAATGATACCTTTCACTTAGAGATAAATTGCAATTCTGGAGATAAAAAAACTGTTAATCCATATAAAAAAGAGGAGTCAAGTGCACCGAGGGCGGGCCTGATGCACTCTGCACACCCTTGCTCCTCCTGCCTCCTCTGCCTGCCTCTCTTTTCCCATCTTGATTGGCAGGGCCATGTTCCTGCATGGTCACCTTTCCCGGCTGTGTCAATCATGAAGAAGAGGGAGAGGCTGGCAGTGGAGGCAAGGGTGCACACAGTTACTTGGGCCCACCGTGCACTTAACTGCTCATTTGCATATTAATTAAAAGTACTTTTTCTCCAGAATGAAGCAACTAATTACTGAGTGAAAGTTATCATGCCATTCAGCTATTTTAAGGAAAAAGGTCCAGCTCACCATAAATAAAATCCACAATCTTTATTGAATCACCTGGATCATCTGGGTAAGGAAATGGCAGTACCCAAAAAACCAACGCGTTTCGGATCTTCAACACTATGATCCTTCCTAACTGAAACTTCTCATTACATTCAGCTGAGCTAGCCCTACATGGTGTGCCTAGTTTTCCTGGTGACGTACTCCTTTAAGGACATGTCTGTTAAAGAGCACTTATGGGGTCATTTATCAAACTGGTGTAAAGTAGAACTGGCTTAGTTGCCCATAGCAACCAGTCAGATTACTCCTTTCATTTTTGACAGCTCCTTTGGAAAATGAAAGGTGTAATCTGATTGGTTGTTATGAGCAACTAAGTCAATTCTGCTTTACACCAGTTTAATAATTGACCCTAATGCTCATAGTATGATGACCCTTTTATTACTCTAATAATGTTTCATCTATTTCATTTATATATTGGGGGAGACTTATTAATACAGTTGTAAGACTTAGTTTTAGAAGGCAAAAAAGCCATGAAAACAGTGCTAGCATACCATAGGGCCATGATAGGTAACCAGTAGGTGAGGATCTATTGATAGATCTCTGACATGTCCGGAGTAGTCACAATGGCCACACATTAGAGACTTTTACTTTTCTAAACAACTTTTATTTCATGGTTGATCCGTGAATGTTATTGTTCTGGCTGACATGATGTATCATGTAAAAAGGGTGCAAAATCAGTCATTAGGGGTGATAAAAATCAGTAGTGTATGGCCAGCTTCAGTTCAATTATAAGGACTTACTGGGGGCCTCTCTTGTTGCTTGTTATCAAACTGATGGTCATGTCCTTCTCCCTATGTCCAATGGATACGCTCTTTGATAATAAGATGTTAAAGGGGTTTTACATAAGTTGGATGTTAATCACCTATCCCCAGGATAGATCATAATAAATATCAGATTGCCTGGGGTCTAGTACATCAGCAGTTTGAGAGGCCCATGGTGTTCCTGTGAGTGCTGAGACCTCCTCGCAGCTCACCAAGAACGTTGCTGTCCATTGTATAGTGGCTGTGCTTAGTGTTGCAGATCAGCTCTATTCACTTGAATGGGACTGAGCTGCACCTAGGCCATGTGACTGATAAAAGTGACATTAGAGGCCTTGGAAGAGGCCATGGTCTTGTGATCGGCGAGGGTGCAAGTACTCCCACCACTCTAATATTGATGACCTTTTCTGATAAAACGCTGTTAATACGCTGCAGATATGCCATGCCTTTGTTCTTTTCTGGAATATACAAGTAGTTGTGCCGCAATCTGCAACTTTTCCCCGCTTACGCTAAGTCTAAAAAGGTGGGCATGGAGTGGGAAGGGAAGGGCTGGCAGAAAAAGGTCTAAATGTAAGACAGCTCAGGAGCTGTCTTACATTTACAACTGGTGGAGGATCCCCTGAAGTTAAGAAGACGCCGGCGCCTCTACATAACTCCAGCGGATCCACCGCAAGTTTCGGAGTTTATTTAGACCGGTGTATAAAAGGCCAGTCTTAATAAATGTGCCCCTGTAATGCCCCGCTATGGGACATTACCACTCTTTTCGCCCCATCACTATCTTTAACGGTGGATCCTCTGTCATTCTGTGTATTTATTCCATATCCTGCATAATGTGTATTTCCTTTAAAATGACTGTTGAAGTGTAATGTACCTGGTTCACAAGCAGATGGCGGCAATGATGGCAGAGCTAGTTTTCCTAGGATGGAACCTTCTATCCATTCTGGCCCTCTCTTGGGAGGGAGGAGTTAGTCAGAGTTAGTTCAGAGCAGCCCCTGCAAGGGGAAGGCTGTGCCCCAGCCAGCAGAGCACTGTCTACTCTGCTGGGCATAGAGGCCCGAGCCAAAAGCTTTACAAGCCAGGAGGAAAGGTTCCTTGGATAAGAATACAGAAACAAAGATAAAGACAAAGATCCCGATAAAGATTTGGATTCCAAAGATAAAGATACAGATAGAGTCAGACTACAGAAAGCTAAGTTGCAGTTTACAGCAGAAAGGAAAAGTTTCTATTTAATCCAGCCAGCATAGCAGAACTGAGAGAGTACATATGTAGCAGAGCTGAATGTGTCTGCCTGCCAGATTAATGCCCAAACCTGCTGATGACCAAGATAAAGCTGGAAGATTGTTCCCTAGTGAAAGTTTATGCCAAGTAAAGCTGTGTTCAAAGTTAATACAAGTCTGGACTCAAGTTATTTTACCCTCACCCTTATCATCTATCCATCTTAGTTGCACCGCTGCGGACGACAACGCCTGGGTTTCAGGGACATCCAGGTAGGAGCACCGTGACAAAGGCACAGCCACACCTAGAGCGACATTATAGGCCACCCTCATACCACTCTAGTCTGGCATTCCTACACCTGTGTTCCACCATCACCTTCAACATAGGGGGACTTAGTCCCTCGTTGCTGAAATGCAACTGGCGACACGAAAAACTTTTAACCCTCATCACACCCTAAAGGAACCCCCTGGTCCACGTCTCACCTGTGGTGTGCTGCACCCCTGTGCAACCAAGCAAAATCACACAAAGACACTGCCTCTGTCTGAGCTAAAATATTTTACCATGCCTCCCAAGTGTCCCTCTTTTGGAGGGACAGTCCCACTTTTTGAGTCATGTGCCCCTGTTCCTCTTTGCTTCTTTAAAGTTCCTCTTTTTACATTAGAAATAAATGTGCAATGATATATTTACTAAATTGCTCCTTAACCCCTTCCGGGCATATGAAGTAATAGTGCGGCAAGTGACTTGCCGCATTTTGATGTACTATTACGTCATGGTGATTGGGCGGGCACCGGAGCGGTGTGCACCCGATCACTGCAGGACCCAGCAGTCCCTGATAGCTGGGCCCCTGCTGTATCTGCCGGCATCGCTGTAAAAGCCGATGCCGGCAGATTAACCCCTGCATGCGGCGGGTGAGGGAGCCCATGGGGTCCCCGTGCTCCTGTGGCTGGGACCCGTTTGGTGACAATGCAGCCCAATGCCATGCACAGGCTGCCCAATGCCTTACATGGCACGGGACCTGCCTTCTACGGAGGTCGAGGAGATCCAGCCCCAGGCTGGGTCTCCTAGGCAACCTGTTAGTGTATTACTCAGTGTAATACACTAACAGGCAATATATTACAATACAGATGTATTGTAATGCATTGTAGTACGGTATAGACGGCTCTACTGCTCAGTTGAAATGTATGAGGTGCTGGAGAACTGCTAAATCTGACTCACCCAGTCAGATACCATAATAAATGTGAGCAAATAAATAAATAGCAGGCACACTACTATTTGGGATCTAAAGAGGTTTATTAATGAGATATTTGATAGTTAAAAACTTATTTTCATTTTATATAAAGTTTTTAACTATCAAATATCTCATTAATAAACCTCTTTAGATCCCAAATAGGAGTGTGCCTGCTATTGTAATGCATTGCAGTGGGGATCAGACCTCCAAAAGTTGAAGTCCCAGAGTGAGACAGAAATAATGTTAAAAAAAAGCAAAAAATAAATAAATAAATAAGTTTCAAGTAAAAAAAGAAAAACCGCCCCTTTCCCCTGATTTTATTATAAAAAATTTAAAAAAAAGAAAAAAACACACATTTTAGGTATCACCGGGTCCGCAGCGATTGGCTCTATAAATATATCACATAACACCACATGTCCGATAAACACCATAAAAAAAAACTGTGTAAAAAAAACATTTTTGTCACCTTACATCACAAAAAGCGCTACACCAAGCGATCAAAAAGGCGTGTGTCCCACAAAATGGTACCAATAAAACCGTCACCTCATCCCGCAGAAAATCGGTCCAGACTATGGAGACACTAAAACATATTTTTTTTGTTTCAAAAATCAAAAATGCTATTATTGTGTAAAACTTTAATAAATAAGTATACATATTAGGTATTGCCACATCTGTAACGATCTTCTCTATAAAAATGTCACATGAACTAACCCCAGGTGAATGCTGTAAAAATAAATAAATAAAAACTGTGCCAAAACAACCAATTTTTTGGTCACCTTGCCCCATTAAGTGTAATAACAAATGATCAAAAAATCATATCTACCCAAAAATGGAACCAATAAAAGCATCAACTCTTCCTGCAAAAAAAGACGATCGGCAGAAAATTTTAAAAAATAAGGCGTTCAGAAAATGGAAAAACAAAAACAACAACAAAGCAATTAAAAATCATATGTACTCCAAAATAGTACCAATAAAACTGGCACCTTATCCCCTAGTTTCCAAAATAGGGTCACTTTTTGGGAGTTTCTACTGTAGCGGGGGCATCAGGGGGGCTTCAAATGGGACATGGCATCTAAAAACCAGTCCAGCAAAATTTGCCTTCCAAAAACCATATGGCGCTCCTTTTCTTCTGTGCCCTGCCGTGTGCCCTTACATCAGTTTATGACCACTTGTGGAGTGTTTCTGTAAACCGCAGAATCAGGGTAATAAATATTGAGTTTTTTTTGGCTGTTAACCCTTGATGTGTTAAAGAAGAAAATGGATTAAAACGGAAAAGAGAAATTTAGAAATGTCATCTACATTTTCCTTTAGTTCTTGCGAAACACCTAAAGGGTTAACATAGTTGGTAAAATCAGTTTTGAGCAACTCGAGGGGTGTAGTTTCTATAATGGGGTAATTTATGTGGGGTTTCCATTATGTAAGGCTACTTTCACACTTGCGTTATTCTTTTCCAGCATAGAGTTCCGTGAAAAGGGCTCTATGCCGGAAAAGAACTGATCAGGCATATCCCTATGCAATCTGCATGGATAGAAATCCGTTCAGTTTGCATCAGTATGCCTTCCATTCAGTCACTGTCAGGCGTTTTGGCCAGACATAATACCGCAGCATGCTGCGGTATTATGTCCATCCAAAATGCCTGATCAGTCGCCGGAATGCCGGAACCGGCATTAATTTACATTGACTTGCTGGATCCGGCATTGCGAAACAACTGAAGGACGGATCCGTCCTTGAAAAGACTGCAAGACGGATCCGTCCATCCGCATGACAAGCCAGTTGTCAGACTGAATGGCGAATCCGGCAGGCAGCTCCGACAACAGAACTGCCTGCCGGATCACACTAACGCTAGTGTGAAAGTACCCTAAGCCCCACAAAGTGACTTCAGATCTGAACTGTCCTTAAAAAGTGGGTTTTGTTAATTTTCTTCCTAAAAAATGTCCTAAAAAATAAAATGACATTTACAAAATTATGCCAACATAAAGTAGACATATGAGGAATGTTAAGTAATAAATATTTTATGAGGTAACATTTTCTGTTTTAAAAGCAGAGAAATTGAAATTTTTTAACTGCAAATTTTCAAAATTTTGGGTAAATTTAAGATTTTTTCATAAATAAAGGTGAAATATATTGACTCAAATTTCTGACTATCATGAAGTACAATGTGTCATGAGAAAACAATCTCAGAATGGCTTTGATAAATAAAAGTTTTCCAAAGCTATTACCACATAAAGTGACACATTTCAGATTTGCAAAAAATGGCCTGGGCAGAAGGGCCAAAACTGGCCTGGGGTAGAAGGAGTTAAAGTTCTCCAGGAATTAAGAAAATGAAAATATCTAAATATTATTTTATTAGGGATGAGCAAACCTGTGGAAGTTCGGGTTCGCCGGGTTCGGTCAAAGTTTGAGTTCCAGACCCGAACTTGATCTGAACTTGACCCTGAACACGGACCCCATTAAAGTCAATAGGGACCCGAACCTCACTTTATTATTTTCCATTATAATATGGTTATAACCGAAAATAATAGCATTCTTAAGACCGAATGCTAAATTAAATGGCCATTGAGAGTTTAAAAATAATAAAAAAAACTCACCTCATCTCCTTGATCGTGCAGCCAGTATCCTCTTCTTTATTCTTTTTGCAGGACCTGCAAAAAGACCTGCAATGATGTCACCGCAGGTCCTTCTATCTTCATTCAGCAGGACCTGCGGTGACGTAACCCAGGTTCCTTTAGCAGGTACTGCAGAAAGAAGAAAGAAGAGGATACCGGCAGCGTGATCAAGTGGATGAGGTGAGGGTTTTTATTATTTTTAACCCCTCAATGGCTATTTTATTTAGCATTCTGTGTTAAGAATGCTATTATTTTCTGTTCTAACCATGTTATAATGGAAAATAATAAAATCACACGAACACCGAACCGGAACTTCAGTGAAAAAGTCTGGGTTTGGGTCCGGGCACCCGAACTCACAAAGTTACTTCAGAGCACTGAGGTAAAGAGTTGCTTCATCCTCCTGTCTGCTCTGCTTCTCAGGGCTTATGGTCCTGAATACAGTTTAATATGATGTTCAGCTGAATCTCTGTAGGAATGAAGTTCATGAGGAGACATGAAGTACAGAAAAGAGGTGGGGATGTGGCTGTGTCCTGCTATGTGATTAGGACAGGTTTTGTGTGTACTTGTTGGACGGCAGCCATTTTATTTCTCCTAATGATTGCTCCCCAGACAAAACGAGTCATTATAACTAATGAAAGATATTTGGGAATATATTTATAATAAGGTAATATTTAGGTATTTTCATTTTCTTCATTCCCGGAGAACCCCTTTGATAAACTGTGTGATTTCTTCCTGTATATTATACCTCAACTTCATTATTTAGTGCAATTTGGACCTTAAAATATCTATAATCAGATTATTTGTATGGTAATATTTAAAGGGATATTGAAGCGCAAGAAGAAAACCCCAGTGCCAGGGTGATGCACATGCTATAAAAAATAAAATAAAACAACTTCTGCTCACCTCTCCACATGTCACAATAATCCAGCATCTTCCTGTGACAATAGTCAGAATATTGCATATGTCACAATGGACCAGCATCCTTCAGGGACAATGGACGGAACACTGCATGTGCCGCAATGGCCCAGTATCTTTCAAGGACAAGTGAAACAACACTGTGCGTGTCACAATGGACCAGAATCCTCCTGTGACAATGAATGGAGCACTGAATATGTAACAATCAGCCAGCATCCTCCAGAGAAGATGGACAAAAATCCACTTGTGCCACAATGAGTCAGCATCCTCTAGGAACAATGGATGGAACACTGTAAGTGTCACAATGACCTGCATTCTTCAGGGAAAATGGTCGGAAAACTGCATGTGTCACAATTAACCAGCGTATTCTAGGGACAATAAACGGAACACTTCATGTGCCCAGCATATTCCAAGGACAATGGACAGAACACTGCACGTGTCACAATGGTCCAGCATCTTCCAAGGACATTTTTCAGAACACTGCCCATGTCACAATGGTTCAGCATACACCAGGGACAAAGGATGGAAAATGTGCTTGTCACAATGAACCAGCATCATCTGGGGATAATGGATGGAACACTGCCCTGCCTGTGTCAGAATGAACCGGCATTCTCCGGGGCAATGTTGGAACGCTGAGCATGTCTCAATGGGCCAGCATCCCCCAGGGACAATGAAGTGAAAATTGCACGTGTCACAATGGTCCAGCATCTTCAAAGGACAACTGACGGAACACTACACATGTCACAATGGGCTTGCATAACACTGCATATGTCACAATGGGCCAGTATTCTCCTGTGACAATGGACAAAACACTACACATTTCACAATGGGCCAGTATCCTCCAGGGACAATAGTCGAAACATTGCGAATATCACAATGGTCAGGATGGTGATACAACTGAATTATGCAGAGGGGCATGGGGGCGATGTCTGGGGGAGCATTATTTATAACTATGGGGACATTACAGATACTAAATAGGGGTATTTTTGTACCGGCACATATTATAAGGGGTGTAGGGGTGTGGGTGTGTGTGGGGGGGGGGGCTATGGTGACATTCATGTTCTGTACTAGCACACATTATAAGGGGACATTTTTTTGTAATGGCACTTATTAAAAGGGAGGAGGGGTTTCTGTCACAGATAAAGGTCCATTTTTTTGCACTGGCACACATTATGAGGGGGCATTTTTTCTACTGGCACCAGTTATAAGGGTTTTTTTTGTACTGACACACATTATAAGGGGATATTTTTGTACGGGCGCACATTGTAAGGGAAGTATTTTTTATACTTGCATATGTTATAAGGGGCATTTTTTGCACTGGCATAAATTATAAGGGCATTTTTTGTACTGGCACGTGTTATAAGGGGAATTAATGCTACTGGGGGCATTATGATGGGCTATCATTACTGCTCAGGGACTACAGGGAACATGATTACTAGTATGAGCTTTATGGGGGCATTATTACTTCTGGGGCACAATGGGCATCATTACTATTGGGGGCATTGTTAACACTAAGGGCGCTCTGGCAGAGAAATATTTCTATTGGTGGAACTTTTGGGAGCACTATTACTGGGGGGGGGGGGGGCCCACCCTGGCACAGTATGAGCTTAACACAGTCCATTTTGGGGTATACTATGTTTTGGCACTATTAGTGTTTGGGACACTACTTGCTAGACACAGTTATTTTTAGGGCACCGTGTGCCAATAATTATTAAAGGAGGCACTATCTGTGTGGTACTAGTATTTTCAGGGGGTTATCTGTTTCTGCAGTATTGGGGAGCATAGTGGGCACAGTATTGGGGTGGCAGGATGGGGTGTTCAGAAGGTGTGAGGATGATGAAAAAGTAGGGAATTAGGATGTCTGTTTGTTAAACTCTGCAGAGACAAGTGATGGCTGAGAGAAATCATCATGGTGGTCTGGTCCAAATGGAGAACATAAGGAAATAGAACATCAGAGGAGACACCACTGGATGTAAGAGGTATGTGGTGCTGTATTAGGCTGTATATTTTGTAGAGCTATATGTAATGTTTTCCAAGTATGTCTTTAGCAATAATGCTGGAGGGAAGAAGTTAGGTTGAAAATTTGGCATGGGGAGTGCCCTTTCAATTTTAACCTCCGGCAGAAGAAAGGCTAGGTCAATATCTTCCAGTGACAATGGACAGAACACTGCACATGTCACAATGGGCCAGCATCTTTCTGTGACAATGGTCAGAACACTGTTCATGTCACAATAGGCCCACATTCTCCAGGAACAATGGAGGTAACAGTGTGCATGTTAGAATGGACAGCTTCCTCTGGGAATAACGGATGGAACACTGAGGGTGTCACAATCGACCAGCGTTCTTTAGGGAAAAAGGCTGAGACACTGTGTGTGTCACAATACGCCAGCATACTCCAGGAACAATGGACAGAGCCCTGCGCATTTCACAATGTTCTACTGTTTCTACTTACCTAGCTGCCCGCTCCTGGTCCCTGCACAGCTGCAGCTGCTTCTCCCCTGCACGGATGAAAACATCCGGTGTCGGGGGGGAGGAGCAGCCAATGGCAGGCGGTGATGGGGGGAGCCTCCCTAGTATCGCGGGAGCGGGAAACCAGATAAGTGGAATCAGTCTGAGGGGCCCGGCATATGGGGGAGCATTTGTTAGTGTTGGATTACCCCTTTAAGTAACTTCTGTATTAGTACAGCAGATCTCTACCTCACCAAGGTTACCTATGAGTCATATGGACTCCATGTACCTCTGTACAGTCTGTCAGTGTACTACCAACTTACTATTGCTATCAAATCATTAGCAATTGCAATGAATCAGATCAAGAACAGCAACACGGAGGTATTTAACCATCTCATGTGCATGGAGCTTTTTAATTGACCAAACCATATATGCCACAAAAATCTGATAAGTGCACTTCTGAGTGAAATAGTAACTTAGATCACCCTACAAGATGACCGCGTGTCAACAGTAGTAGCATTTAACAAATTTACCCATGACATAATCATACAACAGGTTTTTGCCAACTGCCCAAACAAAATGACCATTATGTGGCAAATAAAAGCCTTTTGCCTCTCTTCCTCTATAGAGGATTATACAGAAGAGTGGACAGAAGAGGTATGTGTATCAGTCACGTGATGGAGACTTTTATCCCAATAAACATGCTAATAGGGGGCTCTCTCTAGGTAGAAAGAAAGTTTTCTGTATTCATTCACCAACAATTTGTAGTGAATCTCAGCTTTTGAAAGCTGTCTTTTCTTAAAAGGAGAAGATGAATAGTCAGCCCTGACCACTGTTGGTCATATATGCTTCACTGCCCCGCCATTCATATTGTAATGATGAGAACACAGGCCTACTTAAGAAAAGCAGAAAGGAATGGAAGATGTGGGGCATGGACACATACAAATGTGTATTTAAAGCTTTTTCTACTAAAAATGTAGGAAATTACACATAAGCTGCCTTCATACTCCATTGTTCCCAGTGTTCCTGGCATGAAGGTGCACACTATACCAAAAGTGACTCTAGATTAGAGACTTCTGTGTGGCAATAATTAGCAATCATTAAAGGGATTCTCTGGACCTTTGCATCGATTGCAGCAAGAAGTGAACCTGAAGTGGTTTACCAATCACTTACCTGTCTGAAGCGCTATTGTTTTCTCCGACTGCGATCACATGATTGACTTGCTCAAATTCTGGCACTTTCTCTGACGTGCCGTTCCAGATTTTCTCTATTGGCTTCCATCCACTGCAAGGTACAGGTGTCATCAATGACTCCACACACATTGCAGACTGGAAGCAGTGCTTCCCTGGTAACATAGTAAAATATCAAAAACAAGAAAACAAAGAGCAACATGCAAAAATATTGAAAAATTATTAAAAGACTTTATTGGTTATATGTTAAAAAGTAACAAAACATAGAAGGAGGTGACAGACAAACACAGACGCCACCCTGGACCCTATATCAAAATACATAAAACATATCTAGCACTCGTAGAATGGTGTTGCAAAAAAGGCCTATCGCATAAAGATCAATGTTATGAATCTGGGCCTTACTGAGGTCTGACAAATATTCACATGTAAGGACATATCAAGTGTCAGTGTCTCTATGTATTCACCAAGTGGATATTGCAGACCAACAGAAACAACACTAGTAATGCTAACACAACAACCAGAATGGGACTCACCAGCAAGTAGATGAAAGTAAAGGGACCAGGATGGCGTCAGCCCCGACGCACGTTTCGGCGACATAGTAACATAGTGTATAAGGCAGAAAAAAGACCTCTGTCTATCCAGTCCGACCTGTTATCCTGCAAGTTCATCCAGAGGAAGGCAAAAAAAAAAAAAAAACTGTGAGTTAGAAGCCAATTTTCCCCACTTAAGGGGAGAAAAATTCCTTCCCGACTCCATTCAGGCAATCAGAATAACTCCCTGGATCAACGACCCATCTCTAGTAGCTATAACCTGTAATATTATTACACTCCAGTCTCACTGCTCTTACTGTAAAGAATCCTCTTCTATGTTTGTGTACAAACCTTCTTTCCTCCAAACGCAGAGGATGTCCCCTCGTCACAGTCACAGTCCTGGGGATAAATAGATGATGGGAGAGATCTCTGTACTGACCTCTGATATATTTATACATAGTCCTCGTTTTTCTAAAGTGAATAACCCTAATTTTGATAATCTTTCGGGGTACTGTAGTTGCCCCATTCCAGTTATTACTTTAGTTGCCCTCCTCTGAACCCTCTCCAGCTCTGCTATGTCTGCCTTGTTCACAGGAGCTCAGAACTGTACACAGTACCCCATGTGTGGCCTGACTAGTAATTTGTAAAGTGGCAGGACTATGTTCTCATCACGGGCATCTATGCCCCTTTTAATGCAACCGATTATCTTATTGGCCTTGGCAGCAGCTGCCTGACACTACAGAATAGTTTGCTGTTCACTAAAATTCCTAAGTCATTTACCATGTCAGTGTTACCCAGTGTTTTACCATTTAGTATGTACGGGTGACTTGCATTATTCCTTCCCATGTGCATAACCTTACATTTGTCAGTGTTAAACCTCATCTGCCACTTATCTGCCCAAGCCTCCAATCTATCCAGATACATCTGTAGCAGTATACTGCCCTCTTCCATGTTAATTATTTTACACAGTTTAGTGTCATCTGCAAAAAATTTATATTTTACTGTGCAAGCCTTCTACAAGATCATTAATAAATATATTGAAGAGAATAGGGTCCAATACTGACCTCTGAGGTACCCCACTAGTGACAGTGACCCCTCCAGTACTGACCCTTGAGGTACCCCACTAGTGACAGTGACCCCTCCAGTACTGACCCCTGAGGTACCCCACTAGTGACATTGACCCCTCTAATACTGACCCCTGAGGTACCCCACTAGTGACAGTGACCCAATCTGAGTGTGTACCATTAATAACCACCCTCTGTTTTCTATCACTCAGCCAGTTAGTTACCCACATACAGACATTTTCTCCCAGTTTAGGCATCCTCATTTTATATACTAACCTTTTATGTGGTACAGTGTCAAATGCTTTGGAAAAGTCCAGATATACGGCATCCATTTATTCGCCGCTGTCAAGTCTAGAACTTACCTCCTCATAGAAACTGATTAAATTAGTTTGACATAACCGATCCCTCATGAAGCCATGCTGATATGGCGTTATTTGCTTATTTTCATTAAGGTACTCCAAGATACCATCTCTTAGAAACCCTTCAAACAGTTTCCCCACAACAGATGTCTGTTTTTGCACCCTTTTTGGGATAAGGGGGTGTATGGCGATTTGTCTATTTTAATCTCTTTAAGACGCCGCTTTACTTCTTCCTGGGTCGGACAGGGCACTTTTAATGGGGAATTTACTTTTACATTCTGCATTTCAGTGGAGAAAAAAAAATTTAATAGCTTTGCTTTCTCCTCATCGTTGTCTGCAACTCCCCCATCATCAGTCTGTATAGGGCCGACTCCTTCAGATTTATACTTTATACCATTTATATAATTGAAGAACATTTGAGGGTTAGTTTTGCTCTCTTTGGCAATTAATCTCTCAGGCCCTAGTTTGGCTGATTTTATTTGTTTTTTTTTTACATATTCTATTTTTTTCCTTATAGTTTTTCAGTGCTTCCTCGCTACCCTCCTGTTTTAGTGATTTAAATGCTTTCTTTTTGTCATTTATTGCTTTTTTTACAGTTCTATTTATTCACATCACATTGTTTTTTCTTGCTCTTTAACCTTTTATTTCCATAAGGTATGTACCTCTCACAATTAGATTCTAGGATGCTTTAAAAATATCCCATTTTGTGGCTGTGGCTGGTGCTTGTGAAATATCAGGGCTAGCAACTTGTTGCAATGTATTGATAGTATGGTACAGCACAAAGCATGCTGGGTCTGATTAGCAAACTCAGCAGAAACAGGAATTTGTGCCTTGAAAAATTTGGGCCAGCAGTGGTGATGCAGCCAAAAATGTGCCGAAATTGAAATATAGCATTTAGAGGATGTAATTTTTGGAGTAAGTTGGAACAAGTTGAGCACTGTCAGCAGATTTGTCCCTAGGAAACCGGCTGACTTGTTGCATGCGCACTTTGCAACTTAAGGCATCTGTGTTGGTCTCGCATTGCTGAGAAAAATGATGTTTTAATATATGCAAAGGACCCTCTAGGAGCAACAGGGGTGTTGCCATTAAACCTAGAGGCTCTGCTTATTCTGTAACTGCTGCACCCTCTGCACTTTAATTGACAGGGCCAGACATGGTGACATTTCCACTGCATGGCCCTGTCAATCAATGTGGAGAGGACGCGGCAGTTACAGAGAAAGCAGAGCCTCTAGGTGTAACGGCAAAGCCCCTGTTGCTCCTAAAGGCTCATTTGCAGATATTAAAACCTAAGCAATGTGGGCACATACGAACAACACAGATGCCTTTGGCTGTGCACATGTAACAGGTCAGCCAGTTTCATAGGTACAAATCTGCTGACAGATGTCCTTTAGAAATCCAGTTTGGTCGCGGGGAACCTCTTTAAAACACCAAAGCTAGTGTGTCAATCTAAAATTTCATGTTACTTATTCCAAGGGCTTTTTTATATGGCTCATCCAATATAGCAAAGTATGGAAGGAATATAAGAGGCTGCATAGCCTCTGTGTGGTTTCATAAGCCTTCATCAGTTGCCATCTGTATTCTGTCCTAGAATTAACACTTCCAGAGAAGTGGCATACAGACGTACAGTACAGGCTCTATGGTACCCAACAGTTACTCTGATGGTGCTCTACTCGACATCTCATTTTGTGAAATATATATATATATATGTCATATTTCGGGTAAGTTTGGTAGCGTACTACCCGAATGCAGTGAAAACCGCTTTAAAGGGATTGTTGAGAGCCATGAAACTTTTTTTAAGCTATACTCACCCTAACAATCCCTCAAAATTTAAATTCCAACACCTTCTGGTCCCCCACCAGTCTCTAACCTCCTTCTTCGGTGACATTCTAACATGGACATCAGACTGTGCAGTCAGCCCCTGAGCAGCTAGTATAGAGGATGGGAGTTGTAGTGGCCCTGATGAGATTTTGTGTCACTGTGTGCCCCTTCAGGCCGGTGCTCCCTGAGGATCGGTGCAGGGAAAGGCTAGTGCAAGGAGTCAGGCAAAAAGTAAAAGAACATAAGTCTCTCTTTACTAAATGTGAAGGATAAGCTGTAATACATCCAGCAGTAGCTCTATACAGTGCAATTTCACTCCCCAGATGATAAGGTATGGTAGCAGACGATGAAACTCTAAGTATACTAGCCTGCAAAAGTCTCTTTCTCTTTATTCTCTTTCTAACAGCAATAAGCTGGCACTTGTGGCTATAGGTGTCCATTTGTGAAATACAGACTTGTATGTGTGCCTGTCCTGAACTGTGGTGATGGGTGTCTTAACATGTTTACCCTCGCCTGCAGCTAGTCTGTATCATTGTAGTGCTGATCACTCTGCTGATTGTAAACGCTGTAGCTTGAAAAACCTCTGCAGCCTGGGATCCTGCAGTCCCCCTGGAGTAGTGATCCTCACAGATGAGCTAGATCTCCAGTCCATAAGTCTCTTGGAGGGGAGCAGATGCACGTGATCCCTCCTTTCAAGCTTGCAAAGCTAACTCTCCCTCCTGACAGGAAATTGGACTAGACCAGTCCTATGAAGGTGGGGGGGGGGGCATGAAGTGGTTAGCTCCAGTCCCAGTGCCACAAACCCTTCATCTGCTGGTATAACAATTCTTAGCATGTCAAAAACATTACATACATTACATTACAAACCCAAACTTTACTTTGAAGATACCCCCAAGTCTGGGGTACTGGCACCACTGAAGCCAATTACTGGCTGTAGAGGTGTCCTGTTAAGCCCAGTGATTGGATGAAGCAGTCACATGTCAGGATGCCATTGGTGGAGCGGAAAGAACAGAGACCATTGGAGGATCAGTAAGGTGAATATAACTTCCTTTATTATTTTATGACATTTTAAGCAGTTTTTAAATAAGTACATGACTGGACAACGCCTTGAACACGATGAGTTGAACTTTTGCCCATCCACTACTGCCTTTTTCCCTTTTCTCTATGGAAGAAAACTCAATCAGCAGTGGTTGGGCGGAGGAGTGGGAGCTCAGGAATAAGCTTGACTCTTCTCCGCTGCCAGCATTATACAGTAAGTTCTTGGAATCCACTTGGTAAGTAAGTTACAGTGATAGCATCATAAACTGGATAACAGATTCCCTTTAAGAAATGATAATTCTTATTTTAGCCTTCATTGTCTTAAATGGGAGAAATACATTTTCTTAATAGGAATACGTTAAACTTGTAAACTCTGCACAGCCCCATAATTGTATGGAAAAAAATGAGTCCACAATCATTTGATCAGTATTAGTTATTAGAGTATGATTTTCAAGGTACATTTGACATGACCCATTCCCAAGGTCATGTCACCAAGAGAAGTCATCACAATTCATAAGGGACAACAGTGAAGCTTTAGAGGAGCAAACCTTGATCAGTAGTATAATGAAAAGAAGAGACTGGACGCACTCCTGAATGATTAGCTGCATGTCTTACACCACTCATCATGGATGACACCATGATTTATCGTGTCCAGAGGTGTAATGAGCCAAGCAGTGGACTGAGTAGAAGAAGGTGACATGGTCAGATGAATGAAGACGTTTACTTGTAGCACACAACATTGGATATTTATTTCCAGGAATTTACAGTGGTCCCTCAAGTTACAATATTCATTGGTTTCAAACAACATTGAAACCACTGTAACTTGTGTCCACGACTTGGATGGAAAACTAGTAATTGGATCTAAGGGCTCTTTCACACTAGCGTTTTTGTTTTCCGGTATAGAGTTCCGTCGTCGGGGCTCTATGCCGGAAAAATCCTGATCAGGATTATCCCAATGCATTCTGAATGGAGAGAAATCCGTTTAGGATGCATCAGGATGTCTTCAGTTCAGGACCGGAACGTTGTTTGGCGGGAGAAAATACCGCAGCATGCTGCGCTTTTTGCTCCGGCCAAAAATCCTGAACACTTGCCGCAAGGCCGGATCCGGAATTAATGCCCATTGAAAAGCATTAATCCGGATCCGGCCTTAAGCTAAACGTCGTTTCGGCGCATCGCCGGATCCGACGTTTAGCTTTTTCTCAATAGTTACCATGGCAGCCAGGACGCTAAAGCCCTGGTTGCCATGGTAAAGTGTAGTGGGGAGCGGGGGAGCAGTACAGTCCGTGCGGCTCCCGGGGCGCTCCAGAGTGACGTCAGGGCGCCCTACACGCATGGATCACGTGATCGCATGGATCACGTGATCCATGCGCACGGGGCGCTCTGACGTCATTCTGGAGCGCCCGGGGAGCCGCACGGACTGTAAGTATACCGCTCCCCCGCTCCCCACTACTACTATGGCAATCAGGACTTTAATAGCGTCCTGGCTGCCATAGTAACCTCAAAGCATTTCGAAGACTGATCAGGATCCTGATAAGTCTTCTAATGCTTTCAGGCGACTTGCGTTCTGACGCATCCGGCGAGACGGAAGTGCCTGCCGGATCCTCAGAACGCAAGTGTGAAAGAGGCCTAAAGCTCCAAATTGTCATCCTAAGATGAAATGAAAGAGAAATGAAAATTTAAAAAAGATATGCAGATACCTAAAACAGATAAGGAAAATCCTTACATATAACAGTGAGGAATTGAAGCTGTAAATCACTTTCTGCGATGAAGATATGAGCTTCTTTAGGGTTCTGTATGTAAAAAAATAAAATAAAATGGAGCTGCCCTCACCAGACATCCAAAGGAGGAGCTCATCCTGGCACAGAAATAGATCAGTAGAGGACATCACTGTACTTGTACTGTACTATACTACCTAGAGCGTTTCAAGAGCATTGCAAGTACACCTAAGGCCCCATGCACACGGCCATTGTTGTTTTGCGGTCCGCGAACCGCGGATCCGCAAAACACGGAAGCTGCTCCGCATTGCGTTCCGCAATTTGCGGAACGGAACGCGGCCCATTATAGAGATGCCTATTCTTGTCCGCATAACGGACAAGAATAGGACATGCTCTATTTTTTTTGCGGGGGCACGGAACGGAGCAACGGATGCGGACAGCACAGTGCTGTCTGCATCTTTTGCGGCCCCATTGAAGTGAATGGGTCCGCGGCTGAGCCGCGAAATATGCGGCTTGGACACGGACCCAAACAACGGCCGTGTGCATGAGGCCTAAGTGTGTGAAAAAAAAAATCTTTACTATTTGAGAAAAAATCCTTTTTCTATTTTACATCCATTTTACATTATTTAGATTACGTCCACCTATTCAATATTTATCTTTGTTTTGCTCCATTATAACTTTGTCTCCAGACAACACAGGCTTTGTAGTCTGTAACCAGTGAAATACATAGGTCTGCATAGTAGCTGCAGACCCAAAATGATATGAGATCCAGATTTTATTAACTATTTGAAAAAAAATAACATTCCCAATTCCTCCATTTGGCTGAGGGCTGAAAAGTAAGGGTTCTAAGATGGCTATACGTATGAGATGAATGTTGGCGGATTGTACAGATTGCAGAATGTTATTCTATAAGTACATGGTTTACTGTCCTTGATACAGTGGAACAGAGTTTGAAATCTATTGAAATAACCTCATGACATTCGAGAGGGTAAACCACAGTACAGATCAAAAAGCAAACATCAAATCAAACACAGCCCCCACCCCATTTTGGTGTAGAAATGGGCCTGGTGTGCTTTCTCCACCATCTCTTCCATGACATGGGACAATTACCCACCCTTCTTTGCTAATAATGCAGTTTTTCTGGAGGGGCGTTCTGCACAAGTTCTATCCAGTAGAGGACGCGATGGGAAAAATCAGGGCTGGGTCCCCTTTGGAAAACAGCTCCATATCAGTTCCATAGTCAGCCTCGCAGGGATGCTCAACCTGCGGCCCTCCAGATGTTGCAAAACTACAACTCCCAGCATGCACGGGCAGCCTACAGCTATCAGCCTACAGCAGGGCATGGTGGGAGTTGTAGTTTTACAACAGCTGGAGGGCCGCAGGTTGAGCATCACTGCTCTATGCTATGTGCACCCTGGTAGTGATGTGTAGAGAGGCTCAATGTGGAATATGCTTACCATATATATATATATATATACATAATATACATCGTAGAAGGATAATTAACCTAAAATGAGGGTATTATAGTTGGAAGGTCACACAAATACAGGGAGATGATGGTCATATTCGTGCTCCTGACCCAGGGCTATAGGGCTACAGTGCTAACCACTGATTCAATGTGCCTCCTACTTAGAAAATACCACAGTGAAAATGTCTTTCTTTCCGAACGAAGCTGTAAGTTGCCTCATAAATGAATAGGGTTAATTATGCCATGCTCATCTTGTCAGTGAGCTCTGCAAATAGTACATCTGCTTTCTTACTAATGGGGGATCTGGCTGCAAATGCACGCACCCTCTGTTTGGGTATTTATTTCATTTGGTGTTAAATGGCCTGGTAAAAATAGCAGATGCTTATTTAACGCAGCATTTGGATTCAGAATGCACAAGCTGTACGGCTCAGCTGCGGGCGCACAACAATATGCACTTTGTTCAAGCAAGTGCTTATTTCTACAAGACTAGAGGCTAATTCACAGTCTGCTAGAACAGCCCGGGTCTGGGAATGTATTTTTTCAGGCTGATACAGACGGGGCATGCAGTGGGAATAATAATACCAGTGTCTCGTACACTATGAGAAAATGCTGCACTGAGTTTACTATGTCACATCGGTTTCCAGTCTAACCATTTATTGCCATTCTCAAAAAACAAAAGATGCGATATTTCAAAAACCGTAATACCCTTTCTTTCTATAGCGCCAATATAAGTGTATATATATACAAATTTCCTTACAATAAGCGGAAGCAAGATTACAAAATGAATTACAAAACTGACACGTGTGTTAAATTGAGTTTTATCATGAAAAGTTTTTACTTTTGTACTATGCTTTTAAATGCCTCCTGCGCCATAAATGCACTGCGCAGAGAGGTACTCAACTGCCAGGGCCATACATTACAGCACAGTGTTCAGCCTGTCTGATAACACAAATGGGGGGCTGTGATTATCCTTTGGGATGGCTTGATCAATAGAAATCATGGCAGCATGAGGTGGCATCTACTTTCAGCCTGCTTGTCAGCTTAAAGGGGTTGTCCGGGTTCAGAGCTGAACACGGACATATCCCCATCTTCACCCCACCGGCCCCCCTGATATGAGCCGCAAAGCATTTCAAAGACCTTTTATGGAGTTACGGTGACGTATTCTCCATAGGGACTGGTAGGCGGAGGCTTCCACCCAGCAGAGAGCCTGGTGACATCATCGGCACTAATGGGCATGCAGTGTAGAGAAGCCTCCGCCTAGCAGTGTAAAAAACATAAACAAACAGCCCTGAAATGCTCCGAGGCTCATATCAAAGGGGCAGGAGCGGTGAAGATGGGGATATGACCGGGTTGAGCTCTGAACCCAGACAACCCCTTTAAGACAGCCAGGGGCATCCAGGGTTGTTATGCATGAAAGTATGTTAGTTGCCATGTACAATTTACAAGCATATGCAGTAATGAATAAGAATGGAAATAAAATTAAAAACTGAAAGTCCCTTTATGGGACAAAAAAAAATAAAAAAATACTTATAGGCTTTTTTAGTAATTCTAACTGTCAAGAGAAGGCCCCAGTCTCCATCGCCTCCTGAAAGATTTGTAGTTACTTGCTCCCTGCTGCTCTGGTCCTGTGAGCTTGCTCCCATTCCTCCATATTCCGATCACCAGGTTATTGTATTCTGGCTGGGACCTGGTCAGGTGCGCCACTGCAGCCAATAACTGGCTTCAGCATTGACAAGTCCTTGGGGACATACCACCACTGAAACCAGTTATTGGCTGCAGCATTGGCTGCTTGTCGGCGCCTACTCTATTATACAGGAGGTGATGCAGGCTAAGGGCTTTGATAGTTAATATTCCCAGAAAACCCCTTGTTACATATAATAATTGGTTAGAAATACAAAAAACACAATTATTCTTAACCACCTCAGCCCCCCTAGCTTAAACACCCTTAATGACCAGGCCACTTTTTTCAATTCTGCACTACGCTACTTTCACCGTTTATTGCTCGGCCATACAACTTACCACCCAAATGAATTTTACCTCCTTTTCTTCTCACTAATAGAGCTTTCATTTGGTGCTATTTCTTTCTTGCTGACATTTTTACTTTTTTTGATATTTTACTTTTTTTGATGAAATTTTTGCAAAAAAATGATATTTTTCACTTTATGTTGGAAAATTTGTCAAATAAAACTACATTTCTCTAAAAAATTTTCTCTAAATTTATTGTTCTACATGTCTTTGATAAAAAAAAATGCAATAAGTGTATATTTATTGGTTTGGGTAAAAGTTATAGCGTTTACAAACTATAGTGCAAAAAAGTGAATTTCCGCACTTTGACTTTCTGAGCACCTGTCCTGTTTCCTGACGTACTACAATGCACAGACAGTAGAAATACCCCATAAATGACCCCATTTCCGAAAGTAGACACCATAAGGTATTCACTGAGGGGCATAGTGAGTTCATGGAAGTTTTAATTTTTTGTCACAAGTTAGCAGAAATTGATTTTTTTTTTTCTTACTAAGTCTCATATTCTACTAACTTGTGCCAAAAAATACAATTTTACATGAACTCACCATACCCCTCACAGAATACCTTGGGGTGTCTTCTTTCCGAAATGGGGTCACTTGTGGGGTATTTATACTGCCCTGGCATTTTAGGGGCCCCTAAAGCGTGAGAATCCAAATGCGTAAAATGCCCTGTAAAATCCTAAAGGTACTCATTGGATTTAGGGCCCATTTGCGCATCTTGGATGCAAAAAGTGGCACACATGGGGTATTGCCGTACTCAGGAGAAGTAGGGCAATGTGTTTTGGGGTGTATTTTTACATATACCCCTACTGGGTGTGAAAAATATCTCTGTAAATGACAACTTTGTTTAAAATTTTTAAAAAAAACACATTGCCCTACTTCTCCTGAGTACGGCGATACCCCATGTGTGCCACTTTTTTGCATCCAAGATGCGCAAATGGGCCCTAAATCCAATGAGTACCTTTAGGATTTTACAGGGCATTTTTACGCATTTGGATTCCAAACTGCTTTTGACGTTTAGGGGCCCCTAAAATGCCAGGGCAGTAAAAATAGCACACAAGTGACCCCATTTCGGAAAGTAGACACCCCAAGGTATTCGCTGATGGGCATAGTGAGTTCATGGAAGTTTTTATTTTTTGGCACAAGTTTGCGGAAATTGATTTTTTTTTTTTTTTACAAAGTCTCATATTCCACTAACTTGTGCCAAAAATAAAATTTTACATGAACTCACCATACCCCTCACAGAATACCTTGGGGTGTCTTCTTTCCGAAATGGGGTCACTTGTGGGGTATTTATACTGCCCTGGCATTTGAGGGCCCCTAAACGTCAGAAGCAGTTTGGAATCCAAATGCGTAAAAATGTCCTGTGAAATCCTAAAGGTACTCATTGGATTTAGGGCCTTTGCGCATCTTGGCTGCAAAAGTGGCACACATGAGGTATCGCCGTACTCGGAGAAGTAGGGCAATGAGTTTTGGGGTGTCTTTACATATACCCTACTGGGTGTGAAAATATCTCTGTAAATGACAACTTTGTATAAAATTTTTAAAAAGTTGTCATTTACAGAGATATTTCTCTCACCCAGCATGGGTATATGTAAAAATACACACCAAAACACATTGCCCTACTTCTCCTGAGTACGGCGATACCCCATGTGTGCCACTTTTTGCAGCCAAGATGCGCAAAGGGGCCCTAAATCCAATGAGTACCTTTAGGATTTCACAGGTCATTTTTACGCATTTGGATTCCAAACTGCTTCTGACGCTTAGGGGCCCCTAAAATGCCAGGGCAGTAAAATACCACACAAGTGACCCCATTTCGGAAAGTAGACACCCCAAGGTATTCGCTAATGGGCATAGTGAGTTCATGGAAGTTTTTATTTTTGGCACAAGTTAGCGGAAATGGATATTTTTTTTTATTTATTTTTTACAAAGTCTCATATTCCACTAACTTGTGCCAAAAATAAAATTTTACATGAACTCACCATACCCCTCACGGAATACCTTGGGGTGTCTTCTTTCTAATATGGGGTCACTTGTGTGGTATTTTTACTGCCCTGGCATTTTAGGGGCCCCTAAACGTCAGAAGCAGTTTGGAATCCAAATGCGTAAAAATGTCCTGTGAAATCCTATAAGGTACTCATTGGATTTAGGGCCCTTTGCGCATCTTGGCTGCAAAAAGTGGCACACATGGGGTATCAACGTACTTGGGAGAAGTAGGGCAATGTGTTTTGGGGCGTATTTTTACCTATACCCCTACTGGGTGTGAAAAATATCTCTGTAAATGACAACTTTGTATAATTTTTTTTAAAAAGTTGTCATTTACAGAGATATTTTTCACACCCAGTATGGGTATATGTAAAAGTACACCCCAAAACACATTGCCCTACCTCTCCTGAGTACAGAGATACCACATGTGTGACACTTTTTGCAGCCAAGTTGCGCAATTCGGCCCTAAATCCAATGAGTACCTTTTAGGACGGTATTTTTACGCATTTTTCTTCTCACGCTTCAGGGCCCCTAAAATGCCAGGGCAGTATAAATACCCCACATGTGACCCCATTTTGGAAAGAAGACACCCTAAGGTATTCTGTGAGGGGCATGGCGAGTTCATAGAAGATTTTTTTTGCACAAGTTAGCGGAATTTGATTTTTTTTTGTTTTTTTCACAAAGTCTCCCTTTCCGCTAACTTGTGACAAAAGTTCAATCTTTCATGGACTCAATATGCCCCTCAGCGAATACCTTGGGGTGTCTTCTTTCCGAAATGGGGTCACATGTGAGGTTTTTGTACTGCCCTGGCATTTGAGGGTCACCGCAATCATTACACGTATGGCCAGCATTAGGAGTTTCTGCTATTCTCCTTATATGGAGCATACGGGTAATGAGATTTTTTTCCGTTCAGCCTCTGGGCTGAAAGAAAAAACGAACGGCACAGATTTCCTCATTCGCATCGATCGATGTGGATGAAAAAATCTCTGCCAAAAAATATGCAAGAAAAAGAGGGGCCTGGCGATTGCCAGGACATAGGGGCTCCGCCCAAACATCCATACCCACTTCAGCTCCTATGTCCTGGCAAACGTGATTTCTCCATTCACATCGATCAATCCATCGGTGTGGAGGAAGACATCTTTGCCAGATTTTTGATACAAAGTGTTTGCCAAAGCATATGAACTCCAACACCTCTCCTCAGCTCACATGCCAGGGCAAACGTACCTGTCCTGCAGAGGAGAAATCTCGTCTTGCAGCGCCGCATACACTGACTTCACGTGTCTTCTGATAGCAGCAATGCTTCTCTCAGAATGCACATCAGTGCTGCGGCGTTTGCGTCGGTTGGTCCGTTGGTCTGTTGGTATACCTGGAAAATAAAGGGTGGTTATGGGGGGAGAAGAAAAAACAGGCAGCAGGCACATGACTTGAACGTTGCAAACTTTATAAAACCAGAACATTTTAAAACTTTTATAAAACATGAACATAAAAACCTGAACTAACTCAAGATTTTTCTTTTTCTTGCTACCTGTTTAATTATTTTTTTTTGTTTTCCATGTCACTCTTTATTTTCCTAGCAGAAACCTCTCCTTTCCCATGGGACAATGTGTAAAGTGTAAATCACACAGAGATGGTGCGAAGTACATTATACGCGTTATCCCAAGTGAAAGGAGACGTTTCTACCGTTTCACACTTCTGCTGTAGCACACCAGCACCATCCCTATGTGTTAGGGTCTCTCAAAACCTAGTGTCCTGAGAGACCCTAGAGCCTGAGTGGAAAAAAAACTACCTGTGTAGTGCTGTCCCTAGGTCCCTAAGTGTACCTGAGTGTGGTACTTCCGGAAACACTCTCCAAGGCATAGGGCAGGGTGGTCAGGACAGTCAGGACAGAAATAGCGGGTGTCACGCCTTATTCCACTCCTGCTACAGACACAACATCTTTTTCGGGGTGGCGGTTGGGTTGAGGTACCCGTCACAACGCTAGGGAAGTGCCGCTCGTGTAGACGGCTAACTACACTGGTGGTTGGGGCCACGGAACCTCCTGGGTACAGGAGGTTCTCGATGATCTCTTCCTGGAATTTGAGGAAGGATCCCGTTCTCCCAGCCTTACTGTAAAGAACGTAACTGTTATATAGAGCCAATTGAATCAAATATACAGACACCTTCTTATACCAGTGTCTGGTCTTTCGGGAAACCAAATAAGGGGCCAACATCTGGTCGTTGAAGTCCACCCCTCCCATGTGGAGGTTATAGTCGTGGATCGAGAGGGGCTTTTCAACGACACTGGTTGCCCGTTCAATTTGGACTGTCGTGTCTGCGTGAATGGAGGAGAGCATGTAAACGTCACGCTTGTCTCTCCATTTCACCGCGAGCAGTTCTTCGTTACACAGTGCAGCCCTCTGCCCCCTTGTAAGTCTGGTGGTAATGAGCCGTTGGGGGAAGCCCCGGCGACTAGGTCGCACGGTGCCGCAGCAGCCAATCTGTTCTAGGAACAAATGCCTGAAGAGAGCCACACTTGTGTAAAAGTTGTCCACGTAAAGATGGTACCCCTTGCCGAATAAGGGTGACACCAAGTCCCAGACTATCTTCCCACTGCTCCCCAGGTAGTCAGGGCAACCGACCGGCTCCAGGGTCTGATCTTTTCCCTCATAGATCCGAAATTTGTGCGTATAGCCTGTGGCCCTTTCACAGGGCTTATACAATTTGACCCCATACCGGGCGCGCTTGCTTGGGATGTACTGCTTAAAGCCAAGGCGCCCGGTAAAATGTATTAGGGACTCGTCTACGCAGATGTTTTGTGCGGAGGTATACAAATCTGCAAATTTCTGGTTGAAATGGTCTATGAGGGGCCGAATTTTATGGAGCCGGTCAAAAGCTGGGTGGCCTCTGGGACGGGAGGTGGTGTTGTCACTAAAGTGCAGGAAACGCAGGATGGTCTCAAAACGTGTCCTGGACATGGCAGCAGAGTACATGGGCATGTGATGAATTGGGTTCGTGGACCAATATGACCGCAATTCATGTTTTTTGGTTATGCCCATGCTGAGGAGAAGGCCCAGAAAAGTTCTAAGTTCGGAAACTTGGACTGGTTTCCACCGGAAAGGCTGGGCATAAGAGCTTCCCGGGTTGTCGGCGATAAATTGAGTGGCATATCTGTTTGTTTCTGCCACGACTAGGTCATAGAGCTCCGCAGTGAAAAACAGCTCAAAAACCCCAGCGCCGATCCTATCTGAGCTGTTTCCACCCGAACTCCTGACTGGGCGGTGAAAGGGGGAACTATTGGTGCGGCTGAAGTTGGGGGCTGCCAATCAGGATTTGCCAGCACCTCAGGGACTCTAGGGGCTCTACGGGCCTGTCTGCGCGGTGGCTGCGACGGGGAAACTACTGCACGTGCCACCGTACCAGCTTCTACTGCCCTTCTGGTGCTCGCCACTTCACCATGTTGTACGGCAGTGCTGGTAGAAGGTCCAGGACGGGCTGCGCTGCTGGTGTATGCCTCACCACGTAATCCGGCAGCGCCAGCCCCACTCTGCTGCCCTTGAAGCGGATCCTGCGCAACCTGCGGTCTAGCAACACGGGGCCGGGTACGCCTGCTTCTATCAGGGACCTCCACCTCCTCGTCAGAACTTTGAGTCAGAGAGCCACTGCTCTCTACAGGTTCGTATTCTGACCCGCTAGATTCGTCAGATGAGGGTTCCCATTCCTCATCCGACTGGGTCAGAATCCTGTAGGCCTCTTCAGAGGAATACCCCTTGTTTGACATTTGGGCGTCAAAATTTAGGGGTATTCCCTGAGACTACCCAAGAAAAAAGCAAGCCTGTCTTACAATTGAGAGGGTAGCGAAGTACAGAAGCCGCTGCGATTGATAAAAAGATCAAAACTGATTTTTTATTGCCGCGGCGCTGTGAAGGGATTGTGCAGTGATTACAAAAAAAAAATATTGTCACTGCGGCGGGGCGGGCGTGGGTGAACGCAGGTGTGGGCGACCGATCAGGTCTGATCGGGCAAACACTGCGTTTGGGGTGGAGGGCGAACTAAAGTGACACTAGTACTATTATATATCTGACCGTGATCAGTTCTGATCACTTACAGATACTATAAAGTACAAACGCTGATTAGCTCTACGCTAATCAGCGAACCAGTGACTGCGGTGCGGTGGGCTGGGCGCTAACGCTAACTACCTACCAAAGGGGCCTAAAGTAATCTAAACCTAAAAGTCAATCCTAGTGAAAAAAAAAAAAGTGACAGTTTACACTGATCACTTTTTTCCCTTTCACTAGATGATTGACAGGTGCTGCAAGGGGTGATCAAGGGGTTAATTTGGGTGATGGGGGGCTGATCAGGGGCTAGTGTGTGGTGCTTGGGTGTACTCACAGTAAGCTGTGCTCTCTCCTGGCTCCAACCGACGAAAAGGACCCAGGAGAGAGCACAGAAGCCATTTAATCCATCATATTTACAAATATGATGGGTTAAATGGCTTCTCATTCGTTTTTTTAAAAGTCATCAGCCCGCCAGCGCTGCCGATTGGCTGGCAGGCTGATGACTAACTCCTCCTGCGCCTTTTGCCATGCGCGATGTGCGCATGCGCGGGCGCATCTATGCGAAATCTCGCGTCTCGCGAGATCACGCGTAGATGCGTCCGAACAGAAGAACCCGGCCGCCGCGAGAACGCGATCCTGCGTGCGGCGGTCCGGGAGAGGTTAAAGAGCATCTGTCACTATGATCAACCTTAAAGGAGTTCTCTGGGAATTAAGTATATGAAAAACCTTAAATATTACTTTATTATAAATATATTCCCAAATACCTTTCATTAGTTATAATGGCTCTTTTTTTCTAGGGAGCAATCATTAGGAAAAATAAAATGGCCACCGTCTTATTAGTGCACACAAAACATGTCCTAATCAACACAAGTTACTTCACAGCACTGACATAAAGAGCTGCCTCTTCCTCCTCTCCTACTTGGCAGGTATTATGATCCTGAATACAGTTTAGTATGATCTTCAGCTGAATCTCTGTGGGAATGGAGTTCATGAGGAGACATGAAGTATAGAGTGGACAGACTGTGGTAATGTGGGGCTGTGGTAATGGAGACCGCATACAAGTGCTGCTGCTCATCAGCCACATCCCCACCTCCTCTCTGTATTTCATGTCTCCTCATGAACTCCATTCCTACAGAGATTTAGCTGAAGATCTTATCAGCTGTATTCAGGATCATAATCCCTGACAAGCAGGAGAGGAGGATGAGGCAGCTCTTTAGCTCAGTGTTGTAAAGTAACTTTTACTGCTGTGTACTAATAGGACGGTGGCCATTTTATTTCTCCTTATCATTGCACCCCAGACAAAACAAGCCATTATAACTAATAAAAAGTATTTGAGAATATATTTATAATAAAGTAATATTTAAGTATTTTCATTTTCTTAATTCCCAGAGAACCCCTTTAATAACCCTGTCATACTGGTAGTGTTTATTATGGTGAAATAAATGAGGCCTTTTTCACTGCAATCGGTATTACAGATGCAGAGACATTCTTACTTTTAGTTATATGCAAATTAGGTGCTTAAAGCACTGAGGGGTTGTCCTAGCCCCTCGGAGCACCACTTTACCTCTACCTCTCTCTGTTACCACCCCCAATCTGTGAGATTGACAAGGGCAAGTATCTTCAGTACTCCAATCCCTGAAAACTTGCACATGTGCAAACGCAGTGAAGATCTCAGAATCAGATCTTCACTGCACATGTGCTGATAGTACTGCTGCCGATGCATGCAAGAGATATCAAAACCAGGAATAGGAGCAGCGAGGATGCCTGCCCCTATCAATCTCAGTGGAAGGGGAAGTGGCAACAGGGAGAGGCGGAGGTAAAGCGGTGCTCAAAAGGGCTAGGTCAGCGCCTTGGTGCTCTAAACACTTCATTTACCTATAACTAAGGCCTCTTTCACACGGGCGTTTCACACGGATAAGAGGCGGGTGCGTTGCGGGAATATGCGCGTTTTTCCCGCGCGGGTGCAAACGTTTGTAATGTGATGCGTTTTGCACGCGCGTGAGAAAAAACACCATGTTTGGTACCCAACCCGAAGCCGGACTTCATCACTGAAGTCCGGTTTCGGGTCTTCTGGAGAATTGATTATTTTCCCTTATAACATGGTTATAAGGGGAAATAATAGCATTCTTAATAAAGAATGCATTGTAAAATGAAGTGGAGGGGGTTAAAAATAATAAAAGTTAACTTACCTTAGCCACTTGATCGCGTAGTCGCGATCTCTCCTCTCTTTCCCTGCAGCATCTAAGATCTACAGGACCTGTGATGACATCACATCACATGGTCCAATCACATGGTCCATCTTACCATGGTGATGGACCAAGTGATTGGACCATGTGATGTGACGTCATCACAGGTCCTCTAGATCTTAGATGCTGCAGGAAAGAGAGACAGATCGCGACTACGCGATCAAGTGGCTAAGGTAAGTAAACTTTATTATTTTTAACCCTTCCTCTTCATTTTACTATGCATTCTTTATTAAGAATGCTATTATTTCCCTTATAACCATGTTATAAGGGAAAATAATAGAATCGGGTCCCGTTGCTAAGCAACAATGCGGGAAAATCGCAACGCATCCGCACTTGCTTGCGGATGCTTGCGATTTTCCCGCAGCCCCATTCACTTCTATGGGGCCTGCGTTGCGTGAAAAACGCAGAATATAGAACATGCTGCGATTTTCACGCAACGCAGAAGTGATGCGTGAAAATCACCGCTCATGTGCACAGCCCCATAGAAATGAATGGGTCCGGATTCAGTGCGGGTGCAATGCGTCCTCCTCACGCATTGCACCCGCGCGGAAAACTCGCCCGTGTGAAAGGGGCCTAAAAGTAAGAATTTCTCTGCATCAGTAATACTGACTGAGAAAACGGGCTCACTTCAGTCACCATGATCAACCCCACCAGGAATTATGCCTGGTTTAATGGTTTTATATACGGCACTGAAACCCCTTTTCTACACCTAAGTATCTGCTACAAAATCCTGAGGAATTCTTTGATTTCAATAATTCTTAGCTTAAAGCCTTTTTACACAGAAGACGATTGGCCGAATGATCAACCTGATCCTGATCCTGATCGTTGTCCATTATGTAAAGAGGGGATATGCTGCCAACATTAATGTAACTGTATGAGAAGAGGGAACCAACACTCACACAAATCATTCAAACCCCTCCTAATAAATGTCACATGAAAATGCTGTATCCTCGACTGGTACTTGTTACGGGCAGTTATCTGCCCGTCTCTAAAATATTGTGCCAGATTTTAGCAGAATTCTCTGAGCAGTAACAAAGGGGTTTTTAGTACTTTGTTGGGTCATTTAATTCTGTCATTGGCTTTACCAGTGAGATATTTTCATACAGCTGATCGTTTTGACTGGATTTCCCCTTTAAGAAGATAGTTTAGGTACAATTGACAATTGCATTATCTTTTGTTCTAGGTGTTAATGAAGGTGATCGTCTTCATACAAATAATTTTCAGAAGTAATTGCTGTTTATTATCTATGTATTACCTTAGTAGTTGATCATTAGCCATAAGTTTAACTGTCTCTTCTTTGAGTCAAAGCTGGCAGAACAGTGTGCTCTTCTGCGCTGTACAAATGCACGCTGTCCGTCATCTTCTCCGCTCAGCACACTTCATTATGTTACCACAATCCTTAATAAGGTGTTACTAATTACTAATGGTATAATCATACTCCAAACCCTTTCATCAAAACAATGGTGGTCCTTATTATTCTCTAGGACTCATTAAATCCACATGCTGGTAAGACACCTTGGCATCACTTTACACATTTTTATAGGAGCTGATGACTTTGTAGCCTTTGGGTTAGAAATTAATTTAACGTAATAACAGATAAAATACTGGATATTTAGCAAGAATTCAGCAATGTGATATTATGAAGGCACTGTAGATCAGTGCAGGGGCGGACATGTATAACCTGTAAAGTTGCATAGGACCACTGCAGACTACGGGGTCATGGCTATCAGAACAATGGTGGCTTCTTACGTCTATTTGATGCCATGTAAGGGCTGTGCTCCTTTCTATCCTTATATTACAGTCACTGGTGGATTGGTACAGCACTGTGGGGTTTTCTGGTGGAGAGCCATGAGGTCGCAATAAGGAAAGCTACTGTGACATCACAAATGTGTTTCCATCAAGTAAAATGATGTGGGTTATAATCAGGTAAGCTATTATGACATCACAAGTAGGTTTAGTAAAGTGAGCTGCTGTGACATCACAACTGAGCTTCTGTCAGGTGAGCTACTGTGACATCACAAGTGTGTTTCTGTCAGGTGAGCTACTGTGACATCACAAGTAGGTTTACTAAAGTGAACTACTGTGACATCACAAGTGTGTTTCTGTCAGGTGAGCTACTGTGACATCACAAGTGTGTTTCTGTTACATGCTGCTGTGACATCACAACTGTGCTTCTGTCAGGTGAGCTACTGTGACATCACAAGTGTGTTTCTGTAACATGCTGCTGTGACATCACAACTGTGCTTCTGTCAGATGAGCTACTGTGACATCACAAGTGTGTTTCCATCAAGTAAAATGATGTAGCATCCCAAGTGTGTTATAGTCAGGTAAGCTATTGTGACATCATAAATAGGTTTACGAAAATGAACTACTGTGACATCACAAGTGTGTTTCTGTAACATGCTGCCGTGACATCACAAGTGAGTGTTAGTTGGGTAAGCTGCTGTGACATCACAATTGTGTTGTATCAGCTAATTGCTGTAATATCACATGTATTTTCATCAAGTAAAATACTGTGACATCATGAGTGAGACATAGTCAGGTAAGATGATGTGACATTATAAGCAAGTGGTAATGAGGTACTCTGTGACATGACAGCTGTGTTTCTGTCAGGTGGGCTGCTATGACTTCACAAGTGAGTTTCTGTCAGGTGGGCTGCTGTGACATGACTGTGTTTCTGTCAGGTGGGCTGCTGTGACATGACTGTGTTTCTGTCAGGTGGGCTGCTGTGACATGACTGTGTTTCTGTCAGGTGGGCTGCTGTGACACGACTGTGTTTCTGTCAGGTGGGCTGCTGTCACATGACTGTGTTTCTGTCAGGTGGGCTGCTGTGACATGACTGTGTTTCTGTCAGGTGGGCTGCTGTGACATGACTGTGTTTCTGTCAGGTGGGCTGCTGTGACATGACTGTGTTTCTGTCAGGTGGGCTGCTGTGACATGACGGTGTTTCTGTCAGGTGGGCTGCTGTGACATGACTGTGTTTCTGTCAGGTGGGCTGCTGTGACACGACTGTGTTTCTGTCAGGTGGGCTGCTGTCACATGACTGTGTTTCTGTCAGGTGGGCTGCTGTGACATGACTGTGTTTCTGTCAGGTGGGCTGCTGTGACATGACTGTGTTTCTGTCAGGTGGGCTGCTGTGACATGACTGTGTTTCTGTCAGGTGGGCTGCTGTGACACGACTGTGTTTCTGTCAGGTGGGCTGCTGTGACATGACTGTGTTTCTGTCAGGTGGGCTGCTGTGACATGACTGTGTTTCTGTCAGGTGGGCTGCTGTGACATGACTGTGTTTCTGTCAGGTGGGCTGCTGTGACACGACTGTGTTTCTGTCAGGTGGGCTGCTGTCACATGACTGTGTTTCTGTTAGGTGGGCTGCTGTGACATGACTGTGTTTCTGTCAGGTGGGCTGCTGTGACATGACTGTGTTTCTGTCAGGTGGGCTGCTGTGACATGACGGTGTTTCTGTCAGATGGGCTGCTGTGACATGACTGTGTTTCTGTCAGGTGGGCTGCTGTGACATGACTGTGTTTCTGTCAGGTGGGCTGCTGTGACATGACTGTGTTTCTGTCAGGTGGGCTGCTGTGACACGACTGTGTTTCTGTCAGGTGGGCTGCTGTCACATGACTGTGTTTCTGTCAGGTGGGCTGCTGTGACATGACTGTGTTTCTGTCAGGTGGGCTGCTGTGACATGACTGTGTTTCTGTCAGGTGGGCTGCTGTGACATGACGGTGTTTCTGTCAGGTGGGCTGCTGTGACATGACTGTGTTTCTGTCAGGTGGGCTGCTGTGACATGACTGTTTTTCTGTCACGTGGGCTGCTGTGACATGACGGTGTTTCTGTCAGGTGGGCTGCTGTGACATGACTGTGTTTCTGTCAGGTGGGCTGCTGTGACATGACGGTGTTTCTGTCAGGTGGGCTGCTGTGACATGACTGTGTTTCTGTCAGGTGGGCTGCTGTGACATGACTGTGTTTCTGTCAGGTAACTGTTGTGATTAGAGATGAGGGAAGTTTTCAAAATTTTTATTCAGCAACTTTTCCAAAGGTAGAGAAAAGAAATTCAATTTGACATGAATCACTATAAATCAGGTATACCCAGAGCAGAGTGCTCTGGGTATACCTGATTTATAGTGATTCATGTCATGCCTTAGGTACAGCCACATGGATCAGCCATGCTGTGGTAATAAAAACGTACTGCCAATTAGCCCAAAGCTGCCTCTTATTTAATAATAAAGACTGCATTGTATAGTCGGTCTTCATTGTTAATGGCCGTATGGCACCTTTAATGCAAGTTTAAACAGGGCCTATACCCTCTCCAACCCCAGCGCTCTCCTCCCCTACAGGTGGGAGCCCTTCTTCTGCCATCTGCTTTTCCTCCTTTTCCATATGATCTAATATTGATGCAATTATGTCATCAGGGACATCCAGCTATTGCTTTCTCTGCATCTTGCTGACTTTTCTAGGACATGGAGACTTTGAAGGATGATTTGGAAGAAATAAATCCAGCAAAAGATGAGGATGGTCATCATTAAGATCTGACCCCCCTCAAGCGTGCAGACTGGATGGTATTGGTTGGCACTCTGGCATTGGAATAATAAAGGCTTCCATCTTATTGGTATTGAATTACATTTATGGCTGATGTAGGAATAAGTAAATATAGGAAAAAATAAATAAAACTGACGCAAAATAAGTCTCCCTGCACTCTCCTTGTAGTCTCCCTGCACTGTCCCTGCACTCTCCCTCTCCAATATTCTTCTATGAATCGTTTTCAGCAACACTGTCCCTAGCGCATGAGCACTTGCCCCATCTCTTCCTATTCTCAGCTCACAGGATAATGGTGGAGCCGCGCAGGATGAGGTTTTATAGGGCTGTGACATCACAGGGGATGGCGATTTTTGGATATGCTGGCTGCACAGCATTATGGGGGATCTCACGTTCCTGGGCTTGTCTCCTCTATACTAACTTTCACTTTGTAATTTGTGCAGCCACCATTTTACGAAAAACTGATTCGCTACCACGAACTGTGATGAAACTCGGATTCGGTGCGAATTCAAGTTTTCCTTAACTTCGGAATGAATAGCATTTTGAATGCTTCGCTTAACACTAGCTGATGTCACAGCTTTATTTCAGTCAGTTTTCCCCGTAAGTAGGGCTCCTTTGGACGCCCCAATTTCAGTGGAAAAAGTGAAAATTACAAAAAAAAGTGTCAGTGTCCCCCAGAGGTCTTTTAGTGACCTCTTGTGTGAAATATGTGCCAATTATTATAAAAAAATTTAAATAAAGGGGAAAAAACACCCACGCCAACTGAAACTGTTACTGCCCATTAATGTGAAACGATAGATATTATATATAAAAATGACCAGCATAAAATAGGGAACTTATTTTAATAATTTATTTTGGTGTCAGTTTTTTGGAAAGGATCCATTTTTTTCTTTATTTTTCTGTTATTCTGATGGATCGGGATAACGGAAGAATAAACCGTGACGTGAACTCAGCCTAAGAAAGAAAAAAATGACAGATTAATAAACTGATTAACAAAAAGTCCTAGGTGTCACATAAAAAACATAACAAAAGATGTGCCTGAGAACTGTCGCGCATTTTCAATCGTAAATCCTCCCTGTGTTTTTTAAAATTGGTGGCAGGGACTTTGTGACATTAAATTGTAAAGAAATTTTACTATGGTGGTTGTGTGTTTAACTTTATTTACTTTTACTATTTCTTTCCTATACCATGTCAGAGTTAGGGTACTTTCACACTTGCGTTGAAGGATTCCGTCAGGCTAGCTGAGCTATAAAATCAATGGTGAATATCTGGATTTAGTCAGGCAATCCAGTGCTACTTTGACGATTTTATTTTGTTGTTACGGTAGTGCTTACATCAAAGGCTGTTTGGGTTTTGCAGCATTTTTTACAGTCATTTAAATAATTTTTGCTCTATTTTATTTTCATATTAAAGGGATTCTGTCGCCTTTTTTTTTTTTAGCCCTGTGAGCTAAACATATGCTCATGTTCATGGCCTTATAAATGAGATCTGTGGCTTAATTTTGCAAAAAACAGGTTTTACTAACCTGTCAATCATAGAAATAAGGTGCCCAAGGGGAGGTCCGGGGATGCAGGGTGCCCGGCTGCAGTCATCGCCCTTGGTGCCCAGCGCCGCCTTCCCAGAGTTCTGCGCCGCCTCCTACTCCTCTGTGCCGCCTCTCCCTCCCTCCCCCACCTCCCGCTGTGAGATGCCACGCATGCGCACAGGCTCAGCCTGATGCGCCCATACGGACTGCTTGGATCAGCTTCTTCTAGCTAAGTGCCGGCACATGTGCACTACGCTAAAAGGAGCCGTTGCCAGAAGTCCGTTCGGGCGCATCAGGCTGGGCCTGTGCGCACGCGCGGCATCTCACAGCGGGAGGAGGAAGGGGAGGGAGAGGCGGCACAGAGGAGTAGGAGGCGGCGCAGAACTCTGGGAAGGCGGCGCTAGGCACCAACGGCGATGGCTGCAGCCGGGCACCCTGCATCCCCGGACCTCCCCTTGGGCACCTTATTTCTATGATTGACAGGTTAGTAAAACCTGTTTTTTTGCAAAATTAAGCCACAGATCTCGTTTATAAGGCCACATTAGGAATCATAATGAGACCCTGAACATGAGCACATGTTTAGCTCACAGGGCTGAAAAGTGGTGACAGAATCCCTTTAAAGTCATAAATACAAAATGTAGCGGTTTATTCAGTCTCACCAGTTACAGTAGTGTTATATGGCATAGATCAGTACAAACCTGAAGAGGGAGATTCAGTTCACGTTTCGTAGTTTTATGAAAAATTAAATAAAGGGGTTCTCCGGAAATAAAGATTTTTTATCTAATTCCCCCAGCCTGCCTCTGTAAATAGTCCCGAGAACATGGACATGCTGGAGCCAGTGCAGAGAACCGGAGCGGTGCGGAGCAGGTAAGTACCAATCTTCTGTTTAAGGGTGCAGACAGCAGGCAGTAGATAAAAAATCTTTATTCCCCAGAGAACCCCTTTAAAGGAGTATTCACAATATCACAATCATGTACCAGCTATTAAAGATTATGAATCTATGCAAATAGTAACATTTATGAAACATGGATGTATCCAAAGATCTGACCCCCCCAAATAACTTATCCTATTCTTTTGCTTATACCTGGTTGGCCCTGGTGATGTCCCTCAGTAGTCCTTCTTCTAACAGGATGGGCATATGCAGCAGTCCTGGAGGAGATAAAGTGGAGGATGGGAGTGGTAGTGGCTCTGGCTGGTACAGTCAATCACAGTGGCTTTCCTCATATTGTTGCTCCCTAGGGCCGTGCAATGAAAGGAGGGCACACCCTTTCTTCCCTGAGGGCACACCCTGGTTCTGAGGCTCCTACCGGGGTGCCCGTGGTGTTAAACATTTGGATGGGTGCAAAGCAGAGAGTGTGAAATGCAATAGCGGGCGTATAGTGTAGGAGTCAGTGGTAGAAGAACAAACGCCTCTCATTACTGTAGTGCAAAATGGGAGTTGTTGTACATCCAACTATAGGAGTCATAATTCCAACTTTACCCAGTGCAATTCTCTCCCAGAAAGCTCTGTATAGATTTTGGCAACAATGGGAGTAATGATCCTTTTCATACACCTTCTTGCTAAAGCCTATCTGAGTAGAATCTATGTCTGGCAATAGTACTTGTGCAATAATGGCTGTAGTGTCCACTGTGGGATAGAGGGTTTTAGTGACACGACTGGCCGGGATTAGAGATGAACGAACTTTTAAAAAAAGTCTGGTGTTCGGGTTGTGGTAAGTCGCGCATCCCGTTATGGATTCCACTATAGCGGCATATGGAATCCATAAGGAGCGGCTGCCACCAACCCGAACTGTTGAACAGCCGAAGGACCTGGGGTGACGTCACCGTCATGTGATCAGTGCAGGGGGCGTGGCTCAGTACTGGATTTGATCCTGTGCTGAGCCCGGCCCCCTGCACTGATCACATGACAGTGACGTCACCCCAGGTCCTTCGGCTGTTCAACAGTTCGGGTTGGTGGCAGCCGCCCCTTATGGATTCCATATGCCGCTATAGTGGAATCCATAACGGGATGCGCGACTTACCACAACCCGAACGCCAAACATCGGACTTTTTTTTAAAGTTCGCTCATCTCTAGCCGGAATGTATCTATGTGTGGAAGGTGTCTTCTCTCCATTTAGGAGATCCGGATGCCTGGCCTAAATGCTAGCTGTCGGCCAGACAAAAAACTATTGCATGCAACAGTTTTGTCCGCTAGAAACCTGGCATTTATGCCAGAAATCAGCCAGATCACTGCCCAACCTCATTGCAATCAATCAGGATCTGGTAGTGAAGTGGAGGATTTGACAGGCTGCTCTGTGCCGGAACAGCCTGTCTCATAATGGAGATGTTAACAAGGCCTTAGCAGTGTCCCTCACAGCAGTAAAGTCTTAGCAGCTTTTAGCTCCAGGTTATTCTCCCTGAATTCAATGGAGGCTGTTATGGCACCAAAAATGGTAAAAAGCAGAGTGGACCCAGCATGCATGTGGAACCTGCATTCCCTGGATTTTATGTGGCCATCATGTCGCATAACAGGTAGGATTTAGTGTTAGGAACCCGTCTAATCGAGATCGCATTGACGTTTGGCAGACGGACTCATATAATTTTGTACAAAATAATTTGCTAAGCATCTCATTTGCAAAACTAGTGTAGCACTAGCACCAGAATGTTTCTATGGCATTGTTGTACATTATTTGTATTTGCTGAGTGCTGCTGCATAACCCCCTTTTTTTCCGCAATGCATGGGCACCAATGTGGGGCAGCCGCATGCGGATCATGGATCCAGTCACTTGAATGGGGTCCGCAATCCGCGCCGCAAAAAAAGTAGTGCATGCACTACTTTTTTGCGGTGCGGAGGCACGGCCAGAAACACCACGGAAAATACCTTGGGGTTCTGATCCGTGCCTCCATTCTGCATCTCCGTGATTGCGGACCCATTCAAGTGAATGGGTCCATGATCCGTAGTGCACATGGCCGATGCCCGTGTATTGCGGACCCCCTGTATGTGGGCCGCAATACAGCCACGGCCGTATGCATGAGCCCTTAGGCTACATTCACACGAACATATTTTGTTTCCGCGTCCGTTCCGTTTTTTTTTTTGCAGATTGGATGAGGACCCATTCATTTCAATGGGTGCACAAAAAATCCGTATGTCCGCTCCATATGGTTCCGCAAAAAAAACGGATGCAATATGGATGCCAAAAGAATGTCATCCGTATTTTTACAGATCAGTGTTTTATAGCTCCTAGATGGGACAAACCCAGGCACTTAGCATATACACAGATATGATACAAAAATGTGTATCCAAAAATGTATCTTTATTGAAATTGATAAAACAAATAAAAAGATGCATAAATTGGTAAAGACAGACACAACTGCATGGAGAGTACACACAAAATGTCGGGACATCAAGTTATAGCACTGCAAGTAGTGGAAAAGGTGGGATGGAAAAACAAGTATAAATAAATATAAAATCAAACCATGTGGCTCCCCCCACCTAGATAAAAAACCAGGATTCACAACATATACACAATACAGACCGGGCTAGCGGCACCTCCTAGAGACCCTGACATTTGTTTAGCCTCAGCTTCCTGACTGGACGCTGAAGAGTCTAGTCAGTTTTGTCTGCGATTGCGTTCAGTTTTTTCCTTGCGGGTGCAATGCGTTTTGATGCAGGAGCTCTACAGGTTCCTTCCTCTCCCCTCTTGGCCGGCAGCAGGACCAGACCACTTCTACCAAGAGGGGAGGAACAGAGTGGTCAGCCCTGTTCAGGGCCGGCGCGTCCTATACACGGAATAGGCCGCCGCGTAGAGCGCCCCTTGGGAAGGGGCGCTGCTAGGAGCGCCGGCCCCGCCTCATGCTGCAGCCGCCCGAGCGCTCTGAATGGAGCCTCTGGCGGCTGCAGCACTGCCCGGGCTGGCGCGTCCATGAGGGCGCACCGCCCGGGCGCACCAAGAGGAGAGGAGCTGACAGGAGGGAAGCGCTCAGCGCTCCCTCCTGTCACTCCATTGCAGCGTGGCCGAGCTCTTTATGGTCCGCGGGTACAGGAGCATCTGTCTCCTGTACTCGGCGGACTGACATGAAGTGCGCACACAGTGTGCACTTCATGTCAGTCCCCTCGGGTACAGGAAACAAAAGCTCCTGTACCCGCGGACCTTAAAGAGCTCGGCCGCGCTACACTAGGAGTAGGGGAGAAAGAGAATGACTGGGGGCGGGAGTGAAGAATGACAAGGGGGAGAGAATGACAAGGGGGGAAAGAATGACAAGGGGGAGTGTGAAGAATGACAAGGGGGTGAAGAATGACAAGAGGGGGAGAGAATGACAAGGGGGGTGAGGAAGAATCACAAGGGGGAGAAGAATGACAAGGGGGGTGAAGAATGACAAGAGGGGGGAGAGAATGACAAGGGGGGGGAGAATGACAAGGGGGGGGTGAAGAATGACAAGAGGGGGGAGAGAATGACAAGGGGGGGGGAGAGAACTGGCGTTAGTTAAAGGGGTTCTGCAGTTCTTCTGGATAGATCATCAGCATCTGATCGGCAGGGGTCCGACACCCGGGACCCCCGTCGATCAGCTGTTTGAGAAGGCAGCGGCGCTGGCAGTAGCGCCTCGGCCTTCTTGCTGTTTACCGCAGGCGCAGTGACGTCACGACTAGTATCACTGGCCTGGGCAGGGTTAAGCTCTGTTCACTTGAATGTGCAGCCAACCTCCGTTCATGGCTATGGGAGTTCCAAAAATAGGCCCGTATTGGCTCCGCCATTCCTGGTAGTCGGATCCTGGTGATATGCCATCAATGTCTGGGAAGGACAGGCCCTTTAATAATACAGATGTGTGACTAGCCCCATTGACTTGTATAACTTCTGTGTGCCTCACAAATAGAAGAAAATAGGGTTCTGTGAATAAGTTGTTAGATCTTTATTCAGCCGAGCTGGGGACTCCCCTCCCCCACTATATAAAAGGCTGCTGACCAGCATCTACAAATGACGAACCATCAACCATGTCTGACACAATCTTCTACTGAAAATCCAGCATCACTGTCAATCATCAGTCTAACAACCTTCCAAGCTCAGCTCTGCTGCATCAGTCCCCTGACCACTGCACAGGACAGGCGCATCCCTGCTGCTTATCAGCATCCCTGTTGCATCTTTTAAACTCAGACCATTTGCATTTGACAAACTCAGCTCAGCTTCATCGGCGTTGGCCCGGCTCGTCCCTCCTGCGCCCGGCTGCAGCAGCCTCTGCCAGGAGGAGGAGCTGAGGGAGTGGCGGCGGCAGGCAGTCAGTGCCCGGCAGACGGCTGTGTGCTGCAGCATGTGGGGGATGCGCGCCGTGCCCCCCATATGAGCGCTGGATACATCCTATGGGAGGGTGACCCCACGGCTTGGGCAGGCTCATGAAGCCGACAAGGTGAGTGGCACACGGACGCTGAGAGGTCTGGGCATAGCCCAGTGTGACTTACCATGGACTGGCAGGGATGGGGGCAGTTGGATGTACATTTACCCTGCCATGCTGGTATTCCAGTACATGCAGAGTCTGCTCCAGGTGTATGCGATCATGACTCTGATCCTAGCTCCCCCATAGACCGTGGCTGTACAGGAGTCTGCAGGACATGGAGGCAGTGTGGCACAGGTACCCACAGTCTATGGCATGCCCCGGCTGTGGAGGTAGATGGCAGCCTACCATAGTGCAGGCAACCGGGTCTTATCATTATATGTACAGATATCACTCACTGGGAGCGCATTGTAAAATCACATAACAAATTCAGCTCTGCTACAACATTGTGTGCATATACCAATGACATGAAGCATACAGTAAGTATACAGCAGATATGTGTTTATAGCCTGTCAGGTGTCTATAGCTCATCTTATTGATATGTCTGTCAGTATTGGTCTGTAATCCAGAATTCTTTCTAATATCTATCTATCTATCTATCTATCTATCTATCTATCTATCTATCTATCTATCTATCTATCCATCTATTCTCTATCTATCTATTTAATATCTAATATCTATCTATCTATCTATCTATCTATCTATCTATCTATGTTCTATCTATCTATTTATCTATGTCATATCTATCTGTCCGTCTATCTATTATTTATCATCTCTATCTATTTCATATCTTTCCATCTATTTATCCTATCTATTATTATCTATTATCTATCTATCTACCTATCTATCTATCTATCTATCTAATATCTATCTATCTATTATCTATCTATCCATCTAATGTGCTGGATAATTCTGTATAAATTCTCTGTTCTGGATAATCCTGTATATAATCTATGTTCTGGATAATCCTGTATATAATCTATGTTCTGGATAATCCTGTATATAATCTATGTTCTGGATAATTCTCTATATAATCTATATTCTGGATAATTCTCTATGTAATCTATGTTCTGGATAATTCTCTGTATAATCTATATTCTGGATAATCTTGTATATAATCTATGTTCTAGATAATCCTGTATATAATCTATGTTCTGGATAATTCGCTATATAATCTATGTTCTGGATAATTCTCTGTATAATCTATATTCTGGACAATCCTGTATATAATCTATGTTCTGGATAATTCTCTGTATATTCTATATTCTGGATAATCTTGTATATAATCTATGTTCTGGATAATTTTCTATATAGTCTATGTTCTGGATAATCCTATATATAATCTATGTTCTGGATAATCCTGTATATAATCTATGTTCTTGATAATCCTGTATATAATCTATGTTCTGGATAATCTTGTATATAATCTATGTTCTGGATAATCCTGTATATAATCTATGTTCTGGATAATCCTGTATATAATCTATGTTCTGGATAATTATCTGTATAATCTATATTCTGGATAATCTTGTATATAATCTATATTCTGGATAATTCTCTATATAATCTATGTTCTGGATAATCCTGTATATAATCTATGTTCTGGATAATCCTGTATATAATCTATCTCGCCCTTTGTGTGCACCCCGTTCTCCATGGACCTACCTTTTTCTATCCCATAGCTCAGGGTGGACATAGACCAGATCCCGGACTGATCTTTCCTCTGACACCATCATACACGTAGAGATTAGTTTACAATCCAAGGTTTTCCTGGGGGACATTGACTAGATCAACATGTTTGCTTTATTATATTGGAGGTTCCTGCCCAGTCCACCATTACCATTGGTTAGGAGCTCCTGTACCTTGCTGGTGCGATCATTTCTACGTCTCTGGCCAGCTTAACCCTTTCTTATATATATCTGCTGTCTCTTCAGCGCAGCCATCTGATAAACGCCATTAGTATTCCTTTACAAGAGCTGTCATATTCCCTATGGCTCTGCCCGGTCTCCTGAAATTACAATGAACCCTCGCGGGGGATTTGTGAAGGATGTCTTGACACGTTCTAAGAAGGAAAATTCTGTACGTACAGCGGTCCCTCAAGTTACAATATTAATTGGTTCCCGGACGACCAATGTATGTTGAGTAATCGGTTTCAGAGCCCCAAAATGTCATCCGAGATAAGAGCAAATGAAGATTTAAGAAAAATAAGCAGATAACTAAGACAGATAAAACAAGTCCTTACATAGAACAGTCAGGAATAGCTGCTAACTAGCCTAATCCAGCAGTTTTACCAGAGAAGTGGCCTCGATTGGTTGGATCTGAGACATTGTATGTTGAGTCTGGTTTCAATTTACGATGGGTCAGAAAAGACCACGGTATGTAGAAAATATTGTATCCTGAGGGAGCACTGTATATCCCCCTAGATGTCCCCAGTATAGGAGCGGGCAGTGTGGTGTCTGTATAGTGGCAGACTGGTCTCGCATCATCGTGGGCACTGTCGGGTGACATCTATATATCATATCAGTTGGTTGGGGCTTTACGTGAGCCTGTTGCCTACAGGAGGATAAAATGATGATTAATTTGAGGTATTAAACAGTTTTATCGTTAATCTGTCAGACTAATGGTGAACACACATGTATCGCGATAAAGCCGCCAGCTCCATTCATCTTCATATCCTATGCGCAACGTGTCTACGGTAATTTAATTACTGCATGAAAACTGCACCGTGGGAGGACTTTCCTCTGTTCCCATTCCTATTTCCTATTGTTTTACCCCCTGAAACCTCCGGAGTAAGAGGACGTCTGAGAATATATTCTGATATAGAGTGCGGAATATTAGAGAGATTTGTCACTTTTTATTTTTCCCCAGGAAATGTGGCGCAGCAGCAGGTGGTGTCATTGGATTCATTCGATTCTGCATGTTTAATGAATCCCCTGTCTGGGACTATCCAGGCTGCACGACATCCACAATTCAGCAGAAGCGTACACGCCGTGTGGATGATAGCACAAAATCTTGGTTTAGAGATTTCACCTTTTTTCAGAAGCAGGTTTAGGGTTCATAGCGCCACCTGCTGGTCATACTCAGTGTTTCACCGAACAGTGGAGCATGTTCACTACTGTGCTCACTAGAAACACGTAGAATCTATCTTCTAGGCAAAGTAAGAACGCAGGAGGACACATTAAGAATATTAAAGTGCTGCCCCCAGAAAGCATAGCAAAGCCTTCTTCATTCTCAGGGCTCCACCAATGCTCTTCAGGACGCAGCTAATCAATACACAAGGTGCCATTGACAGCCCGCAGCAATGTCATTGCTGCCTACATGACGGCCAGGGCGTATTTGCACGGATATTGATTAACCCACAAAGTGACAGCCTACGCAGTGTCCAGGTGTCAGCAGCACTCTAAAGATTAGCCTTCTAGTAAAGGCGATCACTTAATGTATGTCCTTCAGGAAGATACAAGGCGATCGTTTGCAAATGTGGGAGAGGCATAAAAAAAACCCTTAAAGGGGTTGTGCCTTGAAAAATATACTACATTTTTCAAACCAGTATTTGCATGTCATTACAAATTTCATATAGCCACCGAGTTATTCAATAAACCGTATCTGTACAGCGCCACCTGCTGTTTGTTCTTTTTCTTATTTCTCCGGCTCCCTCATTGAGGTGGTCGCACACGCTCATTTTAAATCTTCAACTGCCGGCAATTATACCTTCAGTTAGAACAGGGATCAGCAACCTCAGGCACTCCAGCTGTTCTGAAACTACAACTCCCAGAATCCTCCTTTCACTTCTATGGGAGTTACAAGAACAGCCAAGTACGTGTGCATGCTGGGAGTTGCAGTTTCACAGCAGCTGGACTGCCGAAGGTTGCTGATCCCTGTGTTAGAAGCTGTGGCAGTTACAGGGGGACAGCTACGGGACACGCCCCCTGAGAAGGACACAGCCCCCCCCCCCCCCTTACCCTAGCCTGAAATAAATCTAGCATAGCAGAACAATTGGAGCAATTAATGGGGAGATCTCAGGTTCCATGTGAGGTACAGGGCTGGTTCTAGCTTGTCATGTACTATCTGATGTCTCATTGCATTTTTTATATAGATCATGGCATAACCCCTTTAAGAATCAAATTTTGGGTTGGATATTACTTGCTATTGGTAAGAATTGTAATTATTGGGAGGCAGTTCTCAGCTACGTGCTTCATAAGGAGACTGTTGTAGATGCACTAATAATTAGTCAGGATCTGATCGCCATTTGCACGCCGCTGTCATGGACAGGTTGTAGTTGGATAAGATCAGATCACGTTTTGCTGATCACTAGTAGCAGTCATCTCGGTAATCCGATCAGAGGGTCACCGCGTCCTGTAAACCATAGATGTTCCCTGACTCCCCATCTACAGGTAGACTCCTTGCCATAGTGCGAGGAACTCTCAAGAGAAGCAATGACCGTTATCTAGAAGTAGGACTCTATTTACGTGTCTTCTGCACATCTCTCAGTCTTCATTGCAGTGAAGCGACACATCCGGCAAATATAAATTTGTTGAGCAGCACATGTTTTACGTTACCGTAATTCATAAGCTTTCTAAGAATGCCTGGCACATCTGATGTCTTCTGTCAGCAGCACAGAAGGACAATCCACAACTCTTCAGCTTTTATTAGACTTCACAGAATGCCTTGCCAGCCAAAGACTGGAAACGCCTGGTGGGGCTTACAGTACTTTAGATGGTCATACATGGCGCAGGATTTCAGCCGGGACCGCGTAACCAAAGAGGGTTTCTGACATTGAGGAGGCAAAGCAAATGATATGATCCTTCTCCTCTGTAGTAGAAAAGGTAGGGATCAGACCATCCCTGGTGTGCCAGTCTCACCATCATCACAGATGGTGAGAAGTCTCACCATCATGAGTGTCAGGAAGACATCTGATGTCTCAAGAAGGTGTTTTCTAATTAAACCCTTCTTTTCTATAGATTCTAGCTGAGCTGAATCAGGGAGTCCAACACTCAACACCTGCTTTTACCAGCACAGATTGCAGCTCTGGAGGATCGTGGAGAATAAGAGTTCCTTCACGCGTGGAAGATTTTGTTGCACAATTTTCTGCGACTGAAAATCAGTTCCATTCAGTAGAGATGGGAAGCACATGGATTTCTGTAAGCCTCATTCAGATGGATGGAATTGATTTTCAGTCGCAGTGGTGAAATCTGTCGCATGTGAAGGAACCCTAAGCTGGTATCCAGCCTGTATGAAAAGGTGTTTCCAAACCAGACAGACGTCTTGGCAGAAGGGTAGACCTTTTCCCACCAATGTACAGTTGCCGTTAATAGCTATCGACAAGGTTTTGCCTTAAGCTAATTTGAGGAGCCGGCCGGGCAAGCTGCTGACAATATTTGTAGCCTTCTGTATTGTGTGTTTAGCAGTTTTTCACAATTACAACAGCAAACCGAGATCACTAATAAACGGTAATGACGTTACCAACGTCAAGAATTGCTTCTGGATGCATCTCATGTGATCTTTATTGATAAAAGCAATGATTTCACACCGTCACTACCGTTAGCAGAGATGTGGACCTTCTCTTACCCCTTCATAGAAAAATGTAGAACTGGGCCAACGTTCACAGAAAGGCGTACCTGTCCTAATTACTGTCGTAGGGCAACATTTGATTCAGATGTCAAACCCCTTTCATTTGGTGTCCAGATAGGACACAGTCTGGGGGAGGCATCTGTAGTAGTGAATGAGCCACCCCCCATGATGACAATTTTATATCGTGTATCTCTGGTACCTCCAAGAACCTTCACCTACATCTGTGGGACGTTAGCAGCTCTCATAATACGCCGCCCTTTTAATACAGTTGTCATTTACGTGTTATGGTCCTTTGTAAGGGGTTAAATTTGGAGCTGAGGACCCAGTAGTTCAGTGTTCTGTGAGTTTACGTTAAGCATCTTGTGGTTTCAGGCTGCACAACAACGGCTCCATCTAGCGTAACCTCCGCGCTCGCTGGGAGCCAGGAGCAGCCGCTCTGTCCTGCTTCCATCTCCTGCATCGTGATAGTGTTTGAGATATGTTTCATGCACATATAAGGGTGTGATCTCCACAGTTCTGGCAGGGCTGACCACTGCCGTCTGCCAAACCCTGGAGTTTGATTTAAGGTACAGCATAGTTATACAGTATTCTGTGATCATGGAAAAAACACCGGGGTGCGGTTTCTGAAAGAAGCAAATTGTCCGTGAGCCTGAAAAACCTGGGAAATAATAACAGCAGCTCCTCTTCTTTCTAAACTCCAAAAATATGCCTTAGGGTATGGGGTATATGATGTGTGCTGCCTTGTGGGTACTACCCTGTGCAATAGGATGGCGCTATACAAGTAATGAGGAGATGTACATGCAAGATCTGGAGGTATATATACGTCTATAGGTGGCTTTCACATGGCCATTATAGAGAGTACTCCTAGTTAGCTGAATCTGAATCACCATAGAACCCTATGGGTATCTGAGTTCAGTTCGGCAGAAGTCTAAGGGTGCCTTCACATGTGGCGTAAAATTCGGCACGAAAATACACCACATCCCCCATGTTATCCTGTGGGGTTGAAAAGCGTCAGTCCCAGCTCCGTGTTCCATTTTGCTGCCTAAATAATGATGCCTTGCCGATTTGCTAAAGCCGAATGTTTCCAAATATCCACACATTGGTAAAAATCCGCACCTGCGGATTTTCTGGCGGATTGTGTGACGGCACCTTTAGGCTAGATGGATTGCACACAGTTTTTCCATGCAGAAAAAACATAGCGTAATACAGTGCAAGCACAGTGTACTTTGCTTTTTTCTTCCTTCCTTTCCGATTTTGAAATCCACAGCATGTTAATTGTTTCTGTGATTTTATTTTATTTTTGTGGATTTCCCCTAGCAATGCAAGGGAGATATCTGCGTCAAAACTACATAAAATCCGCACCAAAAACCGCAACTAACACATGCTGTTTTTGGTGCGGATTTAGCGTGGAAACGCATAGAAAATCGTACAGAAATCTGTGTGTTTTTTTTTCTCTGTTAATAAACCCATGTGCAGGTCGCCTTAGGGCGTAATTGAATTCCGTTATAGGTTCCGTTATAACGGAATATAACGGAATTCTAGGACGGAATGCAAAAGAGGCATTCCATTTTGCTCCATCCTAATACATGTCTATGGGGCAAAATAACGGTTCCGTTTGTTTCCATTATACGTGACAGGACTATTTTCCGTCACGTATAACGGAAACAAACGGAACCGTTATGTGTCCCCATAGACATAGCCTCTTAAAGGCTTCTGCTTTGCATTCCGTGCTAGAATTCCGTTATATTCTGTTATAACTCTGTTATAACTGAATCTATAACAGAATTTAATAACGCCAATGTGAACCCGCCCTTTGTGGTCTCAGTATTGCAGCTGTAACAGACCATAAGGCGCGGCCATATTACGTCTGCCATTAGTGCTTAGGCTACTTTCACACTCGCGTGTTGTGCGGATCCGTCATGACGGATCCATTTAGAAAATACAACCATCTGCATCCGTGTTTGTATTATCTTGAACATAGCCAAGATGGATCCGTCTTGAACTCCATTGAAAGTCAATGGCGGACGGATCCGTTTTCTATTGTGCCAGATTGAGTCAGTGAAAATGGTTCCGTCCCCATTGACTTACATTGTGTGCCAGGACGGATCCTTTTGGCTCAGTTTCATCAGACGGACACCAAAACGCTGCAAGCAGCGTTTTGGTGTCCGCCTTTAAAGCGGAATGGAGACTGAACTGATGCATTCTGAGCGGATCCTTTTCCATTCAAAATGCATGAGAATGCAAACTGATCCGTTCTGGACCGCTTGTGAGAGCCCTGAACGGATCTCACAAACGGAAAGCCAAAACGCGAGTGGGAAAGTATGATTATCCAGAGAGAAAAATCCTGACCAGTTATCCACCACTCTGCAGCTCTGACTTACGTGCCCTTCGTGTTTCAGTGTGTGAATGGCGTTGGGTGTAACAATTATTACCATGTTCAGGACGGTTGAAAGTCCACCTTATCTTCAGTATCACCGACTTGTAACTAGATCACACACACTCAGGTCCATAAAACTATATGAGTCTGTTTCTGGGCTGCTCGGCAAAGAGAAGATCAAACTAGTATAGGAAACTGAAGTGGCAAGTGTCATCCACAATGTGACACACTCTGCCTGCTCGGCTTTTATGGAGCTATTAAATCCACTTTAACCGGCAATTATTTTATGCACGCAGTGTATATAATAGGTCTGAGCAGACTCGCCGTGTTAATTGTACTTTGAGTTGCGGTTTCAGATCAAGCTAGCGGCTCAAAGACAATTGCTCATTTATAACCTGGCAGGATAGCAGAGGAGCCTATCAATGTATCAGACTGCGCTGTCTATTGAAGAGAGACATGGTGTCGTAGATGTACATGTATACAAATAGATTGACCCTTCACCAAAAATCTGCCTAAAAAATGGTGCAAATGGCGCAATGGCGACAAGGATGTGGGGCTTAGTGAAATGTGGTGGGGCTTAGTGAAAAAGCAGGGGGGCTTCACAGTAAAGGGGAGAGGCTAAGATGTGCTGTTTTGCGCCCCAAAATCCACCACAATTCTGGCGTCAAAATCTGTCTCAAAGTAAAGCAATATTTGGTTTAGAATGAGAGAATAGTGTCTATCCCTGCGCCACATCTGCCATCCAGCCTCAGCCCCTGTAATAAATCTGGTGCAGGTCTAGACAGCTGGTCTAAGCGTACGCCAACTATAGGATTATAAAATCGCAGCCATTTTGTTAAGATTGTCTGCACATTTTCATTTCTAATTCACATAAATACGGCTTACCTCTAGCCAGCAAGCAAAATATCTAAGGCTTCTTTCATACTAGCGTTAGGCTTGTCCGGCAGGCTATGCTGTGCATGTTTGCCGTGCTGCGGCCGCATCTCCCGCCCGTCCCAATTATAGTGAATGGGGCCAGCCGGACTTCTGGCAACAGACGTGTACAAGCGCTAGTACAGATCCGGCAGACTATTCCCCTGCCGTGAACAGCCTGCCGGACAATCCTAACCCCAGTGTGGAAGAAGCCTAATCCGAGCCTGAGTCAGTATTAGTCAGCCTCTTGCACACAAACTTTTTTTTGCGAGTGTACGGGCCGTTTTTTGCGTTCCGTATACGGTCCGTATACAGACCCATTCATTTCAATGGGTCCGCAAAAAAAAAACTGAAGTGTTTCCGTGTGAATTCCGTATTTCCGTTCCGTTAAAAGATAGAACTTGTCCTATTCTTGTCCGCATCACGGACAAGGGTAGTACTGTTCTATAAGGGGCCAGATGTTCCATTCTGCAAAAAACGGAATGCACACGGATGTCATCCGTTTTTTTTTTTGCGGACTGCAAAACCATACGTTCGTGTTCAATAAGCCTTAGCTGTTTTATTTTGGCGGTATATCTAGCTTGAATCGCAGAAGTGTAGCTTGAAGTTCCTGGGCCTTTTTGGAAATTGTGGACCACAGTCCCCTAAGGCTGTGTGACTGAATTGTTTTGGGGTAGCCTATGCTACAGTCATTAGTAGCTGGATACCTTTGGAGTTTACAACATGGAGATTATCATATGCTAATGGTAATAGTTTGGTGGTACATGCATGGAGTGAACCCAGGTTCAGGTCCCAGGAGAAACATGGAGATTATGCTGAGTGGTGGAAGCCCCCATGTATTTACCAGGAACTGGTCCAGAAAATTGTCATTTTTGCTGGTGGAAACTGATAAGAAGAAGCCTTTCTGTCTAAGTTAGATCACTATTGCATATAGAGGGCTTAAGGCCACCAAATATGGTTAAGGGCTCGTTCTCACAAACGTTTTTTGCGTTCCGTATACAAGCAGTTTTTTTGTGTTCAGTATACGGTCCGTATACGGAACCATTCATTTCAATGGATCCACAAAAAATACAGATGACGTCCTTGTGCATTCCGTATTTTGCGGAACGGAAAAGCTGGCCCCTAATAGAACAGTATTAATCTAATAATCACAGCACTCGGGCTATTTATGACCGGTTTGGGTGCACGTCACAGTTATTCCAAACTCCAACTTGTGGAACTCAATTGCAGGCCGGCTGCCTGCTTCTATAAGCGTGCTCAAACCTGATGAAGGGCACTCATTATGCCCGAAATGTTGTAATATTCAATTGCACCACCATGTCCGGCTGAAGAAATTCACTTAGCATACAAGAAATCTGGAGTGCTTTCTCATCTACCCTAATAGAACAGTACCATGCTTGTCCGTGATATGGACAATAATAGGACATGTTCTATTTTTTTGTGGAACGGAAATACAGACATACGGAAATGGAATGCATACGGAGTAACTTAAATTTTTTTAAATGAATGGTTCCGCATATGGTCCGCAGAAAAAAGCAGAAAAAAAAAAAAGGACGGACACGGAAAGAAAATATGTTCGTGTGCATGAGCCCTTACGCTGAACATGTATGACTTTTTCCACATGGCACATAAAGTTGACACATTACCTCTGTGATGGAAGCCTGTAAGATGGGGCTAGGCTGCTGTAGGTATGCACTACTTTTTTGTTGTTGGTTGTAGGGGTACATAATGCCATTTAGACAGTGTTTACATTGTTTGGATAACTTCATTGCCCAAACCTGTCAATAGCGCAACTAACCAGAACATCATAACCCCCCGCCTTTTCAAAAATAGTGCATTGCCTAGGAATTTGGCAGTGTGGGCAAATCTCAGAGGCGTTTAATCCCCTCAACCACCAATGGTTAAAACCCATTTAAATCCTATTTGATTCTTTGTGGTTCTTGCAGCATTACAAGGATTATTTATGGAAAGGCTTCCCACAATTTCTCCATAAGGTTATCCAGTCACTTTAGTTTAAGAAGTCATAGATGTAAAATCAGACTTCTCATTGTGGCTCAGTCCTAATATAAATCCCCATGTCGTATCATTCTCCTTAATTACAATTTTTACTTTAGCTTTTCTTTTTTTTAAATACACTTATATATCTCTATGATCACAAGTTCTTGCAATGCCCTCAACAGGGAGGCTCTCCTATAGTATTGCAATGCATAAGAGAAACCAGTAACATAAACCACAGAAATGATATTTATTAGTGTGTGGGAGCTCTAATCTAGAGCGCTTAAATCTTACAATTTGTAATTTGTAAATCGGGCAGCTAAATGGAGACTTGTAAAACCAGACAATCAAAACTCATTTGTAGCCTTCCTCTGTAGCTCCTGCCTTTTCTCTAGAAATTGAGATCATTTTTTTCCCCTGCTTCTAATGCACCTAGAATTCAATGCATTTTACAAGCCTCGTAAACCTCACCTACATTTTATGAGAAGATAGATCCCGTCAAACTTCCAGGTGGCTCATCTCACTTATTTTCCGCTTTATGTTTTTACAAGAGGTTGAGCGCAGGCACTGAGGGGTATGTGCATACACACTAATTTGTCTTCTTGGAGATTTGTTTAATTTTACACAGAGCAGGATTTGCCTACACCTTCCTCTGACCCGCTGTGCTCAGTGGGGGAAGTGATAAAGCCGTGAAGAATATGAGTTGAGGAAAAGTTCCACTCATGACATAATCTACAGACTACTTTATGTTCCTGTTCATATGAGTCAAGACTTATGTTCCTGTTCATATGAGTCAAGACATGCTAAAATAATCCTTCGCTTTACCTGTCCATTTGGATGAAGACATCCATGTCTTAAGAGAAAGTCTTCTTGGTGGACGGGAATTTTTTTTATTTACTCATGGAATGCAATATCTTCTGGAGGTTCCTGGAGATACAGTAGTGACCATGGAGGTAGAATTTTTCCTTGACTTCCTTAGATGCTTTTAAGTCTAGAATATCTCTTTGAAAGGGGTCAACCCACCATTGTCGAATTTTTTTTATACTCGTACTTACATTGGGGACTTACATCACTTTCTGTGGGTGGGCAGCAGCTCACATGAAACTATCTAGCACCTGTATCTCCCAGGATGATTTGCAGTTAGCTCTTGGTAAGCCCTTGCTCCTCTGCATACTAAATCGTTCTTCACATATAGCCACAGAGATACTTATGGTAGGTAATGCCCCCACAATTTCCTTCTCGATTGTCTAGAAAGAGAGAGATATAACTATATACATGTAGGAATTTGAGGCAGGAATGAATGAATGAAAGGTGTCTGGATTCCATCATTATGAGATTCCATTTTGAATATCCACGAAGGCCAAGAGGAGTGAATACTTTTATAGCTACTCAGAGACTGTTTAGGCATGGAAGCTCATTTATGACCCCTAACCCTGCACCTATGCCCTTGTAGGCACTATATATGGGCAAATCTGACAACTTCTGGTATCTGTGAAGACATATGCTCTTCCTTTATGTGGAAGAGTCAAGTCATGACTCAATTTCCCAGATGACATTACCCGTAGTCCTCATCTAACAATCATGCCAAATGTTGTACATGAATTTGATTCTAAGACACATTCCGATTGCCTCCGAGTGAAAGCTCCTGTGTCTGATTAATCACTCACGTACTTGTTAATGGAATGGGATGACATGGTGCTTATCTTTCCTTACCATGGACTTGCTTTTATCAGCTCTCTGTATAACATATTTATAAATGTTTATGACAAAAGCCTGGTAAAAATTATTCATCTTACCTTGATTTGACACTTCTCCTCGTTAACCCGTACATTTCCAAGGGGCCCTGTAGGAATATTGCAGGGTGTGCAAAACTTATGATCGGCAAGAATTGTTAGAAAGGAAGTTACTTGAAGAACTGCAATCATCCTTCCTTTCTGGTATTGTTGCCAGTGCACCCATGTTGGGGCAATCTAACAGCTAACCAAGCACACCTCCGAAATAAGAAACAGTGATGATGTGAGATCTCAACCAACTATGAATCCCAACACTTAAAAATTGTTTATTGTCAAGGTGTAGAGCATGTCCAGTTACCCAACACAGATCTTACCATCTACTTAGACTCTCAAAGCACCTTGTGATATCTCCATAACGAATGGTCTTCCATGTGGTAACAGAATTTGAATCATGGAGGTGCAAAGATAATAAACCACCTAGATTCTTGGAATACCTCTTGCCCATCAATCTGTATAGACTAGGGCAGGGATCAGCAACCTTTGCACTCCAGCTGCTGTGAAACTACAACTCCCAGCATCCAAACATGCTCGGCTGTTCTTCTAACTCCCACAGAAGTGAATGAAGTATTTTGGAAGTTGTAGTTTCGGAACAATTGGAGTGTCGGAGGTTGCTAATCACTGGACTAGGGGTTGCACGATGCATTAAAATATCAATATTATTTCAGTACTTTGATGCGCTTTTCGTTTCAATACTGACACTGTATTTCAGCGGTAAGCTGTGCTGTTTCACAGCTTAGTAGCAGGTCCAACTGAAAGAACATAGGGGGAGATTTATCAAACTGGTGTAAAGTAGTACTGGCTTAGTTGCACATAGCAACCAATCAGATTCCACCTTTCATTTTTCACTGCCCCTTTGGAAAATGAAAGGTGGATTCTGATTGGTTGCTATGGGCAACTAAGCCAGTTCTACTTTACACCAGTTTGCATGCCCATAGCATGCACATTACCCGGCACTAGCCATGTTCTGATCAGTGACCGCTGTTTTGTCAGTGGTCACACGTCTGTGGCAGGAGAGAAGGAAGGAGAGCGTCTCTCCCTTCTCATTGTGATGCAGTGGGCAAACAGGTGCAGTGTGCAGTGCTCTCCTTTCGTCTCCACTGTCACTAATTTAGGGGGGCACAAAGAGTTCTTAGGCCCCTTGCAGACAAGCGTGTCCGGATTATGTCTGGATGCGTTCAGTAAAAACGGTGTGATTTCGCAAACAAAGTCATTCTGTTTTGTTTGTGATCGCGTTCAGTTGTTCAGTTTTTATCGCGCGGGTGCAATTCGGTTTACTGCGTTTTGCACGCGCGTGATAAAAAACTTAATGTGTACAAACAACATCTCTTAGCAACCATCCGTGAAAATCGCATAGCATCCGCACTCGCTTGCAGATGCGATGCGATTTTAACGCAGCCCCATTCACTTCTATGGGGCATGTATTGTGTAAAAATAGCAGAATATAGAACATGCTGCGATTTTCACACAATGCAAAAGTGATGCATGAAAACCACCGCTCATGTACACAGCCCCATTGAAATGAATGGGTAAGGATTCAGTGCGGGTGCTATGCGTTCAAATCACGCATTGCACCCGCGCGGAAAACTCACTCGTGTGAAAGGGGCCTTAGGCCTCTTTCACACGAGCGTGACGGATTAGGTCCGGATGTGTTCAGGGTGCGTTCAGGGAAACTCGCACCATTTTGCAAGCAAGTTCAGTCAGTTTAGTCTGCAATTGCACTCAGTTTTTTCACACTGAGCTGCTGGCCAGAGGGATGTCTTACTGATCATTAATGCCGAGAGGATCAGGTCGTTATGTACCCGGCCGAAGGCCATGAGAAGGACTTGGGTGGCCCCTTGGCCATTGGGATATTTCCCAGTAGGGTCTATGGCCAGTCCGCCCTCTGGGTATGAAAGTTAGGTATCTACATATTCAGATAGGGACTATTTCATTTTGCCATTTGACAATTTTAAAATTTAGTGGCCATATAATGTACTGTAATATAATCTTGAATGATTATTTCCCAGTAGGGACTATGGCCAGTCCGCCCCCTGGGTATGAAAGTTAGGTATCTACATATTCAGATAGGGACTATTTCATTTTGCCATTTGACAATTTTAAAATTTAGTGGCCATATAATGTACTGTAATATAATCTTGGAGGCTTCAAAGTTGTGAAATTTCTTAAACACTCCAAACAAACAAATGAATGGAATGCTAACAGTTTTAAAACTTTCGCCGTTAGGCATTTGTCTAACCTAGGCCCTATTACTCCATACGCTCCCATTTCAAGCTCCCAGCACCCGCCATGTGTCCTCCCACTCACAAGGTCCCTGCATCTCATGGGTTCCGTCCAGTCTGTCATAGTTTGTGCATCTCAAGAGTTCTGTCATTATGTCAGTGTTTCCTGCATCTCAAGGGTCTGGTCTTTCTGTATCAGTTCCACATACTGACGTCCAGTAGGCACTCTTACTATGGGCCAAACAAAACCAGACATCAGGTTCTCTCCTCAAACTGGCACTCCAGGGCCCTGCCTCTCTCCCACTATGTGACTCCCCACTGTCCACTCCAACTCCAGTGTAGACCAGGACTGTACCACCAAGTCATATGCCAGGCCTGCAGAGCAGTCAGTTCCCACTTTAGCTATCTCATCAGCCCACTTAATCCTCCCAGATCCTAATGCAGCCATGCCTGAGTTTGAGCACTATAGTGCTCACCCCCAACACTGGTTCCCAAACTGCTCTGACTAATCCCACAGCCCCAGCAGACTCCGTAGTGCTAACCATATAAGCTGACGATGCACCTTATAGGCTGCGGCCTACATGGAACACTAGCAGGCCTACCTCCTACACGGCACTGCTCTGTCAGTTCCCATACCACTAATGGTCATTTGTTAGCTTACAGTCCATTTTGTGAACCACACTCTAGGCTTTGCGTGGCACAGTAGCTGTAATTCTCCCCTCTCAGACACTTGCTCCCACTAGGCAGATGACCTCTCCCCTCATTTCTGCACTGGCTTCTGTCACATCTCACAACCTCAGGTCACCGCCAATCAGGGGCGGATTGGCCATAGACCTTACAGGGAGATTTCCCGGTTGGCCGGCCTGACCCCTCCTCACGGCCGGCCAGTGGAAGTTTTTGGGGATGTATTTTGTGCTGCTGGCAGTACTTTGTGATGGACTGTGGTATTTGGTTCTGTTGGGATGGTATAATGTGCCACAATATGGTATTGCTGGCCCTGCCTTCCATCAATTTGGACCCGACTACAAAATGGAGCCACTTTAAGTATTTTTTCCAGGGCCACTTTAAGTTCCCAGTCCGCCCCTGCCACCAATCTCCTGCAGCATCCAGTCTCTCCCAAAGAAGGGTAGGCCAGTTTCCAGTTGACCAGGTCCTGGACTATCTTACATGCAGACCTTTAGCACATAGGTCTTGCATGCCACCCAGAACACCTGTATTCTCTGGCACCAAACCTCCTCCTATTATTGGCTCTCCACTGCCCCAGCTGTCAGCATGGTGGTGCAATGTACTCTGTCCTGGGCCGAGCCTGTCCACCATACTTTCCCTGTGACAGTCACCTTACCCAGAAGACTCTGATTCCTTTATACAGTCACTGCTCCACACATGCACAGTGATACCACAAATATGCCCTGTCGTTCAGCCAGAATAAAAACAACATATATAATTTATACAGAGAAAAATTCAAATATTCAATAAAGGAAGTCCACTTAAAAGAGCATGCAGCTATTTTCAAAGGGTACTTGAGCAGCAGTCCTTTATCTGCATATGGGGGCACTCAGTTCACCCTTGTTTCACACTGCCGACAGCTTTCCGGCAGAATGCTGCGGCATAGAATGGCAGGAATCGGCCGGACAAAAAACGTATTTGTCCGGCTGATGCTTGGCAGTAATTTGGTATCAGAATTGGGTATGTGTACATGGATCTCCGAGTATGTATACAGTGTGACAAGAGCCTGATACAAAAATTTTTTTTTTTAAATGGAGACCCCCTGTGAGGGCTTTGGGATCTGTCCGTGCAGTTTTTAGAAATTCAGCACCTTTCATCAGTGTATTAGATGTGTTACCTGGGGCACCTTCACTAGTATGGAGAATGCAGGAAGAATATGACCACAATCCTGTATCACATCCATGGCCATATCTTCTTTGCATTTCTGGCCAAAGTCAAACACTCCAGAGAGAAGAGTGTGAAACCTCCAGGATATTAATGGAGAAAGCAGACATATGACATCACTCGGCTGTAACCTGGAACAAGAACACTTTGCAGATGGAAAAGAGGAACGGTTATCTCATCAAACAATGTGCGGTGAAACTAACACACCAAGGAGTGGACATGGTGTTCTTAATGAAGAAAGCCAGATGTAGCAGAGCTGAATTTGTTGTGTGATCCCTATTCTGCACTCTTTGGTGAAATTGAAAGACTCTATACTTATTATCCTTGAGGCTGCCTTCATATAGACTGCAATAGGCACTGTACCCTGTATACTGAATACATATGTAGACAAGGAGCGAAGATTTTTGGACTTGTATCTGACAAATGCAAAGCAATGGCTGACTTCTTTATGTGAATAAGTTCTGCGTAATGTTAAAGGCATTATCCAGAAATCTAAAAATGGCTGTTTTATTCCAAAAACAGCTGCACACCTGTCCATGGGTTGGGCCCGGTATTGCAGTTTTGCTCCTTTGAAGTGAATGGGGCTGAGCCGTTATACCCCACACAACCTGTGGACAGGGGTGGCGCTGTGCTTGGAAGAAAGTACCCATCTTTTTCTAGTCCTGGAGAACCCCATTTTAAACTCTGGAGGACACTGGGCTGCGTTGAATGCAGTGCTAACTTGGACCTGGTGCAGTGGGTTTTACCTGCAGTCCTATGAAAACCACCGCACTATGCCCTGCCTGCTCCATGTATATGCTGCAAACCATAGGCCTCATGCACACGGCCGTTGTTCGGGTCCGCGTCCGAGCCGCATATTTCGCGGCTCGGCCGCGGGCCCATTCACTTCAATGGGGTCGCAAAAGATGCAGACAGCACTCCGTGTGCTGTCCGCATCCGTTGCTCCGTTCCGTGCCCCCGCAAAAAAAATATAGCATGTCCTATTCTTGTCCATTTTGCAGACAAGAATAGGCATTTCTATAATGGGCCGCGTTCCGTTCCGCAAATTTCTGAACGGAACGCGGAGCAGCTTCCGTGTTTTGTGGATCCGCGGTTTGTGGACCGCAAAACACCAACGGCCGTGTGCATGTAGCCTTAGTGACATGTGGTGACGAGGACATGTCATGGGTATAGTGTGTGCTTCTTTTCCCTCCAAGGCTTTACTTATTCTGCAGCTGAAGTGTTTCTGGATGTGTGAGGAGGAATCTCTGCCGGAGACTCCTCCTTGCCCGGCTGTGTAACTGGAGTAGAGCTGGGGGTGGGTCACTGCTGGGGGCTGGGAAGGAAAGGGGAGCGTGCACCCATTGGCAGGGAACAGCCCTGATTGATGGCCCTGGTGGAGGGAGGGAAGTGCACAGGGAGAGTGTGTAATCCTTCATTGCAGTGCTGCTGCTCTTTGCACAAGTTGATGTCTTCTGGAGTGTGATATATTCTCTCTCTTTTCTTTTTCTTTTTTTCCGACTGTTCGTCCAGGGCGAGGGTTGTGGTTAAAGCCCGAGCTGGATGGATGGGTATGGGGAGAGGGGCAGGACCCAAAGCCCTGGGACTCTTCAAAATCCTCACCGTCTTCTTGTGCACATTCCACACAGGTAAGGAAATCCCTGACTGTCTTATTATTGTTTCTGAAAAGTCTCCCTGAGAGGGGCCCCTGGATAGGAACCACACGTGTGTGCACCAGGGCAGCATTGTGCCTTCTTATATTTCATCAACTTTTTATTAACCTATTAGAAAAATAAAGTTGCTTGAAGCAAAGTCTTTGATGGTTTTCTAGTAAACGGTAACTCTAATCATTCCTGAATTGCTTTACTTCTGCAGCCCTCGGCTATTCCTCATTTACCCCTCCGATAATGGGATCAGGGAGACGGTCGGCTTATTGCTGGGGTCTCCCTTATTACAGCTTCTCCAGGTATTGCCGCAGGATCTATAGACCCAGGATAGGCATCTGTTTCCAATGAATCCTAGTGTTTTGCTGGCTTGATCCCTGCCTGCAAATTCCTGCCAACCTTGTTTTTGTTGGGGGAGGAGGGCAGACTCCACACTGGGGGTTTTGTTCCTTGCAGAGGCTCGAGTTTCTGCAGACTTAAGGTTTTTATTCACCTGGAAATGTAGTCCTGTTAAATCCTTAAATAATGGTATTCTTTAGAGCGATCTCTGAAGATTGTATCCAGTAGGTGCAAGTGTTTCTGGTTACCTGTCCCAGTGATCGCCATGTTCTGCGGATTCTGGCCCTTTAAGAGAAGTTTCTTTCCTGCTGTGGACATTGCTACTTTCTATGGGTAGGAGAAGTCATTGTTCATTTATGGCAGGCAGTCAGGTCCGTAATGAAATGACTACAGCTTTTATTATTTTATAGCTCTCCAGTATAGTGGAAATGACAACTGCTTTGACTGGGATCAAACAGGAGCCCTGGAGACGTTGTGGTCATCTGTTTCTGGGAAAGCTGGGTGACAACCGGTTGGAGCGTTTATAGAGTCCGCATTGACAAATCTGCCTAGTTGCATGGCATAACTGGGTCTGATCCTGGACTCCAGGAAAGTTGGGTGATGACCATGTTGTTTGTCATTCAGCTTTCCCGGGAGCAGATAGGAATAAGAAGGTACTTTTACAGAGTCTCTATACATTTTATCTATGGAAAAGAGCTATTTTCTGGTCCTTATCTTCGCTGACCCTGACAGCCAAGTCCTTCAAGATGATACAGTAATTGACTGAAGGGCTTTGTAGAAGTGGGCGCACACCTCGGGCCTGAGTCATTAGCTCTAGGTGAAGATCTTGCTTTTCAGAAGATTTGGCAGATAGTTTGATGAATCCCCTTTGTCCTATAGAAAGGTTCACATTAAATATTGGGGGTGGGGGGTGTAAGGGTGAACTACCCCCTCCTCCTGGAATAGCAGTGTCTCTTGTATCCACAGATGAAGCGCAGATGTGAAAATATTTTCTTTGCAGGCCATGGGTCTCCAGGCTGCTTACTTTCTGCTTTGTGTATTTGGTTACATTTTGTATTATTTTGTGCATAGTTTGTTAAACACGTTTTATTGCAATTCTTTTAAGGGCCCTTTCACACTTGTGTTTTTGTTTTCCGGCATAGAGTTCCGTCGTTGGGGCTCTGACAGAAAAAAACGCTTCAGTTACAGATAATACAGCCGCATGCATCAGTTTGAATGGATCCGATTGTATTAACTTTAACTATTTTTTAACATTGCCAAAACGGATCCGTTTTGAACTCCATTGAAAGTCAATTGGGGACGGATCCGTTTTCTATTGTGGCAATGTGGCAGAGAAAACTGATCCGTCCCCATTGACTTGCATTGGGGGTCATGACGGATCCGTTTTGCTCCGCATCCCAGGACGGATAGAATACCGCAGCATGCTGCGGTATTTTCTCCGTCCAAAAAACATTCAGTACTCCGTTCCTGATCAGTATTTTTCCGGCATAAAGCCCTGACGACAGAACTCTATGCCGGAAAACAAAAACACAAGTGTGAGAGGGCCCTAAAGCTTGTGCTTTGTAGGGACATTGTTCAGATTGCAAGCTCTTGGGAGCAAGTTGTGTAAAGCGTCCTGAGTGCGGACCGTGTGAAATTTAGACATTACCCATAAATCTCACTCTTGTCAGATTCCTATCTGTTCCTCATGCAACTAAGTTGAAGGATCAGCTTGATATTTGTATGCGCTGTGCGTGGCAATAAAATGTTAACACCTGATGCTTTGCAGTCTGTGTACACAGCTAAATTTCCATTACTAGGATAGTCCCTGATGGGGGTTGTTACTCTCCTGTAGGTGCAATAGAAAGGTATAATGTGACCTTCCAGAACCCAGCAATCTGTTTTTAAATCACTGTTAGGCCAAGTTTCAGAATTGGAGATTAGGGCGTTAAGTAAATTTACATAGCAAGGACAGATCAATCAGGTCTAGGTTATCTGTCAGTATTACTAATGCAGGTATTGCTTTAGTGGTCACTCACAATGCAGCCATACACTCGCTGTGTAAAGATATATTAAGCGTAGGGATTATGGCAGCTTTTTTTTTTGTTTTTGCACAATTTTTGGCAAAACTGGTGCGTTGTCCCCCGATATAGTTAAAATTACAGCAAAAAGTGACCACATTAATTTACAATGACCAATGTTTTACGCCAGTGTTTGATTTCCTGTGCTGCCGAAGGATAATTATAACCAGGCGCACACCTTCAGCAGTCTGGGCTCGTAGTATTAATATGGAGTAGTATTTAGTCAATACTTGTGCCTGTTTCCAGGCGTAAATGTTGGTAAATATGTCAGGGACAATGCCACCAGCTCCTTTCATGCCCCCTGCCGCTCCCAAGTTGGCGAGGATGGCGTTAAACGCCTGTGAGACAAAACATAGTCGCATTAACAGTTAAAAAGTTGCGAAAAGGGGTCTTGTAACTTTTTTTTTTTTTATGCCAAAAACTGGCATAAAAACGTTAGCAAATTACCTTCAATGTGTTTTCTTAAGACTAGTCGGATAACCCCTTTAACTAACTGATGACCTATCCTCTGAATAGGTCATTAGCATCTGATCGGTGGGGGTCCGACAAATGGTATCCCCACCCATCAGCCCTTGTCGCTGCTGACCCTAAGCCAGTGACGTCACGACTAAGGATGAGCGAATCGAATTCGGATGAAACACCCGAAGTCGATTCGCATAAAACTTTGTTTAAATACTGTACGGAGCGAGCGCACTGTACAGTATTAGTGTATTGGCTCCTATAAGCCGAAGTTATTACTTCGGGTATTAACTTAATAAATTGATTTCTACTGTAAAAAAAACTTTTCCCAAACCCAGGTTCGCTTCGGTGTGGTACCTTGGAACCGAACCAGAGTTCAGGAAATGGTTACTAAGTTGTATGCGAATCGACTTCGGATGTTTCGTCCGGAGTCGATTCGCTCATCCTTAGTCACCTTAGTCACGACCATTGGTCATGTGGCCTGGGCACAGCTCTGCAATAGGGCTGAACTGTGCCCAGGCCACATGATGGGGTAAGCAACAAGAAAGCCATGGATCTCACAAGAGCTCCAGGCCTTCTGAAACAACTGATTGGTGGTGGTCCCCGGTGCGGGCCCCTATGAATCAGTTACTGATGACTGTTCCAATAGTCGGCTAGCCCCTTTAAATCTATCCTTTGGAAAAGCCAAATGACCTCTACCTTTCCGTTCTATAACCTGATGTTTTGTAGCCTCGGAAGGTTGGAAAGCTGTCTCTGTGAGAGCCATAACGTTGGTCGTTGGTTTATAGCTGTGGCTCACTGGATATTGCTAGACTACAACTCACAGCAGGCCTGATGGGAGATGTACACTACTATGAAAAATATACTAAAAGGTTTTACACTAGTGAATTCCTAAAGGATTTACTGTATACTTGTTTGTGGCTTTTTATCTTAGGGGAGTCCTTTTGTAAGGAAGGGAAGCCATAGACCAACACAGGCTGAATAGATTTACTAGGAGTTTTCGGGAGGTGGAAAATGGGGGGAGTGTGTTGTGGTCAGCGTGCTGCAAACCCTCCTTTCAACAAATGGCTGCATTTAGCGAGATGGATAATTGGTGGCGGCTTGATGAGTTCCAGCACCTGTGTACACGGCATGCCGAACCCATACTAGATTTGCTTCCTGTGTTAACACACGGGGCTGTGTATACACCTGGTCAAATAATTGGTCCTATTAACAGGCAATAATTTCCGTGAATTGTAACTGCTCTGTTGCCCTTAGCCGTACAGATGGTGTGCTTCATTACACCCTTGCAGTCTCGGGGGTGACATCATGTCATGTATATGTGAGATCATATTTAATTAATAGGCGATACATGGCTGCTGGTATAGGGGGGTCTGTATCCAGGGTCTACCATATGGTTTAAGTTATCAGCATATCTTCTCTTTTATGTTCATATTATTACATGACATAACACTGGCTACTTGCATACTGATTGTCACAGCATAATGAAGTCACTTCAGAGCTGTATCCCTCAACACCTCTCCCCCATCCTTCAGGCCATGATCCGTCCTGATGTGAAGCTCTTTGTCCCACCTTTTGCAGGACTATGCAGTTGGCTGTCTCCTATATATTAAGGTAGTTACTCTTCTATACAGAATTGTAATTTCTTTATCTGCAGAAAATCAGCTCTGAGCTCTGCGTCTCTTCGGTATTCTTCGTCTCTGCTCAGCTGTCCAAGCATGTGGTGTACAGATCCACACTAAGTATATGGGGTCCGTACTCCGCATGCTCGGCTCTTAGAGGACAGCTGAAGAGGCACAGCATTTGGACCACCGCTTTCTGCCAACTTTTGTGTTACAAAAGTTTAGTTCCCCTTTAAAATCTATTCTAGATTTAGACCCACGGGGTAGATACATCACTTTTTTGCCATTTTTGTGTTTCTGTTGTGATCTCATCCACCGTTCTCTCATTTCTTGATGCTAACATAGCACCAACATATTCCAAAACACTGTACAAAGGTGGTCACCACATATTTCAGTCTGTCAACTCTTTATCTCGAACATGCACACTGGGGCCAAAATTCTAGAAAGGCAGTTAACCTATCAGTATTTATGGCATGTCGGAGGAAACTGGAGTAAGCCCAATCAAACATGGGAAGAACATACAAACTCCATACAAATGTTGTCCTTGGTTGGATTCGAAAACCTGGCCAACAGCCCCTTTTATTTTTTTTTGGTCAAATATGTGCTCAGGGACCCTACGTAGCCCTGAGGTCTTGATGTCATTCATGATGATTACACCCAATAAGTGGAAATTGTATTACCCAGTATACCCGGAATATCTTGGGCACAGAGGTGAAATATCATTGTTTTTTCCGTGTAAGTGAGCCTCCCAGATCGTAGCATGCAGGTGAGTGTGAAGGTGTGAAGTCCAATTATCTGTTGGGTATTTGGAATATGGTGACAGCTTTGGGAAGCATGTTTCTTATCTATAGATAAGTGTGTCATGCGGGATTTGTACAAGCACTGTTCAAGGCCTGCATGATGATTTACAAGGCGAGAAGAACAAGCTGTTAAAAGGCTGGTCTCTCTCTTACAGCTCTTCAGATTCCACTTTTGCGGCTGCTTTAGACTTGTAATATAATGGCGGTATTCTTTGCCTTGGAGGTTGGCAATGGCTGCTGCTATATATCGTATGCTTGATATGCCAGTTATTTACTGTACAGCAGCCGGTGACAATGACCCCCCCCTTACATGATGATAATGCTTAGTTGGTGTTTTGCTTTTATTTCTTACCTTGCAGAAGATTCTGGGACAGGATATGGGTAAGATGATATTGCTCACAATGGAGCTGTTTTAGTCTTGCAGAAGCTCAGGCTCCAGTTACTTGGATGAAGAACGGTTTTACAAGAGAGAGATTTTTAAGCTACTGTCACACAAAACATGTTTACAGTGATGTCAACAGGATCCATTCCACATGGTTACTTAGCATCTTTTCTGGAGTAAATTTTGTATAATTAAAATAAGACCTTATTCTAGATGTTATTAACGTACACCCCCCACTAGAATAAAGAAACCCTGTAAATGGAAGTCCAGAGCTGTCCTCGGTGAAGTTTTAATACTCCATCCAGCTACTTCCCATATGAGTTACCATTCCGGTACCCAATTGAGTGACCAGCCAAGGCAACGTGCATATCTGTGGCCTATTTCCGGTATTCTGCCCCGACACAGAAAAAGAATACCGAAATCGCCAGATCTTGCATACGCCGGACATCGCAGGCACCCAACAGATCCGGTTCACTATAATGGATGGGTGTATGAATACACCAGAATTTGCTGGCTGGAGTCTCTTCCATGGATAGGAACCTAGCCTCACTTTTCTGAGATCCTGAAATCTGTTTTGGAATGTCATGTGATTCGGTATGACAGGTCAAATTTATTTGATATTTTATGACTATTTTAGGTTGTCTGCATGAAATTTGCATATTATAACCTTGTTTGCATGGATTTCCTCCCACATGCCAAAAAATACTGGGATCTATGAAGCCAAAATTAAATCATACGCTCCTGCGCTTCCGTTAAATGACTCTCGCTATATGACCGCTGCGCGGTGACCTAGCAGGGTATTGCTGTACTAGCCCTGAAACTTCAAAGTGAGAGAAAAATAACAACTAATGAAAGTAGTTGGGGGCACTGGCGCTGGTCAGTGAGCATAAAGGATATATTTAGATATATATTGATTGATACTGATTGATTAATTTAGAATTTAGCCTGTGAGTCCCAATGGGGACTGGGGATGATCATGTCTGTACAGAGCTGCGGAATATGTTGGTGCAATGTAAATGAGTAAAGTAAATATATAATGAGAGATTTACTATTCTATATATGCCACTTTTGCGGCGTCAGAAAGTTGTAAAAATTTTTTGCAAAATTTGCGTTTTTTTTTTTTTTTTTTTTTTTTTTTTTTTGCGAACTGGCAAGAAAAAAGGGAGGGGGGGGGGCATAGCAGGCTCACCAGGTCTTTATTCACATCAGTTTTCTTTTGGCATGAACACAGACATCTATGGCAGCTAGAAGGCTGCAGTTGAATTTAGACTGTCACACGGCCATCGGAGGATGTGCCAAATCTAGAGAGGCGTGCACCTCTGCCTAAATGTGGCGCTAGGGCTGCAGCTATCGATTATTCAATCAAGTAATCGTTTCAGCCCTATTTGGCGCATCCTCTGATGGTGCAGTTGGCGTCAAGACTGGCAAACATAACGCCTGTCTTGATAAATGTCCCCCATAGGCCTTTGTGAGCACTTCAACTCGGGTTCCTATATTTATAGGTTTCAGGTGTTTTTTTTTTTGTTTTTTTTTTCTTTTATTTGGGCTCATAACTGAATTCAGAAGAAGGTGGTTCCCAACATCACTGATGATTAGACTTCCATTTACTTCTTGGGAGAAGCAAACTATTTTCCACCAGTTTTTAGATGTGACCGTCCAGATGTTACATGAATAGAGGCATAGACCAAATCCTGTTCTGAATGCTATTTACCATATGTATTAATTGAGATTCAACCTACAGGTCTCAGAAGATTTCCTGCTGTGAAGGCTTTGAATAAAAGAGGCTCTGTAACTTTAAGAGTGCACAGCTTTTTCTTCCCTTCTCCACCCATCCCCCTCCTGTGTAACTGAAACCTGATCTAATCCCTTTGCACATGGGGTAATTTATTGGCCTGTTGGGCTTTTCTGGATGGCAAATTGCATTGTCTTTATTCTTGCGTTGGAGCTTTAGTGAAGCTGCCACATTCCACAGGCTCTATTCTCAGCTGATCTTTCACACCCCTCTGAGTACAGTCAAATACGTTTTATTGGGCGGCTTTGTTATGCAAACAAGACAATAATAATCAGACCATTATTCCGCAAGATTGCTTGATTAGCAGTTCAAAGGAGGTCACTGGAAGGACCCCGGAGCTCACAAACAAGTTCTCCCAACTCCTGCCTCTCTAGAGACTTTTTACTTATTATATGTGTAGTAATCTGGTCCTTCCTACAATAAGAAGTCATGTAGTACTTCACACTAGCACAAAATACTTATATGTCTGTGTTCCTTGTCCTTGCTGGGTAACTATTAAGCAATTGTGTACAAAAGTGATTATTGGGACATTGAAATGCAAATCCTTCCATTAAGATGGTCATTATTGAGGCTGCAGATCAGCTAAGCCCTTTTTGGGGTGGGGGAGGTGAAGGTTTGCTAGCTGAATGTAGACTAGCTGTGAAGTGAGGCTTCATTTATGGTGGCCATAATGGCTGAAATGATTGCCCAGAGAACGATCATTTTGCAGACACAACCATACAAGTTTTAGGTCGTATTGGCCATCACAGTCATTCAGACTGACCATACATGTTCAGTGACATTGGACAAAGAACGAACAAGCCTTCCGGAACGTTCTTTCAACGAAAGACCTCTTGTCCAAGTGTAGGCCAAAAATTTCAGACGTAGCCATCTTTTCAGACGGTAAGAGTCTGTTATCAATCATACATTTTTTGTGATCACAGTATATTGTGCATCTGACATCTATTTGATGCAACCCAAAATGAAGGCGCTCTCAAGAAGGAGGTATAGTACCCCCCCCCCCCCCAAAAAAAAATGCATGATATGGAATACTGCATGGTGGTCTGATACCAGAAGCGTAGCTAGCGGCTCATGGGCCCTAGTGCAAGAGTTCAGCTTGGGCCCCTCTTCTATCAGTGCTCTGTGTATCGTCTTATGTGGCACAAGGCTCCTGGGCCCGGTAGCGACTGCTACCTCTGCACCCCCTATAGCTACACCCCTGTCTTATACGTTTGCATTAATGCGATAATTGTGTACCCTGGTTTTAGAGGTTCTTGGGATTGAATAATTTAATTTAAAAGAGAATAGGATATGCCATAAGAGTGTTAAAAAAAACCTAAAATAACATTTATTTTTTATTTTTTATGCACTGGTCATTATTTCCCTATGAAAATGGCTATTCAGGCTTAATGTACACTAAGACTAGCCACATACGTTAGACAAATGTCAGCCAAACCCACCAATTTTGGCAGTATCAGCCAAGCATCTAAGATATATGGGGGAGGTCATCAGACTCTCCGAAGTCAGGGGAAGATAAAGGTCAAGTTGGACCCAGATTATCCAGAATTGGGAGTGAATTGTTGAATGATACAGACAGAGAGAACGATACCCAGTAGTACTAAACATACGAAACATACAACATAGGCCTGTTCCATGGTATAAAGAACATGTAGTGCTACAAGTGACTAATGCAGTGAAAGCGGCTGAATTCTTTATCGGACTCTACAGATAAAAGTTGTTGGCTGGACTTTTGGGATATTGCAGTTTAGAGCCAGCAATTCTCACATAATAAAGTTGTATGATAGTTTATCACAGCTCGGCCTCGCTTGATCAGGTTGTTAAATTATTAAAAAGTGCATGCATGTTTTATTATAGCCTAGAAATACACCTACCTGTCTGTGTCAGTACTGGCAGCCGGTAGTGTGGAGTGAGACAATATTGATGAAAAGACTGCTTATGTCTCCGTTCACACTGGAGCGAAAGAAATAATAGAAGTATAATTAAGAATCGCACCACTGCTGTACTGCAGCTTTGATTGGGGGGGGGGGGGTGAAGGATAATGCTGTATATTGGTGCATGTGCCCTGGGATAGGAAATGTTCGCCTGCAGAATGCTGGCGACTTCAAGAAAAAAAGTAAACATTAATGGAAAAACTGCAATGTGTTATTTCCATTTACTAACATTGCAAACCTGTCAAATTCACAGAAGACCCTGTGCTAGCCTTGCCTTCTGACTCGCAGAAGCTGGATTCACATGCAGCGCCTTTACATATTTTTGTAGCATTTTCATTGTCATTTTTCACGGATGCTGTGGTCAGATATTAAAGTCTGTAGTAAAATAGTGAGAAATCTACATACATAATAATAGTGAATTGTTGTCGCATTTTTAAGGTCAATTGCTTTTTACAGAGAACCTTTCACCATGAAAGTGCAGTGTAATCTGCAGGCAGCATGTGATAAAGCAGTAGAATTGAGCAGATCGAAATCTAGTTTTATGGGGAAAAAAAATTCCATATGATTTGTATCTTATTGAAATCTCTGCTCTTTCTGAGCTCAGTAACCGTGAGGGTGGTCTTATCAGTGATTGACAGCTACTACTGTATACACGTTTGTACAGGGAAAGCTTTCAGTCTCCAATAAGACTGCCCACGTGACTACCCAGTTTAGAACGAGCAGAAATATAAATGTATAGATTACCAGTTTTGCTGAATCTTTTCCCACAAAACTGTTTTCATTCTGCTCCATAACCTGCTGCCTGCAGATTGTACTGCATTTCACGGTGACTGGGTCCCTTTAAATGCAGCACGCTCCAAGTTTGCCGTTCTCCACATCAGCTTCAAAACCGCCTGAAGTGCATGTAAAATATTTCTAAATGTCGCAATTGTAAATGCGTGGTGTTTTTACGTGCATTTCAAAATGCTGAAGAAAATGGGTGGAGACTTAAATCGTTAAATAAATGTTGGCTGATGCCATAGAAAAGTGTCAGGATTCAGCATCTATTGTAGCCTCGCTGGTCCCTGGACATCTGTAATCGGGAGAATGACCTGACGTGTTTCATTTTAGATCCTTAATTCTCCAGAAGATGAGCACCGCCAGAGGTGCCTGGCAGCCGCATAGCCCTCTCTCCGTATAAAACATACAATCTTGGCCAATCTGTGTATGCATATTTATGGGGGGGAAATAACTCCTGACTAGAGACGTTTATCAGTTGCTATAAATCAATTTGTCTCCTTAACCAGAGTTCTACACCTGCGAGGGGCTGTCCCTACCACTAGACAGGGTTGGACATCTTTGGCGGCCCTGACAATCTAACGCATGTGCCGCTACACTTCCAGGTAGCCCCACATGAACAGTTGCTGCCGATAAAGCAGAGCCTCTGCGCTTGCACAGCTTTTCAGAGCAGCGGCGCAGACGCAACATTGCACTCCTGATCAAATTTAGTTTTTTTAAACTGAATGGTCATGAGTTTATACATACACTGAGAACATACACTAAGGAACTGAGAGATTTAATACTGAACCATGGCACGTAATGCAGCAAGGATATGAAAGTCAAAGTTTAAAGGAAATGGAACAAAATGAATATTCAGAACACAAGATCTTAGCGCTTTCCCTTATAGTGCATACGTTTGTCGCCGACCCTCCTGAATATTGATATGAGTACAGCCTAGGACATTCTCAGATGTCCCAAGTGAAGAATGATGCTTTAGCCAATTAGTTTATTGAAATAAAACCCGATTTCTGAGGCCATTAGACATGGCTACACTTTTTTTGTCCCTTTTACTTTGAATAAGTCTTTTTAGTGTTCATTTCGATCAGCTAATTTTTCAGCCTTCTGGTTGCTCTGTTGAAAGACTGGCAGTTGCAAGCCAAGATATGTTGGCACTTTGTTGTCTTCTTTTTTCCCCCCTATGTGTCAAAACCAAGTAAATAAAGTTCTAAGGGTACTGATGCCAACAATACCAACATCTCCTGCCAGGCATGAGTCACACAGAGAGGTTTTGTGATCTCTCCAGGTTTTAAACAACTGTGCCATTGAGCGAATGTCTCACACTGAACCCTGCATCTCCTGTATGGTGGCTCGCTGGGATTCTGAGTTCGGTTCTTTGTGTTAGTTTATTCTAAGGCATACATGACCTAATTTGTGGGAACGCCATTTCTATCCACACCTATAATTTTGTCTCATGAAGACACAACACAGAAAACAAAACGGGTAATGGTTATAATAATGTTGATCACCAAGTAATAATCCTTTATTCAGTGGTGAAGGATCTTCAGTAAAGGTCAATCAAGGTTTCTGGGTAAAGGCTGTATCAGACTGGCAGATCATCACTAATGAGTGTTCGTAGTAACGCTCGTTAACGATGATCTGGCAGTGTAATACTGCCGCAGATTACCAAACGTTCGTTCATTGGGCAATCCAGATTTTTAAAAAGGTTTAAAAATCGTCTGTCGGTCACAGATTGTGCTGTCTAATCACGATCTGCTGCCAGTATGAGGATGGTAGTCAGTATTAGTGTTCAGCGTGAAGAGCGAATATTGCCACTTCGCGAATATTTAGAATATAGAGCTATATATTCGTATTCGTGACTAGTGTTGATTGCGAATATTCTAATCGCGAATATCAGCACTTAGCAACATCCCTAGCAACCAATAGGAAAGTTGCCTACCCCTTGGTGTTGATCGCAAATATTCTAATCGCGAATATATTACATTGCCGATTTTTGCAATCAAGTAAATAATGACTGGAGATCACGAATTCTTGAATCTGCAAATTTATGGCAAATATTCGGCCAAAAATTCGCGAATTCGAATATTGCCTATGCCGCTTATCACTAGTATGAGGATGAGCGATGGGTAATGATCGCTCCTCTCCATGCTGTGGATGAGATTGCTGCATGTAATCGCAGCGGTCTCCTCCAGTAACAAGCAGGTGATTGCCAGGAAGGAACACTTCCCTCCCAACAATCGCTTGCTGTATCGCTGTAACTCTTAATATAAATTGAGCAAATATGGTAATGGATTATTTATTGGAGATTGATATTCCTGTATCAAAGGGCATATGCTTTCAGTGTCTTTGGGAATTTTCTGACGTAAATGTTTTTTTTTTGTTTTTGTTTTTCAGGGCTGGTGTCCCCAGCCACACCTCACCTTCCCCATGCCCCCTTTTTCCTGGAAGCTAACGGCGACGCAAAAACACCACTTCCGAATAGATTTGGTTGCATTGTTTAAAAAGTCACAAAACCAGTGGCTTTTTTGCGACCAAAACACGTAGGGAATGATACATCTTCCCCTTAGTCTTGGCTTATAAAAAAAATAGCATGAAATTCATGTTTTCATTTTTACAAGCTTTTTTTTTTTTTTTTTTTTTTTTTAGGGGGCTGGCATTTGTTTTTGGTCACAGGTTTTACTTTGTTTACTCAAAAAAACTGATATGCAATATATTGGAATGCAACTGCCCCGTGTATGTTTTTAGACTGGGGAGTTAAAACAGCACTTCAAGGAACCTCATGTGAATATGGTGAGAACATATCCTCCAAGCCACAAGGCAATAGTCTTAATTGCCAAGCCTCTGCTGCCCCCGTACATATCTGACTCTGCCCTAAAACACAAGAAGCATAGATTGAAGCTCCTGGGCCCCAGTACAATATTTTATAACACAGTTATGTGGAGCCTGTGGGTCTGGGTGTAGCAACTACTTCTATGTCCCTGGAAACAACAATCCACAAAATGTGTTTGGACTTTTGGTAAATTATTTAGGGCCAGCAGACACGGTGTGTTTCATTCTTGTTATGCTTCTTATTTTGCTGCTTCTATTTTTTTTTTTGTAGAGCATCCAAAGACCCTTTTCATGTATTTATTTTTTCCTACTTTATCCGTTTTCATGTGTATGATTTAAGATTTAGTTTCATTAATGAATTGAACGATCTAAGAAATTCTTAAGTTATTATTAGGAAGTCACTGGCACTGGGTAGTTGGGGATGGCTGACGCCACCTCTACAGAGTTCACCCCTGATTTATGGCTACATTTCTATACACTGTTGACTGTATGACTTCTCTGTGTTTGCTTGCTGAGTGAGGTGGAGAGATGCCAGGGACTCAACTGGATATAATGTAGTCAAGTAGAAACTATGTGCATAGCACTGGGCAACATGGGCAAATACTTATCCAGTACTGGACAAAGTGTCTGCTAGGAGTTGTACTTTGTTACCTTTGCTCGATGGTACTGTGTTCTGGAGGGCTGCCTCCTTCTGTAGATGAGCTTGACTTGTTGAATGTCCTATTGGTTATTTAGTTGTTTGGTGTATTTTTTGGCAAGAACATAGCTGTTCACTAGCTGCAAGACACGTCACTGTAGCATTCAGACGTATGCTTTTAATGCCTGCAGCCAATATGTGCTCTTGAATACTGTGAATGTTTGGGAAGGGAGGTGGGAGGAAATGAGACTCTAACAGCCTCACCTGGGAACACAGCTGTCCTGCATCGCCTCAGGGTTGTATTTCACAGCTCAGCCCAAGCACAAGTTAATACACCGTACGCTAAGGATTTTTATTTTTTTTTAAGTTTGTCACAAGCCAACTAGTTTCTAAATGTAGAGAATATGGTTTCCAGCCGTTTGTAGCAATTAACTAATTAGATTGTATTGATGTGGAAAGAGCAATAAATGTGCTAGACTGGTAGCTATGGGTTCTTGTGTACATTGATTCCTATAATGTTTAAGATAAGGCAGGTACGTCGTCAATGTAGCGGACTTCATGATATGGAACAAGTAGAGAATTGAAACAGAAGCTTGTATTATCTACCATGTTTTTTGGCACTCCCTTGTACACCTACCTATGTCTTCATTCATTTTTCTATATTGTGGTGAAGGGTGATCTTGATAGGTGTACTAAGGGCTCTTTCACACTAGCGTTTTTGTTTTCCGGCATAGAGATCCGTCGTCGGGTCTCTATGCCGGAAAAATCCTGATCAGGATTATCCCAATGCATTCTGAATGGAGAGAAATCCGTTGAGGATGCATCAGGATGTCTTCAGTTCAGGACCGGAACGTTGTTTGGCCGGAGAAAATACCGCAGCATGCTGCGCTTTTTGCTCCGGCCAAAAATCCTAAACACTTGCCGCAAGGCCGGATCCGGAATTAATGCCCATTGAAGTGCATTAATCCGGATCCGGCCTTAAGCTAAACGTCGTTTCGGCGCATCGTTCCGACGTTTAGCTTTTTCTCAATTTTTACCATGGCAGCCAGGACGCTAAAGTCCTGGTTGCCATGGTAAAGTGTAGTGGGGAGTGGGGGAGCAGTATACTTACCGCCCGTGCGGCTCCCGGGGCGCTCCAGAGTGACGTCAGGGTGCCCTACACGCATGGATCACGTGATTGCATGGAGCCACACGGACTGTAAGTATACTGCTCCCCCGCTCCCCACTACTACTATGGCAACCAGGACTTTAATAGCGTCCTGGCTGCCATAGTAACCTCAAAGCCTTTCGAAGACTGATCAGGATCCTGATCAGTCTTTTAATGCTTTCAGGCTACCTACGTTCTGACGGATCCGGCGGGACGGAAGTGCCTGCCGGATACTCAGAAGGCAAGTGTGAAAGAGGCCTAATGCAGCATATTTCTCAAGGTTGTGCACTATTTGGTTTAAGTAGAAATTTAACACTTGTGTGGCAGGTTGAGACAATCTCGTCAGACTTTGTAAAGCCTTGTTCACACAGTGCTGTTTTTGTATGAATTTTTTTTTTTTAATTTTGTTAGCCATAACTGGGACAGTAAGCAATATACTTAGAAGGGGAGATCATTCTTTATTAATACTCTTCCTCTGGTTAGATTTTGTAAGAATTTGGGTAAAAAAAAAAAAGTTCTGCACAGAACTGTGTGATTTTCATCTTGATCAGTTGCTGTTGAGCTTTTCATTCAGTTCGATATTGCAGAAATACAAAAAGCCTTGACTCCTCTCCCCTTCTTCCTCCCCCTTTTCACAAGTATGTATCTCTGTATCTCCTAAACATCAAATAAATTGTGGTTGCTGTGTGGGTGTGGGGACTGGTGTCAGGATTAGTGAAGCACTTCCAGCTTGTACTGTGTTTTACTGTCTGCTACGTGATGGCTGCTCACTTTCATGCTCCACATGTACTTTGTTTCAGTCCAGTATAAACCACTGTCTTTTGCTGTCCCATTACCACCAGAGAAAGCTGTTTGATACTATAGGACTGCAAATATGTGGCATTTACTTTCAGGTTAATAGGGGGAAAAACTGCTCAAGAACATTTGTAAATATTAACATGTAGTGGACCTTCGTAAACTCCGGAGGTAGATGTCCCAATAGTCAAGAGATTGTCCAAACATGTAGGAACCAGTGACGTCAGGGAAATATGAGGCACCTTGCACTCATGTGAGTTATGGTGCGTCTGCTGCATGCCTGAGCTGTGTTACTAGTGACTTCTTGGGCTGTCGTGTAAGTCTACATAAATAATATGTCAGAGCATGGTGCTTAGTCCTGGCCTGTCTTTGGAAGACTTGCGCCAATTTGATGGGCTCTGAATTGTTTACAAATGAGGGCCTTACTCTTTTAAAACTGGAATAGTTAAAACGTGAAAGAGCTAGACAATGATGAAATTACAATATGATGTTAATCAACACTTTGCTAATTTTTATTTATTTTTTTCAGCCTTCAGCTCCTCCTGTAGAATTCTAAAGTGCAACTCTGAATTTTGGTCAACAACCTCAAACTCCCATCATCATACAGGAGCAGAGGATTCAGTGGAATTTTGCACAGCACTGCGAACCTATGCCCATTGCACCCGTCGCACTGCTCGCTTTTGTAGAGGAGATTTGGCTTACCATTCAGCTGTCCATGGCATTGATGACCTCATGAGTCAACACAATTGCTCCAAAGATGGCCCCACTTCCCAGCCACGTGTTCGTACCCCACCACCATGGGACAGCCAGGAAAGGTCTGACAGCCCTGAGATTTGTCATTATGAAAAGAATTTTCACCGGCACTCGGCAGCCCCTAATTACACCCATTGTGGTCTCTTTGGGGATCCCCATCTTAGGACGTTTACGGACACTTTTCAGACCTGCAAAATACAAGGGGCATGGCCTCTCGTAGACAATAATTACTTGAATGTACAAGTCACCAACACACCTGTACATCCAGGATCAACTGCAACAGCTACCAGCAAGGTAAATATAGGATTCATATTCATACAATTACTAGATGAGTCTTACAGATCTAGGAAGTTTAAGATTTGGATGTAGCCCTGGGCTTCCTAGGTTAAAATAAAATGTTAACTGTTAATTCATGAGAATATCCCAGTAACTTTTAATTTACTAATTAGAAGCAAAAAAGACGCTTTATTCTAAACAAGCATTTTAAAAGTACCGAAATACAGTTGTCACTTTTTGTACACGTTGCTAATACAGTTTTGAATTTTGTCCTGTCCTCATTATTCAGGATCTTGTGAAACAAGTTAGACCTTTTTAAGAATTACAAATGTGTTCTAATAGGTAGAGGCATGTGCTTGCATGTATGAAAATGAATACTGTAGTAAATCATTGGAGCAGTCATATCCATCTTCATTGAATTTGATCAAGAATTTTCACTTTATAATCTTAAACTGCTCATACACAAGTCTCTTGGCTCCTATCAATTCATTGGTTTACCTGAAAGAGCTAGCTGTGTAAACCACCATGTTGGTATGATTCTGTACATATCTTCATTTATTAAGCAATTCTTATGAATGTATTTTTATTTTCTATTTGTTTTTCTTCAGATTACAATAATCTTCAAAAACTTCCAAGAGTGTGTGGACCAAAAGGTTTACCAGGCTGAAATGGATGAGCTTCCAGCTGCTTTTGTAGATGGCTCTAAGAATGGTGGAGATAAAAGTGGAGCCAACAGCTTGAAAATCATAGAAAAAGTGGCCGGGCAACACATAGAAATACAAGCCAAATATATTGGTACCACAATAGTGGTGCGGCAAGTTGGTCGCTACCTGACCTTTGCAGTACGCATGCCTGAGGAGGTGGTGAATGCAGTGGAGGACAAAGAAAACCAAGGACTTTATCTGTGCCTCCAGGGTTGTCCTCAGAATCAGCAAATTGACTTTCGAACCTTTCACTCCCAAACCCCAGAAACTGGCTCTAGGAGACATGGGACTGGATCCAGTGTCTCCTCATTTACCCCTCAGATGGCAGGAGCCAAATGCAAAGAAAAGCTGCCCGTTGAGGACCTCTACTTTCAGTCCTGTGTCTTTGACCTCCTTACAACAGGGGATGTGAATTTCACTCTAGCTGCTTATTATGCCTTTGAGGATGTGAAGTTATTACACTCCAACAAGGACAAACTCCATTTGTATGAAAGGACATCAGACTTGCCGTCTGGAAGTGCAGCTCCTAAATCGGGCCTGGGGATGGCCATGTTCCTTGTGGCTTTTGTGTATTTGTTTCAGTGTTGCACAGTGTTGTTGTAATGTTATGTTTACTGTGTAAATCTAATGAGATGTAGTGAGGCAGTCTAAAAGGTGCAGGCTCAATTACCTAATATGCATTTGTTTCTGTGAAAGCACAATTATGTGACACCGCTATAATTTTTTTCTTGTATACAACAGTCACAGAAACGTGGCTTTTGGAATTACCATCTAGTGAAGCATTATCCAAAGCCTACAAAGAATGCAAAGGTCTCTGGGAATATGTGCCTTTCAGCAAGAAAGGTGTCTCACATTGATGTAGGACAGGTGTCTAATCCTTAGGGTATGGACTTGGAGAACTGAATTAAGACCTTTTAACCTTTTTTTGTGCATCTTTTTGACGCACAATAATTACATAGTTTCCTGTCCATCAGATCTGCTTAGTGAAGCTTAAGTGAACCATACCTCATCTATAGATGTCACAGAGAGAAGACTACTTCCTCTGCCCGACTTGGTACTGCAGATATCATGGTGGCTGTGAAATGTTAGTATTTTGTGAACGTGGCTTTTGTGATTCATAATGAGCTGTAAACGCATGATCAATTTTATTGGTGCTCACTAGTATCAGATGGTCTATTAACCATCACCAGTGTTTATGTGGACATGTAGCAATAAGCTTTTCCATATCCACTATGCATATGTAGCTGTGCGTCATACATCGAAACCTGGAATGAAACATGCTGGTACCAAGCAGACGTTTACGAGGCCAATGAAAACATGTAAAAATCGAAACTCCAAAACCTTAGAAAGGGGGATCTTTGCAGACCTGTGTACGATGTTGCATTTTACTGTGTCAAAGCTCGCTGTTAAGGGAGCACTTTTATGAGTATGTTGGTCAAGGTACATGTTGCTTTCCTTTAGCTACAGGTGCATCCAGATAAGAGCTGGTAGAAAGTACATGGCAACTAATTCAGAGAGCCTCTGGGCTGGAAATGCGAGCGCTTATATCACCATGATGCCACATCTCGTGGCAAGTGAAGCAGCAGCCTGTTATATTACAGCTATAAATTCTAGGGTGGGGGACATGTAGTAGAACCTGGTCTTTAGACCGGTGATCATAGTACAGGCCATTTACTGACATGACACTGGTTACTGGAGCAGATGTATAGTGTAAATATAAACCTATAGGAGTCAGATGTAAAGCGAAAAACTTGTGTTGGATATAATTTATCTCGTCTGTAATATGTGGAACTTTTGTAATTCTGTCTTTTTTTTTTAAATTGTCACTGTAAATAGGAGATACGAAATGTGTTCCAGTGTAATAGATGTGGTAACTACTTTTTATGTCATTAGATTGAATTTTGATTGACTCTAATGTGCTGCAAACATCTGAGACACTCATGGGTTAATATATAGGTGTTTTTTTAAGCAGTAGAGGAAGCTTTCTCAGCCCAGGTAGACCTGTTGTGACCCCACCAGCATTCAGCCAGCAAATTTACATAGGAACTAAGACAAGGCAGTAAAGCAGGAGACTTATCCCGTCTTGACCCCCAAAAATGTCACTATTTGCTGGAGGAACTTAACTGGCTACATTGCTAAAAATTGCAGAGAAGTCTATAAAATAGTTGCTTCTGCTGATTTACTAGGATGGTGTTACCACAGCTGCCAGCCTCTATAAATGCTTGCTGCAAAAACCATGCCCTCTTCTGTCTGAATCATGACTTTTCAGCCATTTGGCCTCTGTAATAGCATATGGAAGCGATCTTGGACCACCAATTTAGTTTGTGAAGATATACAAATGTACCATGGAATAACCATTCGGCCTACATTATACAGTGGTCTGGCCCCGGACTGTACTGTTTGCGGATAACAGATGGCACCAAGGAGAGCAGCATCCTAGTTTGTATTGAACCTCTAAGGCTACTTTCACGCTAGCGTTTTCAATTCCGCTATTGAGATCCATCATAGGATCTCAATCGCGGATGAAAACTCTTCAGTTTTGTCCCCGCTCATTGTCAATGGGGACAAAACTGAACTGAACTAAATGGAATGCACCAAAATGCATTCCGTTCTGTTTGGTTGCACTCCAATCGCTGACAGAATAACACTGCAAGCAGGTTTTTCTGTCTGCGATGTGGTGGGGAGCAAGATGGATCCATCCTGACACACAATGTAAGTCAACGGTGACAGATTCGTTTTCTCTGACACAATAGAAAACTGATCCGTCCCCCATTGACTTTCAATGGTGTTCATGAATGATCCGTCCTGGCTATATAAGACATAATACAACCAGATCCGTTCATGTCGGATGCATGGGGTTGTATTATTGTAACAGAAGTGTTTTGCAGATCCATGACGGGTCCGCAAAAAACGCTAGTGTGAAAGTAGCCTAACCTCAAATTTCCAACATGGTGGGGTTGGATGGTAGGCTCATGATCCTTGACAAACTCCCGGAGTCAGTGGTTGACCTGCTGCATCATCCTCATTAATGTAAGAAGTTCTAGAAATGGTATCATTTGCCACAATTCTTCATATTTCCCACTAAGTGCTAGTAGTTAGTGCAGCTTCAATCTGTATCCCAGCAAGCATGTTGTAGGGTATGTCTAATTGTGTGTAGTTTGCTGAATTTTACATATAAATAGCTTTCTAAAGCCTTGCCTATCTTGCATTTCACACCACTGTCATTGTGGGGTTAATAACAGACTGTCACTGGTAAATCAATGTTCAGAAAAAAGAAACTAAGTGAAGCACTTTATTCTGGTTTGGCTTATCTAGTTTACTGTCTACAACACCTGCCAAGTTTGTCCTGACGGATGTAGAGATGCCGCACAACGGCAAAAGGGAAAACATGATAAAAAACAGTCTTCTTGGGTATGACATCGACATTGACTCATGTAGATACTGTAAATTATTTATTGAAAATGCAAGTAAAGGTTTTTAACATTACATGTCTTTTTCTCTTTATTTCTTGAAAATAAAATATACTTGTGACCTCATAAAAGCTTTAAAGGGTTATTCCCATCTTAGACATTGATGGCATATGACTAGGATACCCCGCATTGCTGAGAAAAATTAAGTTTTAATATATGCAAATGAGCGTCTAGGAGCAACAGGGGCGTTATTCCTAGAGTCTCGGATCGCTCTGCAACGGTCATGCCCTCTGCACTTTGATAGATAGGGCCAGGCCGTGTAAATGTCATCATGCCTGGCCCTGTCAAACATAGTGATGAGATCAATTTGATAAAGTATGCAATGACAAACGTACTTTAAAGGGCTAAACCCATCGCCAGAATATGCCACCGATGTCAGGTGCGGGCCCCACCTCTGGGACCTGTTCTCATCTCCAGAACAAGGCTCAGCTGTTTCCGGCAGTCCCTTAAGCAGTGAATAGAAGCGTGCGCATACATGCGAGGTGTGCTCTCTATTTGCTTCTATTGGACTTTGCTTCTATTGGCTATTTTCGGAAGTCCCATAGAAGTGAATGGAGGGCACATGCAGTGTGCGCTTCACTTTGGGGGGCCTATTCTTGACATGATGGGACCCGCACCTATCTGACATTGGGGACATGTCCTAGCGATATGCCACCAACATGTGAGATGGGTTTAGCCCTTTAAAGTGCATTCGTTGCTGCATACATTATCCAATTGATCTTAGCACTATGTTTGACAGAGAAATACATGATGACATTTACACTGCCTGGCCCTAACAAGGTGCAGAGGGCACGACTGTTGCAGAAAGAGCTCAGCCTAGGAATAATGCCCTGTTGCTCCTAAAGGCTAATTTGAATATATTCAAACTTAATTTTTCTCAGCAATGCGGACACATATGAACATGGGACCAACACACATGTCTTCAGCTGCCAAGCGCACATGTAACAGGTCAGCCAGTGTCATAGGTAAAAATCTTCTCACAGATGCCCTAGTAACTTCAGATCTTCTTTCATCTTTCCGGAAGTGATCACTGACTGAGCCTTTGCCATTTTAGATATTGTTCAGTACATTTGAACAGTAGTTCCCCACTTCCTTCCGCATCTTTCAGGGTTGCCACTTCAGGGCATTTGAGATCATTTTAGATATAATTTGCTGCACTTCTCTCTTTTTTTTTTTTTCCCCCTCTCCAATCAACTTTTTAATCAAAGTATGGTCTTCATCAGAACAATGTCTAGAACGATCTATTTTCCCCAGTATTTCAAAAGTAAATGCACTATAACCAACATGTGCGATATTGGCCACCATTCTACCTTATATATGGGTCAAAATTAATTATTCTACAGAATGAATGACCTTACCAATTTAACTCCTTGCTGCTATTATTTTAAGCATGCCCCTTTCAATTAATGATTTAATTACTCTGAATGAGCAACGTGCAGCAAACCCCTGAGAGTATAGTGCAGAGGATGGGAGTGGTGGTGGCCCTGATGAAGCATTGTATCACTGTGTCCTCCCTCAGTTTGTTGCTCCCAGGGTTTCGGTGGAGTGAAAGGGTGGGTTACAGGAATCGGGCAGACAACAAATGGCTTTTGTTACTGAGTGCACATGGTAGCTTTCAGTCCTTCAGCATTTATAAATACAAGGTGTAGTTTCCCTTACCAGATGATGAGGCATGGTGGCTGGTTAGATGGAACTGAGAAATACTCTAGCTGACAAAGTCTCTCTCTCCTGATTCCTCTTTATTACGGCTATAAAGCTGGCACCTGTGTCTGTAGGTGTCCACATTTTATTGCAGGCTTTTAAATTTGCCCATACAGCCTTGGGGTGATGAGTGTCTTAACTTGTCATCCCCCACCTCACAGAGACTTGGGTTATGGTGATGGGTGTCTAAAGCTAGTTTCACATATGAGGCAAGAGATCCGACACGCTATTCCAGCAGAGAACAGCCTGCCGGAGCTCTCTGGATCTGTTACTATACGTTTATTGGGGGAAACCCGGTTGCCTCTAGCCAGGATACATGATGTAATATGGTTGGGCATGGAGGCATACAGGTTTCATATGGTATCCTGCGGCACAGTTGCCTTCAGATTTGCAGCTGGGCTTGCAGATCCTGCACACTTATTAGTTGCCAAAGCTGGCGTCCCAGCTGGTCCCATAAATGCTTGATTGGTGATAAATCTGGTGACCAGGCAGGCCAAAGAAGTGTTGCAATCTGGCAGAAACATTCCTAGGAAACCCTTGCTGTGTGTGTGGGGTGAAACGTATCCTGCTGAAAAAAATGCTATTTGGAAGCCCTGCCATAATAGGCAACACGTGGCTGCAGGATGTCCTGCACATATCGCTGAACTGTCCCTACAAGGGTGAACAACTGTTGTATGCGATGGCTCCCTGGCTCATCATTACAGCAGTTGGGGCAGTCTGTTGCCCCACAGCAAAGGCAGGGTTGAAGTGCTCTCCACGAGGCCTTCATACTGGAACCTGACCATCTTTGAATTCCAAAAAGAACCTAGCTTCATCCCTAAAGACGATATAGTTCCAGTCTGTAGCAGTCCAGGTTTCTCTTTCATGACACCACTGCAAATGAAGGCAACAAGGGTCTGGCTGTCAATGGCAGGACACGTAATAGGCTCGTGCTTGTTGGCAGATTGAACGATCCCCCCCTACTGGTGGTCTATCTGGGCTTTTTCTGAGCTTTTTCTCCATGTGTGCTGTCAGTGCATGCCCACATATAACCACTGCCAAAAACAGCTTCTAACAGCTAGGTCAGAATGGGCCGGATGGCAGAATATTTACTAAAAACAACCATCCTACTTCTCTTATTCCAATAGTGCACCCCCTCTCAAAGTCTGTTAACTGGGAAAAATGTCTGAGTGCGTCATAGAGGCATATCTAGGAGTTACCGATCTCTCAGCAAGAGGTATGCTACCTAAAGTGGCCTCTGAGAGACTTTTTATAGGCAACAGGGAATGCACGTTTACGCCCTCTTGTGGCAAGACCCAGTGTCTAATCCAGGGATCAGCAACCTTTGGCACTCTAGTTGCTGTGAAACTAGCAAATCCCAGCATGCAAACTTTCTTGGCTGTTCTTGTGACTCCCATGGTAGTGAAAAAAGGATTCTGGGAGTTGTATTTTCAGAACAGCTAGAGTGCCGGAGGTTGCTGATCTCCGGTCTAATCAGATATGTATTCATAACTGCATGCTGAGTTTTGGGATCCTTCCCGATCAGATATTGATGACCTATCCTAAGGATAAGTTAATAATAATCTACTTCTGGAGGGGCGGAGCCTGACAGCGCATGGAGTGAGACGTGCATCTCAACTGCTCCTACAAGAATCCTGTAATACAGCCTGAAGGACTGCTAAAAATCCTGCTGCATCCGACTACCGGGTGATATTAACCGACCCGAAAGTGAGGGGAGCAAAATCTGTCCCTCAATATGCCGAAAAAGGGCAAAACCCCGCTGAAACCAGAGAAGGAGGCGCGGAACCAATATGGCGCTGATGAAGATGGCGGGAGGACCTCGCCTGGCGGTGCACGCTCTACTATAGCGGCAAAGTTGGAGAAGTTCGCCCATAAATCATTGAGGGGAATGCGAGAGCCCTGGGGAGGTTCGGAAGAAGTGCACTCTGCGTCTGAGGAGGCCGATTTGTCCTCTGAGGAAGACCAACAAGGCGGTGGCCCAGAGGTGAGGGAGCGAAGAAAGGCGCCTGGGGAACCTACCCTGAAAGATGTCATGGCGGCCATAGCTGGGTGTAACTCCACTCTCAAGAGCCTGAATTCGCAATTCGGAAGCCTTAAGGAGGACATTTCAATCATAAGACATGATCTACACAAGGTGGCAGAACGCACCAGCGAAGTGGAACGCCGGGTCTCCGAGCTGGAAGATGGCGCCAAACCGCTGCACAAGACTGCTAAACTTGCCGTAAAACATATTGAAGCTCTGTTTGCCAAAACTGATGACCTTGAAAACCGGTCGCGCCGGAATAACATAAGGATTATTGGGATCCCTGAGAAGGCAGAGGGTGAAAACCCTACGGAGTTTATTGAAAAATGGCTGGCGACGCATTTCCACGACAAGGGATTATCGCCCCTATATGCGATCGAAAGGGCGCATCGTGTTCCCAGCAGGCCTTTACCTCCGGGGAGACCCCCTAGGCCCTTCATTGCTAAAGTATTGCACTTTAAAGACAGAGACACCATTCTCCGTCAGTCTCGTGACCACCCTGAACTAGCCATCAATGGGGTCAAGATCTCGATTTTTCCGGACTATTCGTCGGAGGTTCAGAAAAGAAGAGCTCGCTTTATTGAAATAAAGAAAAGGCTTCGTGAGTTACAGATTCCTTATTCCATGATCTTTCCCGCCAAACTGAGAGTAGTGGCTCAAGGATCCACGCGATTTTTTGAAGATCCGGAGACGGCGATTCAGTGGCTGGATTTAAATGAGAGACAACTCCGGGATCAAAGCGTGCAAGAATGATTCCTGCTGCTGCTGTGAAGCTGTCTTCATCTGGTGGGAGAACTATAGTTAACCTGGTAGCAGTCCGGGACTCAGATAAGTGTATGGAGCAGGACGCGGGAGGCGTCTCACGGGACAATGTGGGATAATAGTAATGCCATATGTTGCACAGTATGTCGTTTGCATACCGTTGTTCAGGTTTATTATGCAACACAAACGATGTTGGGCTGAGGTTCTTTGGTTAGCCCTGAGGTTTATCTGTCAAGTTCAGTTTCTATGCTTTACTCTGCATATATGTTTGGTTATCTTGGGGTGGGAAGGGGAGGGAGGGGTGGGGAGGGAACATTCCAGCATCAATTTACCAGTTCTTAGGAGGCAGCTCCCTAGCGGTTGTATCTGTACTATTATTGGTTGGGCAATTTATTTACAATGTGTATATGATGGCGATGCATGTCCGAATAGTTAGCTGGAACGTGAGGGGTATGGCGGAGCCCATTAAACGCGGAAGTATCTTTCAATGTCTGATGAAACATCAACCTGCTATTTGTTGTGTGCAGGAGACACATGTGACCAAGTCGAGATTACATTTGCTCCATAAGACGTGGGTAGGATTCTCTGCACACTCGGTACATTCTAATTACTCGAGAGGTGTCAGCATCTTGGTTCATAAAAACATTCGCTTTGAGTGCTTGAAGGAATATGCTGACGCTGAAGGTCGGTTTATATGTGTCTACTGTATACTTTACGGTATACGCATGGTGTTAGTCAATATCTATATCCCTCCGCCTTACTCCTCGGTTCCACTGAGAATGGTCTTGGATTTCCTGGCCTCCTATCCGGATGTACCGACAATTATAGTGGGGGATTTTAACAATGTACCCAATGAATCCATGGATAAATGTCGTGCAGTAGGTGATGCGAGACATGTAACAGTGACCCCCTTTGGTAGGCTACTCGCAGAAGTGGGACTAATTGACGTATGGAGGGCGACTCACCCTACTGATAAACAATTCTCTTGCTGTTCATCCACGTACATGTCTCTCTCCCGAATTGACCTGGGGCTTGTAAATGGGTTGTTGTTTCCATATGTGAAGGCCGCAGAATACCTACCCAGATCGTTATCTGATCACTCAGTGTTGAGAGTTGAGTTGTCATTGCCGGGCACAGCCAGACCGGGGAATGGATGTTGGAGACTCAATGCCTTTTGGTTGACCCTGATAGGCGACACCGCAGATTTGAAAATGGCGTTAAAGGAATACTTTGCATATAATGTGGGCTCTGCCTCGGTTCACGTAGTCTGGGAGGCAATGAAAGCGTTCCTGAGAGGGGAATTAATTAAAGCTATTAGTAAGATTAAAACTAAATCGAGAAAAAAAGACTTATGCCTAGAGGGAGGTATGCGGGAAGCAGAAATGAAGTTTGTAGCTGACCCCTCAGTAGAAAACAGCAATGCAATGAAGGTTAAGCAGGAGGAGTTCAGACGTCACCTTCTTCAGGTGGCAGAACGGAAACGTTTATTTTATAAACAAACATTCTTTGCGGAAGGGGAAAGAGCAGGACATATGCTATCTATGATTGCTAGAACACAGCAGGGCTCCACGTGTATCACTGGTTTGAAAGAAGTGGGAGGGACCCTCAGACATGACACAGGCTCCATTCTGGATATATTGGTGGGATTTTACTCCTCGTTATACTCCACCAAGACGTCCTGTTCCGACTCTGAAATTCAAGGATTCTTACATGCCTTACACTTTCCCCAGTTGTCACAGGAGGAATGTGCAATGCTGGACGCTCCCCTACAGCTGGAGGAGTTGCAAGAGGCAGTGAAGTCTATGGCCAATGACAAAGCGCCAGGACTAGATGGGCTGCCAGCAGAGATCTATAAACATTTTGGAGATGTATTGCTACCTGAATTACTTACTGTCTTTAACTATTCGCTTGAGACAGGGGTACTTCCTGCCTCTATGCAGGAAGCGTTGATTGTAGTACTCCCTAAATCGGGTAAAGATCCTCAATTGCCGGATTCGTACAGGCCCATATCGTTATTGTCGGTGGACGTAAAGATACTGGCGAAGGTCTTGGCCACGCGTCTCTCCAAGGTGATCCTGTCTGTCATACATGCAGACCAGACTGGGTTTATGCCTCAGAAATCTACCGCCATCAATATCAGGCGTGTTTTCACCAGTATACATGTACCGGCTGATAATATGGGGGACAGGGCCATATTTTCATTGGACGCGGCCAAGGCCTTCGACAGTGTGGAATGGCAGTTCCTGTGGTGTGTTCTTGAGCGTATGGGCTTTGGAAAGCAATTCATCAACTGGGTCAAGGTGTTATACTCTGACCCCAAAGCAAGTATTAGGGCTAATGGAGGGGTGTCTGAGAGGTTCACTCTACAGCGGGGCACTCGTCAGGGATGCCCGTTGTCGCCGTTACTGTTTGCCCTGGCAATAGAGCCATTAGCTGCTGCAATCCGTCAGAGTCCTGATATTACAGGATTTTGCTATGGACTGGTTCACAACAAAGTGGCATTATATGCGGATGATACTCTACTTTTTTTAGGTGACACCGGGGCATCTCTGGCGGCGGTAATGGACCTCATTGATAGATTTGGTCGGTTGTCAGGTCTGACAATTAATTGGCATAAATCTGCACTAATGCTTTTAGATGGACAAGAGACGTCACGGGTGATTGAAGATAAAAATATTCCATGTGTGAGTACCTTCAAGTACTTGGGTATTAATATGTCTCCCAGGCTGCGTGATTTTGAGGATTTGAACTTAGCTCCCCTGCTTCATAAGTTTAGAAATAAAGTTAAGGCCTGGTGTAAACTGTATCTATCTGTGGTGGGCAGAGCAAACCTTATTAAAATGGTGCTGATGCCCCAGCTTCTATATGTGCTCCACAATTCCCCGGTCTGGCTCTCCGCTGGGAAATTTAAAATGATTAACTCAATTTTTAGGGAATTGATATGGCGTAAAGGGTCTCCCCGTATAAAACTAGAAACACTACAGTACTCTAAATCGGAAGGGGGACTGGCTATACCAAACCCCTGGATCTATTACCTAGCTGCCCAATGCCAGCATTTTAAAGGCTGGCTAGATATGGAAACTCCAGATACGACTCACCAGATATTGAGATCCCGCTTGAATAGTCCAGATCTGCTACATGTGTTAGAAGGGGGAGAAATGAGGTCGGAAAGATTAGGTTGCTCATTATATCGGATGATATACATGGTTTGGCAGAAGGTTAAGCAACTGAGAGGGATAAAAGGGCTGGTGCCGTATACTCCATTATGGAATAACCCAGCCTTACCGGAATTTAAATCATTGGAAGGCTTTGAGGAATGGAGGACAAAAGGTATATGGAGGCTTGAGCATTTATTGGAGAATGGTAATTTCAGATCCTTTACCAGTATGCAAGACCTGTATACTCTACCTAGGAGTCATTTCTATAAATACCTGCAGATGCGCCACGCGTTTGACACCACCATTAAAAACGGTTCTCAACTGATGCAGGGGGATAACACGCTTCATCTCATACTCTCTAAAGGAGGCAAGAGAGGGATGATTTCCATAATATACAGGCTGCTTTTGGAGAAATACTTGCAGTCCCATCCCCTGTCCAGAATGCTCAAATGGGAACGAGATGTTGGTCAAATACAGGCCGATCAGTGGTCGGATATTTTGGAAGCGGTGCCCTTGTCCTCTCTGAGTGAGAGTGGCAAGCTGTCACAGCTATTCATTGTCCATAGAGTTTATAAGACGCCGGTTTTTCTTCATCGAATAGGGTGCAGGTCTGATGACACTTGTCCACGGTGCTCAGGGGAGTCAGCAGACCTGATACATATGATGTGGACATGTTCCTCTCTGGCGGGGTTCTGGACAGGGGTGAGATCAGCCATAGAGAGGGCGTATGCATTCACTCTACCGCGTGACCCTAAAGTGTGCATACTGGGATATGTATCAGACTTGGGAACGGAGCAAAACTATAAAGTGGCCATTGGTAGACTTCTATATGTGGCAAGGAAATTGATTGCTATGCATTGGATACAGGCCGATCCCCCGACATATGGAGAATTTATAAGCAAAGTCAACACAATGTTGGTATATGAAAAGATGATTTTTCAGAAGAGAAAATGTCTAGGGAAGTATGACAAATTGTGGGAACCTTGGCATGGCTTTCTTAGAAGTAGCGCTGGTAGTGTCGATTGAGCTAGTTGATGCTGGAATGGGGGGGGGGGGGCTGAGGGAGGGATAAGGGGATCGGGTGTGGGTGGGGAATGTTCTATGGATATGTTTGTTTGTAATGACGTTCAGCATTGTACCCAAATGTACTAAATGTCCTTTATTAAGTCATGATGGATTGGTTGATGCTGGATGTTTGCTCCAGTATGTCATTTCAATACTGCTTGTTACAATAATCAATAAAAATGATTTGATTTAAAAAAAATAATCTACTTCTGGAAAACTTCTTTAAATCAAATCTGTACTTTGATGGATCTCAAGTAAGATGGCGTGTGTAGTGCTGACCTTTTTATAGGGAAAGTATTTAATTAAACCAAAGTGGATGTGGATCTGTCAGTATGCAGATAAGGAAACCATAGCATATTAGTCAAAATATCATAAAAATGATCAAAGAAAAAGGCAGATTCTAATAAACTTCATATTCTATCAGCTACCAGCAATGATATGGGCATGGAAAATGGCACAAGAACCTGGCATAATTGTTGTGTGTGTGATCCAGAAAATAACAAAAAAGAAAATACTAATTAAGGGCTTGTTAAGATCAGGGGCATAGCTATAGTAGGAGCAGGGGAAGTGGCTACGACGGGGCCCGAACTCATAAGGGGCCCACCCAACAATATTATACAATGATAGTATATACAGTGACCTGACACACAGTATATATGTGTAGGAAATGGAAGGAGCAATTTTGACTAGCAACAGGAGAGTGTTGCAGAGAAGTTGCATGGTGGTGGGGGGGGTTTATGCTCGTTCAAAAAAAATGGTGGTGGGGCCCAGTCATTTTTAGTTACACTACTTCATACAACTTCACATGTTTGGTGGAAATGGATGTTTGTGCCAGATGACGGATGTTATTTGTTCTCAAGAATGCCAGAAGAGATGATATGGGCCTGCAGTGCTTCTTCGTAAAAGGTACATAGTTACAGTGTATTTGTGTATTGTACTAGGCTTTGTTTGGGTACTGGCTCAGATCCAATGTTTTTTTCAGGTTTGACCACATGTCATACAGTTTGTGGGATTGGGATGTGAATAAGTTTGCATTCATACAAGGCAGATATTCCTGAAAATAGGTTCTATTGATCTGTGTGTGGTTGTCTTCACATGTACAATGTTTGCAGCATTTTTTTAAAAAAAATTACAGGCACCTACTGGTGGTGGTCTTTTTCTAACAAAACCCATATTTTATATTTTAACTGTTCTATTCAGCCATTTCTAAATCTCCTAAACTTGTAACAAATGCTCGGTGAGGTTTAACCTGAACCCAAAGGGCCCCAGTACCAAATCCTTACCAGAGTCACCACCTGCCAGTTATAATACTGGTCTCTTCTTACCGGCAGATGGGCCTTTTGGTCCCTTCAGGGACTAGAGCCTGGTTGTAAAGCCTCATTCACGTTGGTGATTTCCATCAGTGATTGTGAGCCAAAACCAGGTGCGGCTCTATACACAGAACAGATGCACATCTTACCTTATGTCTGTGGAGGACCAATCCTGGTTTTGGCTCACAATCACTGCTGGAAATCACTGACCAAAACACTGAGGTGTGAATGAGGCATACCTGCTACCTCTACACCTCCTAGAGCTATGCCACTAACAGCAGCTATTATAATGACCTTAGAGGTCATGCACATGGCAGTGTGAATTTATGTGAATATGTGAATTTACGTGCGGATTTCCCTGCATTACCACCCCAAAATCCTTGTGTTATCTGTGCATTGCAAAGGGTGAAATCTGCACTGAAAATTTGCACCAGCAGTTAACATGCTGTGGATTTCAAATTCCATACCACAGGTCTATTTCCAAGTGGAAAATTTCCCTAACATGTAGATCAGATTTTGAAAATCTCATCTACTTAGCTGGAACTGAATCCTTATGCACTGTGTGCATGTATCCTTAAAGGCAGGCTCGGACTGGCCCACAGGGGTACAGGTGAATCCCCCGGTGGGCCCCTGAGCAAGGTGGGTCCTAGTCTCCTAGCCCCTGCACAAGTGGCACATAACACAGTAGACTTACTGCACTACATACATACAGTCAGGTCCAAAAATATTGGGATATCGGCACAATTCTAACATTTTTGGCTCTATACACCACCACAATGGATTTGAAATGAAACGAACATGATGTGCTTTAACTGCATTCTGTCAGCTTTAATTTGAGGGTATTTACATTCAAATCAGGTGAACTGTGAAGGAATTACAACAGTTTGCATATGTGCCTCCCACTTGTTAAGGGACCAAAAGTAATGGGACAATTGGTTTCTCAGCTGTTCCATGGCCAGGTGTGTGTTATTCCCTCATTATCACAATTACAATGAGCAGATAAAAGGTCCAGAGTTCATTTCAAGTGTGCTATTTACATTTGGAATCTGTTGCTGTCAACTCTCAAGATGAGATCCAAAGAGCTGTCACTATTAGTGAAGCAAGCCATTATTAGGCTGAAAAAAAGAAAACAAACCCATCGGAGAGATAGCAAAAACATTAGGCGTGGCCAAAACAACAGTTTGGAACATTCTTAAAAAGAAGGAACACACCTGTGAGCTCAGCAACACCAAAAGTCCCAAAAGACCACGGAAAACAACTGTGGTGGGTGACCGAAGAATTATTTCCCTGGTGAAGAAAACACCCTTCACAACAGTTGGCCAGATCAAGAACACTGTCCAGGAGGTAGGTGTATGTGTGTCAAAGTCAACAATCAAGAGAAGACTCCACCAGAGTGAATACAGAGGGTTCACCACAAGATGTAAACCACTGGTGAGCCTCAAAAACAGGAAGGCCAGATTAGAATATGCCAAACTACATCTAAAAAAGCCTTCACAGTTCTGGAACAACATCCTATGGACAGATGAGACCAAGATCAACTTGTACCAGAATGATGGGAAGAGAAGAGTATGGAGAAGGAAAGGAACTGCTTATGATCCTAAGCATACCACCTCATCAGTGAAGCATGGTGGTGGTAGTGTCATGGCGTGGGCATGTATGGCTGCCAATGAAACTGGTTCTCTTATCTTTTATTTTTGATGTGACTGCTGACAAAAGCAGCAGGATGAATTCTGAAGTGTTTCAGGCAATATTATCTGCTCATATTCTGCCAAATACTTCAGAACTCATTGGACGGCGCAGATAGACAATGACCCAAAGCATACTGCAAGAGAAACCAAAGATTTTTTTAACCCTTTAAGGAACGGAGGTTTTTTACTTTTTGAGTTTTAGTTTTGCGCTCCCTGCCTTCCCATAGCCATAGCATTTTTATTTTTCGGTTCACATAGCCATATGAGGGCTTGTTTTTTGCGGGACAAGTTGTACTTTCCAATACCACCATTTAATATTGCATATAATGTAGTGGGAAGCAGGGAAAAAATTCCAAATAGGGTGAAATTGCAAAAAAAAAAGCAATTCCACCATAGTTTTGCGGTTTTTTAAATTCCGGCTTTCGATGTGCGATAAAACTGACTGGTTACTTTTACTCTACAGGTCAGTACGACTCCGGCGATACCCTATATGTATAGGTTTTCTTGCGTTTTGATAGTGAAAAAAAAATTCAAAAGTGGGAAAAAAATCTTTTTTTTTTACCATGTTTTGACCCCTACAACTTTTTTGTAGTTATATGTACAGAGCTGTATGGGGGCTCATTTTATGCGTCATAATCTTATATTTTTATTGATACCATTTTGGGGTGTGTCTGACTTTTTGATCACCTTTTATGTAATTTTTTGTGGAAAATGAAGCGACCAAAAATGGCGAATCCGCCATTTGGACGCTTTTTTCCGTTTTGCTGTTTGACGTATGGGGAATATTTTTTTATATTTTTATACTATGGGCGTTTTCGCAGATTGCAACACCCATGATGTGTATTTTTAAAAAAAATTTTAGTTTTTTTAATTTTTAATTTAGCAAAAGGGGGGTGATTTGAACTTTTTTATTTATTTTTTTTTACACTGTTATATAGTTCCCATAGGGAACTATAACTTACAATCATCTGATTGCGATTTTCATACATTCCAATGCGATAGCATTGGAATATATGAAAAAATCGCATATTTCCTATGAAGCCTATTACAGGTTAGGCTCCATAGGAAATACTATACAGCAGCCTGGGTTTCATTCATAGAGACCCAGGCTACTACAGGTACACTCCGGCTCCTCCGATCGCCACACGGTGGGGCCGGAGCGCAAACCGAAAGTAAAACTTTTGGTTTGTGCGCACTCAGAGGCCGTGGTCAGGATTGACCACGGCATCTGAGGGGTTAAATGTCCGCGATCGGCATCGCTGCCAGTCGCGGACATTAGCCGCAGGTGTCTGCTACAGGAACCATGTGGACACCCGCGGCTAAGGCGCCCGCATGGAGCAGGAGCGGGCAACATCTTTAAAGACCGGACACAGGACGTACCTGTACCAAGATCAACTTGGTACCTGTACGTGAAAGTTTGATTCATGATTATTATTTTCTGTCCCATTACTTTTGGTCCCTTAACACGTGGGAGGCACATATGCAAACTGTTGTAATTCCTACACCGTTCACCTGATTTGGATGTAAATACCCTCAAATTAAAGCTGACAGTCTGCAGTTAAAGCACATCTTGTTCGTTTCATTTCAAATCTATTGTGGTGGTGTATATATTCAAAAATGTTAGAATTGTGCCGATATCCGAATATTTTTGGACCTGACTGTATGTATGTAGTGCAGTAAGTCTACTGTGTTATGTGCCACTTGTGCAGGGGCTAGGAGACTAGGACCCACCTTGCTCAGGGGCCCACCGGGAAATTCACCTGTACCCCTGTGGGCCAGTCCGAGAATTGTGTTGATGTCCCAATATTTATGGACATGACTGTATATTCTATGTACAGCACCTCAACCAGCTTATGTTCATAAAAAAAACTTGATAGATTATAAAGAAACTCCCCAGTTTATTATTATAAACACGATTGTAACACCCCAGAGTGATGTTACCACTCCTGCTCCCTGCTACTGTCTTTATTGGGCTAACATAAAGTAATCTATGCATTATGTTCCAGGTCCTCCCCATAATGTGCATCTACAGGTCCTTCTAAAAAAATTAGCATATTGTGATAAAGTTCATTATTTTCTGTAATGTACTGATAAACATTAGACTTTCATATATTTTAGATTCATTACACACAACTGAAGTAGTTCAAGCCTTTTATTGTTTTAATATTGATGATTTTGGCATACAGCTCATGAAAACCCCAAATTCCTATCTCAAAAAATTAGCATATCATGAAAAGGTTCTCTAAACGAGCTATTAACCTAATCATCTGAATCAACTAATTAACTCTAAACACCTGCAAAAGATTCCTGAGGCTTTTAAAAACTCCCAGCCTGGTTCATTACTCAAAACCGCAATCATGGGTAAGACTGCCGACCTGACTGCTGTCCAGAAGGCCATCATTGACACACTCAAGCAAAAGGGTAAGACACAGAAAGAAATTTCTGAACGAATAGGCTGTTCTCAGAGTGTTGTATCAAGGCACCTCAGTGGGAAGTCTGTGGGAAGGAAAAAGTGTGGCAGAAAACGCTGCACAACGAGAAGAGGTGACCGGAATCTGAGGAAGATTGTGGAGAAGGAACGATTCCAGACCTTGGGGGACCTGCGGAAGCAGTGGACTGAGTCTGGAGTAGAAACATCCAGAGCCACCATGTACATGCGTGTGCAGGAAATGGGCTACAGGTGCCGCATTCCCCAGGTCAAGCCACTTTTGAACCAGAAACAGCAGCAGAAGTGCCTGACCTGGGCTACAGAGAAGCAGCACTGGACTGTTGCTCAGTGGTCCAAAGTACTTTTTTCGGATGAAAGCAAATTTTGCATGTCATTCGGAAATCAAGGTGCCAAGGTCTGGAGGAAGACTGGGGAGAGGGAAATGCCAAAATGCCTGAAGTCCAGTGTCAAGTACCCACAGTCAGTGATGGTCTGGGGTGCCATGTCAGCTGCTGGTGTAGTCCACTGTGTTTTATCAAGGGCAGGGTCAATGCAGCTAGCTATCAGGAGATTTTGGAACACTTCATGCTTCCATCTGCTTTATGGAGATGAAGATTTCATTTTTCAGCACAACCTGGCACCTGCTCACAGTGCCAAAACCACTGGTAAATGGTTTACTGACCATGGTATTACTGTGCTCAATTGGCCTGCCAACTCTTCGGACCTGAACCCCATAGAGAATCTGTGGGATATTGGGAAGAGAAAGTTGAGAGACACAAGACCCAACACTCTGGATGAGCTTAAGGCCGCTATCGAAGCATCCTGGGCCTCCATAACACCTCAGCAGTGCCACAGGCTGATTGCCTCCATGCCACGCCGCATTGAAGCAGTCATTTCTGCAAAAGGATTCCCGACCAAGTATTGAGTGCATAACTGAACCTAATTATTTGTAGGTTGACTATTTTTGTATTAAAAACACTTTTCTTTTATTGGTCGGATGAAATATGCTAATTTTTTGAGATAGGAATTTTGGGTTTTCATGAGCTGTATGCCAAAATCATCAATATTAAAACAATAAAAAGCTTGAACTACTTCAGTTGTGTGTAATGAATCTAAAATATATGAAAGTCTAATGTTTAACAGTACATTACAGAAAATAATGAACTTTATCACAATATGCTAATTTTTTGAGAAGGACCTGTATAATAATGTTTGTAACTGTTTATAACATGTAATATGCCTGGTTCACCAGCAGGTGGCAGCAAACCCAGCAGAGCTGTAATTATGTAGAATGGAGCTAACCATTTCATTCTAACCCCCCTCTGGAGGGAAGTGAGTGAGTCCTATTTCCTGGAGGAAGGGTGGGGACCATTCAGAACCAGTAAGCCTGACCAAAGAGTGAAGCACAGCAAGGGTGGGGGACCAGTCAGAACCAGTAAGCCCCACCAGAGAGTGAAGCACAGCATCACGAAGAAAACAAAGACACTAATTTAGCTTGTCAGGACAGCAGAGTCAGATATAGCAGAGTTAAGTTTGCCTGCCATGGTAATGCTAAAGCCTGCTGGAACCAAGATAAAGCCTGAAATCTGTTTTAGAAAAACGTTTACTCAAGTAAAGCTGCCATTGAATTTCATCCTAAGGTTTGGACTCAAGTTCTTCCTTAATCCCTCATCTATTCCCTTTATTTATTGCTTCGGAGCCAAAGCCTGGGATCCAGCGGTATCCAGGTAGGAGCACCGTGACACACATAAAGAGACATTTTAGGCTGCAACATACCACTCGGCATTTCCTACACCTGGGACGCGTTATATAGATGGCCCTAGGGGGAGGCGCCCGTTGCACGATCAGATAACTGAGATGACTTCTAGTTATAGAGGAAAGCTAGCCTGTATCCTCTTTTCCCCAGGACCTACCTTCTCAAAGTTGCTGCAGGGACCCTCATATTCAATCATCTGGTAGCATCTTGCCGCTGTGTGAGCAGGTAATATTTGAATGTATCTGTACGGTGGGCACCCAAAATGAAATTTACTGGTGGGCTCTAGGCACCCCAGTCCAATACTGCTTAAAGGGCATCAGCAGATTTGTACCTATGAAACTGGCTGACCTTTTACATGTGCACTTGGCAGCTGAAGACATCGATGTTTGTTTTTTTCATCTTCATATGTGCTCGCATTACTGAGAAAAATTATGTTTTAATTAGAGTTGAGTGAACACCTAAAAGTTCGGGTTCGCCGGGTTCGTCCAAACTTCGTTGCAAAGTTCGAGTTCGAGACCCGAACTTGACCCTTAACTCTGGGGCACTAAAAGGGTTCTAAAAGAGTCATGTAAAGGGCTAGAGGGCTGCAAAATGTGGGTAAGAGCATGACAAGTGTGGTGCAAGTGGTTCGCGCCGGCATCCTCCATTGTATGCAATTTTTGCTGGGGATGGCCGCCGCTGCGAACCATATGCGGAGGAACTGCTCCCCCAATTAGAAACACGCAACAGTGTTTGGGGTTTGAGCAGTTCCACCTATTTAGGTCACGTTTTTTTCTATGATAAGAGCATGACAAGTGCCCTGCAAACAAATGTGGATAGGGAAATGACTTAAAATAAAAGAAATAAACATAAAAAATAGTAACCTTGAACTAGGAAGAGGAGGAGGTCCATATGGAGTAGGAGGTTGAGGAGGCAGTGGACTTGGCTGTGTAGGTGGACATGGCAGTGTAGGTGGAAGCGGCAGTGGAGGAGGAGGAGGTAGCCAACACTTTTCTTTTTTTTTTTTATTTATAGAATGTGTCGGCAGATAAGAACCATTTGGCCCATCTAGTCTGCCCAATATGCTGAATACTATGGATAGCCCCAGGCCCTATCTTATATGAAGGATGGCCTTATGCCTATCCCATGCATGCTTAAACTCCTTCACTGTATTTGCAGCTACCACTTCTGCAGGAAGGCTATTCCATGCGTCCACTACTCTCTCAGTAAAGTAATTCTTCCTGATATTACTTTTAAACCTTTGCCCCTCTAATTTAAAACTATGTCCTCTTGTAGCAGTTTGTCTTCTTTTAAATATTCTCTCCTCTTTTACCGTGATGATTCCCTTTATGTATTTAAAAGTTTCTATCATATCCCCTCTGTCTCTTCTTACTTCCAAGCTATACATGTTAAGGTCCTTTAACCTTTCCTGGTAAGTTTTGTCCTGCAATCCATGTACTAATTTAGTAGCTCTTCTCTGAACTCTCTCCAAAGTTTCAATATCCTTCTGCAGATATGGTCTCCAGTACTGCACACAATACTCCAAATGAGGTCTCACTAGTGCTCTGTAGAGCGGCACGAGCACCTCCCTCTTTCTACTGTTAATGCCTCTCCCTATACACCCGAGCATTCTGCTGGCATTACCTGCTGCTCTATGACATTGTCTGCTCACCTTTAGGTCGTCTGATATAATGACCCCTAAATCCCTTTCCTCAGATACTGAGGTTAGTACTGTATCACTGATTTTATATTCTGCTCTTGGGTTTTACGCCCCAGGTGCATTATCTTGCACTTATCGACATTAAATTTTAGTTGCCAGATTTTTGACCATTCCTCTAGTTTTCCTAAATCCTTTTCCATTTGGTGTATCCCTCCAGGAACATCAACCCTGTTACAAATCTTTGTGTCATCAGCAAAAAGACACACCTTACCATTGAGGCCTTCTGCAATTTCGCTGATAAAGATATTAAACAATATGGGTCCCAGAACAGATCCCTGAGGTACCCCACTGGTAACAATACTATGGTCTGAATATACTCCATTGACTACAACCCTCTGTTTTCTGTCCTTCAGCCACTGCCTAATCCATTCAACAATATGTGAGCTCAAGCTCAAAGACTGCAGTTTATTGATAAGCCTTCTATGTGGGACAGTATCAAATGCCTTACTAAAGTCCAGATAGGCAATGTCTACTGCACCTCCGCCATCTATTATTTTAGTCACCCAATCAAAAAAGTCAATAAGATTAGTTTGACATGATCTCCCTGAAGTAAACCCATGCTGTTTTTTATCAATCAACCCATGGGTTTTTAGATGTTCCACAATCCTCTCCTTGAGTATGGTTTCCATTAATTTCCCACTATTGATGTCAGGCTTACTGGCCTATAGTTGCCTGATTCCTCTCTACTACCTTTCTTGTGAATTGGCACAACGTTTGCTAATTTCCAATCTTCTGGGACGACTCCTGTTACCAGTGATTGGTTAAATAAATCTGTTAATGGTTCTGCTAGTACACCTCTAAGCTCTTTTAATAGCTTTGGGTGTATCCCATCAGGCCCCTGTGATTTATTTGTATTAATTTTGGACAGCTGACTTAGAACCTCTTCCTCTGTAAAGACACATGCATCAAAGGATTCATTAGTCTTCCTCCCTAACTGAGGTCCTTCTCCTTCATTTTCCTTTGTAAAAACTGAACAGAAGTATTCATTGAGGCAGTCAGCTAGTTCTTTATCCTCTTCCATATACCTTCCTTCTTTTGTTTTTAATTTGGTAATTCCTTGTTTTAATTTCCTTTTTTCATTTATGTATCTGAAGAATGTCTTATCACCTTTTTTCACTGACTGAGCTAATTTCTCTTCTGCCTGAGCTTTAGAAGCTCTTATAACTTGCTTGGCCTCTCTCTGCCTCATCTTATAGATTTCCCGGTCATCCTCGTTTTGGGTGTTTTTATACTTGCTAAATGCCATCTTTTTGTTTTTAATGATTTTGGCCACTTCTGCTGAGTACCACAGTGGTCTCTTCCTTTTTGCCTTTACTGACAAGCCTAATGCACTTTTCTGTTGCCTTCAGTAGTGCCAATTTTAAGTAGTCCCATTTCTCTTGGACTCCATTGAAATTGTTCCAGTCTGATAGGGACTCGTATACCACTGATCTCATTTTAGAAAAGTCTGTTTTCCGAAAATCTAAAACTTTTGTTTTTGTGTGGAGGGACTCAGTCACTGTACTTATAGTAAACCTCACTGACTGGTGATCACTGGATCCTAAGCTTTCCCCTACAGTGATATCAGATACCAAATTGCCATTTGTGAACACCAAATCTAAAATGGCCTCCTTCCGGGTTGGCTCCTCAACTACTTGCTGTAGAGATAATCCCAGTAGGGAATTTAGAATGTCTGTACTCCTGGCAGAACTAGCTATTTTGGTTTTCCAGTTTATATCAGGAAGATTAAAGTCTCCCATAATGACAACTTCACCTTTCAATGTCATTTTAGCCATTTCCTCAACTAGTAGATCATCCAATTCTTTGACTTGGCTTGGTGGTCTATATATGACACCTACACGAGTTACCTTATGATTACCAAGCTGCAACGTAACCCAAACTGACTCTAAATTGGTTTCGCTGGATTCTATTAGATTTGATTTTATGCTATTTTTCACATATAGGGCCACTCCACCCCCTTTCTTGCCTTCTCTGTCTTTCCTATATAGAGAGAACCCAGGTATTGTTATGTCCCAGTCATTACTCTCATTGAGCAGATAAAATTACTAGTTAAATTACTCTCATTTAATTTGGGTAGACCACAAAACTTTGTGGAATATATAAAATAAAACAAAGAGAAAGTGTGCTGGAGTATAACAAAGGCTGGGTGAGGCCGGTATACATGTATATTCTGCACAAGGTATGGACAAGTCCTGTGGGCTCCATGACTGGTTCATTTTAATGAACGTGTGCTTGTCCACATTGGCTGTGGACAGGCGGCTGTGCTTGTCTTTGATAACGCCCCCTGCCGTGCTAAACACACATTCAGACAATACACTGGCTGCAGGGCAGGCCAGCACCTCCAAGGCGTAAAGGGCAAGCTCAGGCCATGTGCCCAATTTGGAGACCGAGAAGTTGAATGGGGCAGACCCATCAGTCAGTACGTGTAGGCATGTACACACATAATGTTCCACCATGTTGCTGTAATGCGGCCCCTGCTAAGACGTTCCATATCTGCTGGTGGTGCTGGTTGTTGTGGAGTGCTGACAAAGCTTTTTCACATTTCGGCCATGCTAACCCTGCCTTCTGAGGTGCTGGCGGTGCCCCAGCTGCGTTGGCGACTTCCTCCTCCTCTACCTTCGCCTTGTGCTTTCACTGAGGCCCTGGTGTCAGGTGGGACTACCATCAGCAGCACGTCTAGCAGCGTACGCTTGTAAGGGGTATAGATCACCCAACAATCTAAACGCCGCCGAATTTACAGAATATATTTCCCAGTCAGGTATGCAGTGCAGGGGTAGTTTGAAAGAAAAAAGGGGTACAGATCACCCAGCAATCTAAACGCCGCCGAATTTACAGAATAAATTTCCCAGTCAGGTATGCAGGGCAGGCGTAGTTTGAAACAAAAAAGGGGTCATGGAGCGTCCCAGTCATCCGGCATCTATTCTCCCCACTAAAGGATTATTTTGAACGTGTATAGAAACCACACGGGCCCCCACACTGCAGATTTATCATGGAGACATCATGGAGATTTTACAGCATATAACTCCAGCACCCAACAATCTAAACGCCGCCAAATTTACAAAATAAATTTTCCCAGTCAGGTATGCAGTGCAGGGGTACTTTGAAAGAAAAAAGGGGTATAAATCACCCACCAACTAAACGCCGACGAATTTACAGAATATATTTACCTGTCAGGTATGCAGTGCAGCAGGAACAGACCCTCCAAGCCACTTGTAAATGACTGGTCTGATAACCGTGGAAATGTCCACCCACAATCTAAGAGCTGGATTTACTGATTACATTACACCCTCAGAAATACAGAGCAGGCCACAAATGTACGGTACTTTAACAGACGTTTTTATTAAATATAGTTCCCTGTCAGCAATGCAGAGCAGAGGTTTTTCACCGGCAAAACTGGGTTAATGTCACCCAAATGTAAAGAAAGGATCCAGCTCACATATGATGTATAGCTTTCTCTGCCCAGGTGCACGGAGTTCTGAGGTGATAGGCCTGTGTTCACACTTGAAACAAAAGACAAGTGACTCCAGCTCTGTAGTTTCAAAAAGTGTCGTTCTTTGTCTTTATTGAAGTGCTTCCAATAAAATTACACAGGATACACAAACACACGGTTGCGGCTGTTGACGCGTTTCGAAAAAATCTTATTCGTAACTCTGCCTGGTATGTGCTCTTGCTCTGTTTTATAGCTGGGGAATGGTGTATGGGTCCCCATCCCCCTCCTCTCCTCCTGTTTTTAATGTCACCCACCAATGGAACAGACGATTTTTAGAAATTTACGTCCCTGTCACCTATACAGAGCAGGGGTTTGTATATGGCAAAACTGGGTTAATGTCCCCCTAGAATGTAACGGACGATTTTTTGAAATTTACGTCCCTGTCACCTATGCAGAGCAGGGGTTTGTATACGGCAAAAATGGTAAAATGTAACCCACCAATGGAACAGACAATTTTTAGAAATGTATGTCCCTGTCAACTATGCAGAACAGGGGTTTGTCTACGGCAAAAATTGTAAAATGTCACCCACCAATAGAACAGACGTTTTTTTTAAATTTACGTCCCTGTCACCTATGCAGAGCAGAGGTTTGTATACGGCAAAACTGGGTTAATGTCGCCCAAGAATGTAACAGACGATTTTTAGAAATTACGTCCCTGTCACCAATCCAGAGCAGGGGTTTGTATATGGCAAAACTGGGTTAATGTCACCCAAGAATGTAACAGACGATTTTTTGAAATTTATGTCCCTGTCACCTATGCAGAGCAGGGTTTTGTATACGGCAAAAATGATAAAATGTTACCCACCAATGGAACAGACGATTTTTAGAAATTTACGTCCCTATGCTATGTAGAGCAGGCCGCAAAGGTACTTTATCGCCCAAAAAGGTGTTTTTTTCACACAATGAAACAGATGGATTTAAGTGTATTTCTTTCACTATCAGAAATGCAGCGCAGGCCGCAAATGTAATATCTAGCACAAAAAGTGTGTTTTTTTTTTAAACAACAATATACCAGCAGTATTTAACTGTTTAATTGGACTGTCTGAAATGCAGCGCAGGCCGCAAATGTAGTATCTAGCACAAAAAGTGTTTTTTTCTACCAAAAATGTAAATGCAGTATTTAACGGTTTTATTGGACTGTCAGAAATGCAGCGCAGGACAAAAAAATGTACAGTTGTGTTCAAAATTATTCAACCCCCACTGAATTTGAGTGTTTTGGCCAGTTTGACATTGACTGTGATCATTTTAGTCATCTTGTTTACAATTAAATCAGAGGCACTTGTAAGTCAGACAAATATAACATAACATTTATAATGAAATAACCACAAATATCTTTTCTGTGCTCACATCATTATCAGTTTTATTCAACCCCCAAGTGACATTCAATCTTAGTACTTAGTACAACATCCTTTTCCAGTTATAACAGCTTTTAATCGTGAAGCATAGCTTGACACAAGGGTCTTGCAGGGATCTACGGGTATCTTCGCCCATTCTTCATGGGCAAAAGCCTCCAGTTCAGTCATATTCTTAGGCTTGCGCGCTGCAACTGCTTTCTTTAAGTCCCACCAGAGGTTCTCAATTGGATTTAAGTCTGGTGACTGCGATGGCCACTTCAAAATGTTCCAGCCTTTAATCTGCAACCATGCTCTAGTGCAGTGATGGGCAACGTGCGGCTCTCCAGCTGTTGCTAAACTACAACTCCCACCATGCCCTGCAGTAGGCTGATAGCTATAGACAGGCTTTGCATGCTGGGAGTTGTAGTTCTGCAACAGCTGGAGAGCCGCACGTTGCCCATCACTGCTCTAGTGGACTTGGAGGTATGCTTGGTATCATTGTCCTGTTGAAAGGTCCAACGTCTCCCAAGCTTCAGGTTTGTGATGGACTGCATCACATTTTCATCCAATATCTCTTGGTACTGAAGAGAATTCATGGTACCTTGCACACGCTGAAGCTTTACTGTACCTGTAGAAGCAAAACAGCCCCAAAGCATGATTGACCCCCCGCCATGCTTCACAGTAGGCAAGGTGTTCTTTTCTTCATAGGCCTTGTTCTTCCTCCTCCAAACATAGCGTTGATCCATGGGCCCAAACAGTTCTAATTTTGTTTCATCAGTCCACAGAACACTATCCCAAAACTTTTGTGGTTTGTCCACATGACTTTTGGCATACTGCAGTCGACTCTTCTTATTCTTTGGAGACAGCAAGGGGGTGCGCCTGGGAGTTCTGGCATGGGGGCCTTCATTACGCAGTGTGCGCCTTATTGTCTGAGCTGAAACTTCAGTACCCGCATCTGACAAATCTTTTTTCAGTTCCTCAGCAGTCACACGGTGACTTTTCTCCACTTTGCGCTTCAGGTAGCGCACAGCAGTCGAAGTCAGCATCTTCTTTCTGCCACGACCAGGTAGCGTTTCAACAGTGCACTTTGCCTTGAATTTGCGAATGATGCTTCCTATGGTGTCTCTTGGTATGTTTAACATCTTTGCAATCTTCTTATAGCCATTGCCCTTCCTGTGAAGAGAAATCCCCTCTTCTCTCGTCTTCCTGGACCATTCTCTTGACTTCACCATGTTTGTAAACACACCAGTATATGTCTAGAAGGAGCTGAGTATCACAGTCATTTTAAATCTGCCTAATTGGTGCTTATTATGCTTGATTGCTGCTCCTTGACATCCACAGGTGTTTTCAATACCTGATCGAAAACACTTGAATGAACCTCTGTTCTTAAGAGTGGTCGTCTTTAAGGGGTTGAATAATTGTGTCAATGAAGAAATCACAAAAAAAAAATTTAATACTGTATTACAAAAACAATTGAAGTCATTTTAGTTGCATTTGGTTCTTTAAAAAGTCCTTGTAAGATTTCATTCTGAACACAATTACAAATGTACACTAAATTCCCTAAAACCCTTTACAGCATTGGGGGTTGAATAATTTTGAACACAACTGTACTTTCTAGCACAAACAATGGGAATTTGTCAATCGACAATGTAACAACAGTATTTACTGGTTTTATTTGACTGTCAGATATGCAGTGTCGGTGTCAGAAAGATAAAAAAAATGCTTTAGGTCACACAAATATGTCACAGACTAATGTAATTAAATTATTTTCACTGCCAGGTATGCACTGCAGGCCTCAGGGGTACTTGACCGCCAAAAAAAGGGAATTTGTCCCCCTAGAATCTAACAGATGGATTTAATGAATAGATTTTCCCTGTGAGATATTCAGCACAGGGGTAGTTCACAGAAAAAAGTGGGAATATGTCCCCCCCTGGGGCCCTGAAGTCACAGACGGATTACCTATATTATTTTCCCTTCCCCTGGCACATATGCAGTGCACTTAAAAAATGGGTATATGTTGCCCACTGAACTAAAAGAACAAGATTAAATTATTGTCCCTGGCACATATGCATGTGCAAGTGCATTACACTTGCACAAAATGGCCGCCGACACCCACCTAACTAACAGATGGATCAAACTTATTTTTCTGTGGCACTGGGCTCACATGGGTAAAAAAATGTAGCATAGCACCCACAAAAATAATCGCTGTAGTTTGCAGATTTAACACCCAGTACACCAGACCAGAATTGTTTCCTAATCTCTCCCTCACAGCAGCAGCATCCTATCCCTACACTAGTAAGAGCTGACGTGACGTGCGGTGCTACGTGACTCCAGCTTATATAGAGGCTGGGTCACATGCTGCACTTGGCCAATAACAGCCATGCCATTAGTAGGCATGGCTGTGATGGCTTCTAAGGGCACACTAGTTAAATGCTTGTTGATTGGCTGCTCTGAAGCCTTTTAACAAGCGCCAATAAATCGCCGAACACCAAACTCAAACCCGAACTTTTACGGAAATGTTCGGGTCCGGGTACCAAAAAGCCTGAAGTTTGGTACGAACCCGAACTTTACAGTTCGGGTTCGCTCAACCCTAGTTTTAATAAATGCAAATGAGCCTCTAGGAGCAATGGGGGCGTTGCTGTTACACCTAGAGGCTCTGCTCTCTCTTGAACTGCTGCGCCCTCTCCACTTTGATTGACATGGCTGGGCAGTGTAAATGTGATCTCACCTAGTCCTGTCAATCAAAATTCAGAGGACGCGTCAGTTGCAGAGAGAGCAGAGCCTCTAGGTGTAACAGCAACACCCCCCTTACTCCTAGAGGTTTATTTGCATATATTAAAACATCATTTTTCTCAGCAATGCCGGCACATATGAACATGGAGGGATGATAACCAACTAAACACAATAAAAATAATTTGTGACTGTGCATATATAACTCCAAAAAACCATAAAGGGACACGTATATTAAATTACAAAAACTATTGTAAAGATAAATATATCATGGAAATAAGACAATACATAAAATAAAATAAGGCGGCAACATTAGGTAGTGAAAACTATGAACATGGGACCAACACAGATGCCATCAGCTGCCAAGTGTGCATGCAACAGGTCAGCCAGTGTCATTGGTACAAATCTGCTGACAGATGCTCTCTAAGGTTGTCACACAAGCTAAGTTCACATGTGAGGCAGGACAAAGTAGTGCAGCATGCTACATTTTATAGGTCATCAGTATCAGATTGGTGGGGGACCCCACTTCCAGCTACCTCACTGATCAGCTGTTTTAAGTGGCCAGAGCTTTGAGTGGCAGAAAGTCCATGTGACCAATGCACGTGACACCACAGGTCGAAGAAGAGGCCTCAGCGCTATGCCGAATGCAGCAGCCTCTTCTCAAGGGTGATTGTGGGGGTACTGGGAGGCAGACCCTACCAATCTAATATTGATGACCTGGCCCAAGGATAAGTCATTAATATTTAACTCCTGGAAAAATTTGAATATGAATATAACACTTCCTCAGGATACAATATTTTCAATGTACAGTTGTCTTTTCTGACCCATCGTAGGTTGAAAGTAGACTCAACATACCATTCAGATTTAGATCCTGTATTAGTTGCTAGTTAGCAGCTATTCCTGACTGTTATTTGTAAGGACTTGTTTTATCTGTCTTAGTTATCTGCTTATTTTTCTTAAATCTTCATTTCCTCTTATCTTGGATGACATTTTGGAGCTTTGGAACCGATTACTCAAGTTACAATGGTTTCAACATACAATGGTCGTCCTGGAACCAATTAATATTGTAACTTGAAGGACCACTGTATATCTTTTCCACCTGTTGTGAACTTTATTGGAAGCTAATCCTTTTTTTTATTATTATTTAAGAGATTATAGATTTGAGGTTCTCCATTAAAAATTTTGGGGGTTATTTATTAAGACCGCTGTTTTAGAGAGCCTGTCTTAATAAGCCCTATAGCTAGCAGTGGCCTCTACATAACTTTGTTGTATCCACCGCCCATTTTAAATGTAAGACAATTTCTTTGCTGTCTTACATTTAGACTATTTTCTACGCCTAAACCAGGAGCAGAAAATGATGAATGAGATGGGCCTGCCGGCCTTGTCCCCTTCCCCACCCATGCAACGCCCACTTTTTTAGACCTGTCATGAGCGGGGAATAAGTTAAAGATTCTGCCGTACCATGGTTTGCGGCAGAATCTGCGCAAGATATTCACCACAAAAGGGGAATATATTTAGTCATAAATGACCCCCCTAATCCGTACATGGCAGAATATTTAGAAAGAATTGAAGAAATAAGTCCTCAAATTACACTGTTCAGCAGCACCAATTTCTGGAAAAGTCTTCCAATCTAACTAATATTTACAACGTGATTTTCCCGAGTAACTTTCCAGATTTTCTCTATATTCACTTGAGGACAATAATTATAATGCCAAGATACATAAACGTGTTCAGGAGGTTGTTGATTGCAGTTGTAGAAGTCCTATAGTCTGTTTAAGCTTGTAATACTGCCAAGTAGTAAATCAAATATATAATGGCTCACAAAGTTTTCAATCCATGTAAGTATAGGGGTTCAGAGGCTCTCTCAATATGTGTGTAATGGAAATTAAATGTGAGGCCCAGGAAAGTCTAAACTGATAAAACCATGTCCCTCACAGACTACATTCACACGAACGTAGTGTTTTGTGGATCCGCAAAACACGGATACCAGCCCGTTTGCATTCCGCAATTTACGGACTGCACATGGCCGCTGCCGTCATAGAAAATGGCTATTCTTGTCCGCAGTTGCGGTCAAGAATAGGACATGCTCTATATTTTTTGCAAGGCCTTGGAACGAAACTACGGAAAATTAATGGGTCCTCATTCCTCACCCATTTCTGAAAATTGCAGAACGGACGTGGACTCATTCATACGGTCGTGTAAATGAGCCCTAATAGTAATCCCATCAACTACCTCCTCACATAATGAACAACAGGGGGTTAATACGTCAGGTACATGGGAATACTTACTTTTACGCCTCATGCACATGACCTTAATTTTGGTCTGCATCTGATCCACATTTCTTCAGATAAGATGCAAACTCATTAATTTCTATGGGGCAACAAAAAATGCGGACAGCACACGTATGGTATCCGTATTTGTGCTGTCATACAGCAAATTACAGAACATGTCCTATTCTTGTCCTTTTTGAGGACAAGAATAGGCATATTAACAACTGGGCCGGTGGAAAGTGAGGGATGCATACGTCTGCTATCCGCGGACCTAAAAATGGATACAGCCATGTGCATGTGGCCTAAACCTATGTGAAGTAATTAGAATGATCCATTTAGGATAAGGGCTCATGCACACGACAGTAAGTATTTTGCGGTCTGCAAAACAAGGATCAGCAAAAAATACACCTGACGTCTGGGTGCATTCCGTATTGTGGACGGAATAGCTGGCCCCTAAAAGAACAGTCCTATCCTTGTCCGTAATGCGGACAATAATAGGACATGGTCTATATTTTTGCGGAATGGACATGGAATGAACATGGAGTAACTTCCGTTTTTTTTTTTTTTGCAGACCCATTGAAATGAATGGTTCCGCATACGGTCCACAAAAAAGAAGGAAAGGACATGGAAAGAAAATACATTTGTATGCATGAGCCCTAAGGCTGTAACAGCACTAAGAAGAGATATTTAGCTTCCAACCAACACTGCAGAAAAGACTGACAAACTGACAAATGATGGGAGTACAGGTAATAATTTGCTCCTGTAATAGCTATGAACCCCCAGGCTGTGAAGAGCTTATCCGTTTCCTAGGAATATTTTTTCACACTGTTGCACTCAGACCCTGATAAACAGCTCTCTGTCTAACAAAAGCAGGATCTTATCTCCCCTCTCTGAGTACTCTGCCCCCTCCCAAATAACACACTTTATCTAGTATTTCTTGTGTAAGCCTTAACAGACTCTTCTCAGGAATAGTTGAGGACTTTTTGCGTTCTTATATTAAAATGATTTTTTCGTTTAAATAATACACCTGTCGGTTCATGTATTCAAGAAATTTTTAAAACATAAGGCAAGGATTTTTTTTCTGAACTATTGATACTTACCAGTGAAAAACGTATCTGAGTAATATGTACATGATATATGAAGTGACTAAGACAAATCATTTAAAGGGTTTTCCTAGGAGGTCTACAAACCTACCTTAATTCTGCATAACTTGCCTGTAGAAAAGGGTTTGTTATATACAGTACTTATCATCCTGATGTTGTGTGGATTGACCGCTCGGTAACATGGCCACCTGATGTTCCTTTTCTGAAAATTCTGCTTCCTGCAATGTCATGTCACTTACCAGGCTTCCGGTCTGGGCTATGGATGAGACATCATGTCTGCTGTGGACAGGGCTAGAACTTACCTTCTACCTGGCACATGCACAGACTTCTGATTCCACTTCATCTGCGCATGCGCCAGGGAGAGGAATACTTCTGACCTCGTCTACAGTGGGAGTGACATCCCGTCCAAAGCCCAGACTGAAAACCTAGTAAAGGACATAGAATCAGAGGAAGCTGGATTTCTCGTACATTCCATTGGGGGACACAGACCATGGGTATAGCCTAGGCCATTACTAGGAGGGACACTATGCAAATAACAAAAGAGAGCTCCTCCCCCTCAGGCTATACCCCCCGGCTCCAGCAGGAGGACTTCAGTCTTTGCTTAGTGTCTGGTGAAGGAGGTTGACACTTCTACCCCAGTTTGTTATTTTCTTTGTAGATGGGGACGCAGGTCAGCATGGCGCTTTCTTGGTACCCCGTGGAGCGACCGCCGCCGTCCATTGGACGTTTGCCTGGCTGCCTCCTTTCCCCCCCAAGAAGACAAGCGGATCCAGGCCCAACCTGTCAGCTCCGGTATCCCACCAGCCTCTGGGCCACCTGCTGCCTACCCTCTATCCAGAGAACTGAACTCCTAGAGTCAGAAGTCTGAAGAGGTGAGCCCTGCTGGTACTGCACTTGAGGGAGAAGAAGCTACAGGGTCCCCTGCGCCTGCCCTCCGTCCAGATCACTGCCACTCCTTGTGCCAGATGACTGATGAGGTGGACCCTGCTGGTGCTGAGATGAAGACTACAGGAAGCAGATAAGTAACTTGCTGCACTCCTGTTCTCCCACCCCCCCCGTCTCCCACCTGTGACATTTTGGGCCATAAACCTGGGTGATCTGGATTAAAAAGGGTGGGAGGGAGATCCTGTCAGGGGGCATTCTTTTAATGGGACGGCAGTGGCATTACCTTTTCAGGGGGGGCTCCATGGCTGGCATCTCTGACCTGCGGGTCTCTCCTACCAGTCCAGCTACATGCTAAAGCCGGTGCCTCAACATGTAAGCAGGCGGCAGGCTCAGTGTCTGGCCGCTTCTCCGCCGCATGTTAACCCCTTTTTCGCCAAAATGGCGCTCTGGGACATTCTTTATTCTTCCTGCGCCGTTCATGATTAGGGGGCGGGGCCTAACATAGGGGGCAGGGCCTAACACTCTCCCTCAGCGCGCCTCTCCACACACGGCTGAGATCCTCTGCTTCCTCCTGCTTCCTTAGGCTGCGGTAGGACACTCATTAACTCTTCGATTGCTGCATCTGCGGTAGGAGAACTTTTTAATTGCTTGGGATCATGCCAAAGCCCGGGGCTCCCCAGAAATCTGCCAAAACTGCACCAGGCCCCTATAGACACCTGCCAGGTCTGTTTCTCTATTATGGTAGCTTCTGCCACTGTCAGTCTAAGACTCCTGTGACTCCTGCCTTACCCCTGGACAGGGTCATCCTTCTCCCCCTCCTCAGCCCAGCCCCCCTGCCGACCCTTCAGAGCCCGCGGAACCTGCTTTGGCATCCGCCATGTCCAGGGCGGCCGCTGATTTGGCGCAATTTTCACGTGCTGCCATGGCCTTCAATGAACGCATGGCAGTCACGAATCCTGTGGCTCACACCACTCCACCTCCTAGTGGTTCCCACAGAGGACGCTTGACCACTAAAAGGCAGCGTACGCAGCAGCATCCCTCCTTAGATGTCTCTGCCTCCCCCCCTCTCCCCCTTGCCTAGAGGCGTGTTCAGACACTTCCCCTCACGCAGGGATAAAGGTCTGATGGGGAACGGTCTAGCTCGGACGAGGACACAGAGCTGGAGCCCTCGCCACAACTCTCCACTATGGTAGCGGACTTGGTGGCAGCGGTGTGTGACACCTTTAATAGCCAAGGTGACTCGCCCTACACTAGTAGCTGGAGTTCGCCCTTTTCCATTCCAGTAAATCGGAGGCGGTTGTCTTCCCTATCTATTGCAAATTCTCCAAGGTCCTTTCTAAAGCCTGGGACCACCCTACTCACCGCTTTTCTGCCACTGGACGGATGGATACTCTCTATCCTTTTCCGCCAGAGCAGGTGGAACAATGATCCTCTCCTCCTAAGGTGGACCTGCCAGTGGTGAAATGGCAACAAACACGGCTCTCCTTGTCTTACACAGTTCCTCTCTGCAGGACTCGATTGACAGGCGTCTGGATTCCCTATCCAAAGCCATCTGCACTCTAGCAGGTATGGGCCGCCTTTGCCTCTGCCTGGGTCACGAGAGCGTTGTCTGAATGGTTGCAACTCCTCCTTCAGGACCTCTCGGAGCAGGACGCCCCTGCGGACACCCTGATCTTTCTCCTTCAGGTGTCTCTGGCCATGCGTGTGTCTCGGCCCTGTCCGTCATACAGCGCAGGAAAATTTGGTTGAAGGTCTGTGACACGGATGCTTCTTCCAAGCGTTCCCTCACTAACCTCCCATTTGCGGGCTCCAGGCTGTTTGGTGCTAAGCTACACAAGATTCTCTCGGATGCTACAGGGGGCAAGAGCGCCCATCTGCCCCAGTCCAAGTCCAAACGCACCTTAAGGGCTCTGGTTCTAGGAACCTGTCCTTTCCTCGCTTCTCTTGATCCAGATCTGCCTCGGTCTCTTCTTCCGGTGGATCGCAGGATACTGGTGAGAAGCACTCCCTTAAGCCCCAACCTTCCGGGCATCCGCGGACCCACTCTGCTCGTCCCGCAGCTCCCATGCAGTCCTCTACCTGAGGGGGCGCCCCCATCTCTAGCGGTGGGGTGCCAGCTGCTCTCCTTCCAGCAGGTTTGGAGGGCGCACATCCAGGATGCCTGGACCCTGGAAGTTGTAACTTCTAGTTGCAAGATAGACTGGGGATCCGGTCTTGGCCTCGGCCCTCCGGGCTTGTCAGGATGGCCGAGCGGTCTAAGGCACTACCTGCGTTCAGGTCGCAGTCTCCTCTGGAGGCGTGCATTCGTATTCCACTTCTGACAGCGATCCTTGTGTAATACAAGCAGTGTCTTCCCTTCTATCCAGAGGGGCGATTACCCAGGTATCCATCCTGTATGTTGTTCCCAGGAACGAGGGATCGGTCCGTCCGATCCTGGACCTGCTACTTAACAGGTCCCTGCAGGTACGGAGGTTCCGAATGGAGCCCCTCCACTCCGTTGTTACTTCTCTTCTTCCGGAAGAGTTTTCTCGCGTCAGTGGCCATCCAGGACGCTGACCTGCATGTCGATGGCCCCGTGGGTGTTTACAACAATCTTAGCACCGATCTTTGAGCTTCCTCGCGCCAGGGGCATATGCCCTACTTGGACGATATCCTGGTAATGGCTCTCTCTCTCTCAGACCGAGGACAGCGTCCGGATTACTGTCCAGACTCTGGAACAGTTCAGCTGGCTGATCAACTTCTCTCAAGTCCTCTCTCCAGCAGTCCCAAAGGGTGTCCTTTCTGGGAAGGTTTATGGACACCGGGGCCGCTCAGGTATTCCTCCCAGAAGCCAGGATCTCTTGGATCCAGGACTCTGTGTCCCGCGATCTACGCTCCCGGGACCTCTCCCTCCGGGACTGCATGCAGGTTTTGGGTCTTATGGTGGCCGTTCCCTATGCCCAGTTTCACTCCCGACTTCTGCGGCGGGCCATCCTGTCCTTTAGGGACAGGACATCGCATGGTCTGGACTCTATGGTCCGCCTGCCTCCTCGGGTCCGGAAAGAGCTCTCTTGGTGGCTGTCTCCCCAGAACCTGACTTCGGGGAGGTCCTTCCTCCGATTTCCTAGACGGTCGTTACCACCGACACCAGTCTCCTGGCTGGGGCGACGTTCTCCAGACCCGGACGGTTTAGAGAGTTTGGTTAGTGGCGGAGTCCCGCCTTCCGATCAACATTCTGGTGCTAAGGGATGTTTTCCTGTCCCTCTCCTGGCGGGTCGCCCGGTGAGGGTTCAGTCAGACGACGCCACTGCCGTGGCCTACATCGACCATCAGGGCAGGACCCGCAGCCAGAAGGTGATGCTGGAGGTGGAAAGGATCCTCCAGTGAGCGGAGGCGCATGTTCCAGTGCTGTCGGCGGTGTACATCCCGGGAATAGACAACTGGACGGCAGATTTTCTCAGCCTAAACAAGGTGGATCCGGGCGAGTAGTCCCTGCATCCTGCAGTATTCGAGGACCTCTGTCTCCGTTGGGGCCACCCAGACGTAGTCCTGATGGCGTCAAGGCTCAACAACAGGGTTCCCACGTTCCTGACCAGGGTTCGGGATCCGGAGGCGTACGGGGTGGACGTGCTGGTAGCTCCGTGGCAAGGCTTCTCTCTCCTCTATGTCATTCCTCTGCTGCCTCTGCTCCCAAGGGTTCTTCGCAGGATCGAGGTGGTAAAGGGACCCCGACCATCCTCATCGCTCCGAGTGGTCTCACCGCGTCTGGTTCTCTGAAGTCACTCGACTGCTGACAGACGTCCCATGGTCTCTCCTTCTCAAGAAGGACCTATTGTCCTAAGGGCCGCTCTTCCACCCAAATTTACGGCAGCTTCGCTTACACCGCCATCCTAAAGAAGAGGGGCTTCTCGGACGCCGTTGTGAGGACTATGATCAAGACTTGGAGCCTGCTTCCTCCAAGGTTTACTATCGTACCTGGAAGGTTTTTATTACCTTCTGCGAGGAGCTGGACATTTTTCCTCTTTGTTTTTCAGTTCCGGTGGTCCTCTCTTTCCTCCGGTCGGGCTTGGAAATGGGAATGTCCCTGAGTTCCCTTAAGGATCAGGTCTCCGCTCTTGCCCTTTTCTTCGACGGGCTCTGGCTCTTCTTGGTCCCGTGAACACCTTCCTACTAGGGGTGGTGCATTCGGGATCTCTACCTGGTCTTGCTCGCCTTTCAGACGGCTCCCTTTGAGCCGGTGAGGGAAGTTTCTTTGACCTTTCTCACCTGGAAGGTGGTCTCTTTGGTAGCCATCTGCTCTATCCAACGGGTGTCGAAGTTGGCTGCTCTTTCCTGCCGGGAGCCCTTTCTGGTCTTTCTCAGGGATAAGGTGGTGCTCAGCCCGGTCCCGTCCTTTTTGACCAAGGTGGTCTCCGCTTTTCACCTTAATGAGGATCTTGTCCTGCCTTTCCTTTTCCCCTCTCCGGCAAATTCCAAGGAGCGTGCTCTCCATTTCCTGGACGTTGTCAGGGCACTGAGGGTATACCTATCTGTAGGGGCCTCGTAGGGGTCTGCCAGCCTCCAAGGTCACTGTGGCTCGGTGGATTCGGTCAGCTATTGCTGCGGCATATCGCACTCGTGGCGGAGTTCCCCCGGTGGGGGTTACCGCTCATTCTTTGGGGCCTCCTGGGCAAGGCGCCATCGCGCCTCTGCTTCTCACTTGTGTTAGGCGGCCACCTGGTCGTCCTTACACTCCTTTACAAAGTTCTACCAACTGTACTTGTTGGCTTAGGCTGACGCTGCCATTGGGCGCAAGGTATTGCAGGCTGTGGACCGCGGGCGTTCCCTCTTGGTGGTGTCGGACTGTTTTTTTTCCCACCCCATGGACTGTTCTGGGACGTCCCATGGTCTGTGTCCCCCAATGGAATGTACGAGAAAATGAGATTTTTTGTGAAACTCACCTGTAAAATCTTTTTCTCGTCTTTTCCATTGGGGGACACAGCTCCCACCCATTCTTGCCTGTTGCAGGAGGGGTCTGTTCTGTCTGGTTTGGACATTCTAGTTTATGGTCCGATGGCGGCTTCCTTGTTCCTGGTTTCTATCAGGATTTTTGTCTCCTTCTCCTACTGCTTTTGCACCGACTGAAGTCCTCCTGCTGGAGCCGGGGGGTATAGCCAGTGGCGTAGCAACAGGGGTCGCAGCGGTCGCAATTGCGACCGGGCCCCTAAGTCAGGGGGGCCCATGGGGACGAGACCTGCCGTGGGAGGTCACAGGTCCTGCGCTGACAGTACAGCAGCCGCCAGCCAGGAATGAGAAGCGGCCACCCGCCTGCCGCTGTCCCAGGTATGAGAAGCCCGCCCGCTGGCCCCCGCGACAGCTCTCAAGTGAGGAGAGCCAACAAGTTAGTTTTTTTTTTTAAATAGCGGTGTCATTCTTCGTATGGAGGGGGGACATGAATTATAATAAATTGTGCCGTGAGGCAGTGTGTCTGAATTCAGATTGGCCCGCACCGGCCATATAAGGGCAGACAGGGGCAGCAAATAATGAGGGTCCTGGGGGCAAATAAAAATGAAATACTCTGTGGGCAAAAAATGAAATGTATAGAGGGAGTGGGCGGGGCAAAATGAAATATAGTGAGAGTCTCACTATATTTCATTTTGCCCCCACTTCCTCTATATATTTTACATTTTTTACCCACAGAGTATTTCATTTTGCCCCCTTATTTTCTGCCCCTGGCTGCCCTCATATGGCGGGGGTGCCCCCTTGTTTCTGAATTCAGACACACTGCCGCACGGCACCACTGATCATCATTCACTCCCATCCTTTGTATGAAGCTAGTATGTGCCATACATTTAAAAATAATAATAATAAATTATAATATATTATAATTTATTATTATTATTTTTTTAAATGTATGGCACACACTGGCTTTATACAAAGGATTGGGGGTGAATGATGCCTCTGCCGCTACCTCCACCTCTGTATGAAGCCGGCAGAGGCTTGTCGGGGCTCGTGGTGGGGGGGGCCCAATTTTCAAAGTTTGCACTGGGGCCCATAGAACTTTAGCTACGCCCCTGGGTATAGCCTGAGGGGGAGGAGCTCTCTTTTGTTATTTGCATAGTGTCCCTCCTAGTAATGGCCTAGGCTATACCCATGGTCTGTGCCCCCCAATGGAAAAGACGAGAAAAAGATTTTACAGGTGAGTTTCACAAAAAATCTCATTTTTCAGAACAGGAGCAGCACATGACCATGTTCTTGAGTAGTCATTGTGAAATGCCTGGAGGTGAAAGGTGCATGGTGCAGAGGAGAATGGGAGTGGTCGAGGTGACAGATGGTTGGGCTACTCACAATGGCAGTGGTCCTGCTCCACATACATTCACATTTCAATGTAGACACAGCTATTAAATGGTCTTATAAGGAATCTGTCACCACAATACCTTCATATAAATCCAAATAACCCTTTAGACGTGTGCTTGGACAGCTGAATCCAACACACTTTGTTCCATCTTGATTGGTGGCCCCATTCCCGAGATATTTGCATTTTTATTTTATGTATATAAGCCCCTTTGGTCATTGCACCTAAAGCTCTGCTCACGTTCCCTGCTTCCCACTTTGAGTAACAGGGCCAGGCAGTGTAGTTGTAATCACGCCTGGTCCTGAAATTGTGCGCTTTCACCTCTGTGTTCTGCATTCAGCACAGAAGGGGTGTAGCTAAAGGCTCAAGGGCCCTGGTGCAAGAGTTCAGCTTGGGCCCCCTTCCCTCAGTGCTTTTTAGCCAGGAGCAGGGAAGCATATAGCCTTCGTGCTGCCTGAGGCATTGAAACTGCACCTCCCCCGCATGCCAAATTTTTCACATAATCCCTTCCCTCCAGCCAGGGGTGTAACTTGACCAGCATGCACTTTCTATAATACCGGCGTCTTCTTATGTGGCACAAGGGTATTTGGACCCGGTAGCGACTGCTACCTCTGCACCCCCTATAGCTATTTCGCTTAGTACAAGCCTGAAGCTTGCCAGGTGGGGGGAGCTACAGTGCATGTGCAGTACGCCAGAGCAGGAGTGCACTTGCAAACTGTTTGTCATGTTTTTTTAATGTGACTTTATGCTATGTATACACAGTATGGTTATGAATGGAAGTGAGTTAATCAGCTCCCGACAGACTCTACATGAAGCCTGGGTATGGATCCTAGATCCACCCCTAGCTGAGTCTAGAGAGTTTTAGCCTGGAGTTAGGAAGCCTTGGAAGAGTTTCTTTTTTCTTTGATGTTTTTTTTTTTATTATTGTGAAGCAAACAACAAATAGGACAAAATAACAGAAAAAGTCAATGTGCATAACTATTCAACCCCCTAAAGTCAATACTTTGTAGAGTCAACTTTTGCAGAAATCACAGCTCCAAGTCGCTTTGGATAAGTCTCTATGAGCTTGCCACATCTTACCACTGGGATTTTTGCCCATTCCTCCTTGCAAAACTCCTCCAGCTCCTTCAAGTTGGACGGTTCGTGCTTGTGAACAGCGATCTTTAAGTCTGACCACAGATTTTCTATTGGATTGAAATCTGGGCTTTGACTAGGCCATTCCAACACATTTACATGTTTCCCCTTAAACCACTCAAGTGTTGCTTTAGCAGTGTGTTTGGGGTCATTGTCCTGCTGGAAGGTGAACTTCCGTCCTAGCCCTAAATCACTCAGAGTGGTAAAGGTTTTGGTCAAGAATATCCCTGTATTTAGCACCATCCATCTTTCCCTCAACTCTGACCAGTTTCCCATCCCGGCTGCTGAAAAACATCCCCACAGCATGATGCTGCCACCACCATGTTTCACTGTGGGGATGGTGTTCTTTGGGTGATGTGATGTGTTGGGTTTGCGCCAGACATAGAGTTTTCTTTGATGGCTGAAAAGTTCAGTATTAGTCTCATCAGACCAGAGCACCTTCCTCCATACATTTTGGGAGTCTCCAACATGCCTTTTTGCAAGCTCACAGCCTGCCTTTTTGTTTTTTTGCTGAAAGTAATGGCTTTCTTCTGGTCACTCTGCCATAAAGCCAACTCTATGGAGCGTACGGCTTATCGTCGTCCTATGTACAGATCCTCCAGTCTCTGCTGTGGAACTCTGCAGCTCCTCCAGAGTTACCTTAGGTCTCTGTGCTGCCTCTCTGATTAATGCCCTCCCTTCCCCGGTCCATGAGTTTTTGTCGGTGGCCGTCTCTTGGCAGGTTTGCTGTTGTGCCATGTTCTTTCCATTTGGTTATGATAGATTTGATGGTGCTCCTAGGGATCATCAAAGATTTGGATATTTTTTTATAACCTAACCCTGACTTATCAACGACATTGTCCCTTACTTGTATATGTAATGACAGATCATGTGACACTTAGATTGCACACAGGTGGACATCATTTCACAAACTATGTTGCACCAGAGCTTTTTATGGGCTTCCTAACAAAGGGGGTGAATACATACGCACATGCCAATTTTCTGTTTTCTATTTCTAAACAATTGTTTTATTTACAGTGATTGGCTTGGCATTACAGTGATTGGCTGGCCTGAACGCGTCATCGGGTGCTATATATGACACGTGTTCGGCCCAGTATTAGTCAGGGAGAGCTGAGCATAGGAAGGGACAGACAGTGTAGGGAGTGTTATTGGACGATTTTTATTACAAAAACTATTCAGAGACCCAAAAGTCCTTTTAAGGACTATTGTTTGTGACAGCAGCAATAAATGTTTGTAGCGCAACCTGCGCTAAATTTCTCAGTCTTAGGGAGAGCTGTACATAGGAAGGGACAGACAGTGTAGGGAGTGTTATTGGAAGATATATATTGCTGAGGGGGAAGGTCCACCTAGTGGTGAGGGGGAAGGTCCACCTCACCTTGTGAGGGGGACCGGCCTAGCATACTTTTGTACAGACCGGAGGTGGACCTTCCCCCTCACCACTATCTTTTTGCAATTTTTGCATTCTCGCATGTTATGATTTACTGTTTCCAACTATCCAAGTCACAACCAAGTACACACAGACGGGCTGTTTTGGAAGGGGTTGACACCGGATATGGATTTGGGCTTATTCATTTAGCCTATATGTGGATGTATTGCCTTTTCCGGGTTTGTAGTAATATTATGTTCATCGTTTGTCTGCACTGAGTTTGCGACACCATCCTATGCTGTCACTTAGTCCTAATTTCCGCTGGTTTGATGGATTGATATTATGTAAACATATATTAATATTTTTTATACTGTGGAATTAATAAAGTTTATATATTTTTTTACTACTTGTGGGCGTGGATTTTTTGAAGCTATGGTTTTGGCGCGGCCACGGCAGTAATAGGTGCAACATAAATGGTTGGAGGCAGATAGTTAAATTATCCACGCCATATCTCCTGTGTAAAGTGTGCGCATCCCTAAAATATCAGTGACATGCAGTGTACTTTTTCCGTAGACGGTGTCCGCTGCGGACAGTTAAATTATCTGCGCCACATCTCCTGTGTAAAGTGTGTGCATCCCAAAAATATCTGTGACATTCAGTGTACTTTTTCAATAGATGGTGTCCGCTTCTGAGAGTGACATTACCAGGGCCACATCTAAAGTGTCACGTGTGACATTCCCTGTAATTTTTTTATTAGCCGCTGGTGACAGCATTGACATTATCTACGGGATATCTCTTGTGTGACATTTCCACATCCCAAATACCTTTTTACATTTTTTTGCGCATACACTTCCAAATCCTACACTACTGTACGTGTAAAATATTTTCAAGCATATATAACATTTAATATGAAGAAGGCGAGCAGTAAGGGACGGGGTAGTGGCCGGGATGCTGATGGTGCATGCAGAGGCCGTGGCCCTGGGCACGTTGAAACTGTGCCTGCTGCCAGAGCACGAGAAAAACAATCATCCACGATACCTAGCTTCATGTCCCAGTTTGCAGGAAGGCGCAGGACACCACTCTTGAAGCCAGACCAGTGTGACCAGGTGGTCGGTTGGATTGCAGCAGATAATGCTTCCAGTCGGTTAAGCACCATCCTGTCTTCCACCAAGTCCAGTCTCAGTAGCCAAGGCATATAATTTTTTACAGGGTCAGCTAACCTACAGGAGCTCACATATAATGTTTTACAGGGTCAGCTCACCTGCAGGCCCTCACATTTAATGTTTTACAGGGTCAGCTCACCTGCAGGCCCTCGCATATAATTTTTTAGAGGGTCAGATCACCAGCAGGCCCTCACCTACAATCTTTTACAGGGTCAGCTCGCCTGCAGGCCCTTGCATATAATGTTTTACAGGGTGAGCTCACCTGCAGGCCCTCTCATATAATTTTTTAGAGGGTCATCTCACCAGCAGGCCCTCACCTACAATCTTTTACAGGGTCAGATCACCTGCAGGCCCTCACTTACAACCTTTTAGAGGGTCAGCTCACCAGCAAGCCCTCACCTACAATCTTTTACAGGGTCAGCTAACCAGCAGACCCTTCACCCTAATGTTTTAGAGGGTCAACTCACCAGCAGGCCCTCGCCCCTAATGTTTTAGATGATCAGATCAGCAGGCCCTTGCTCCAAAATTTTTTGAGGGTCATCTGCAGGCCATCAATCATAATTTTTCAAGGGTTGTATGATGCCCTCCTTTATGTGTAACAAAGGGTGTATTGGAGTGCCGATACCTTGTAATTTTTGGCAGCCATTTCACTTAGTACATAGGCTTTATGAGTGTAGGGGTCCCACTACATGAACAATTGCACCACAATGTGAATGAGCCCCTCCTTTATGTGATATACAGTTGGTATCGGAGTGCCTCTTGCTTGTAATTTTTGGCAGCACTTTATATACAAGTAAATATACAGTAAAGAATGTTTCCTAACAATTTTTTCTCTAAAATCAATTTTATCTTTGGTTTTATGCGTATTATTGTCAGTCTGTAAAAGTGGAGTACTACTCCGACAACATTGTTCCCAGCAGTGACCTGGGAGTCCAAGATGCATCCAGATATCCTCCCCATGCTGTTCCCGAACCATTTCAGTGGTGTTCCCATCAATTTCTGAACTTTCCCTATGAAACAGGCACCCTCCCCTCTTCAGAGCAGGGGGTGCCTGGTTTAATTCTCAGGTTCTCACATTGACTTTGGTGCTCGATCAACACTACTAGGCACCCATCACTAATGTGGTATAAACATACCCTAATGTGCCTCCTGACCCCATCAACAGATATAGAAGGGAAGATGAACAGGGAATGGATGAAGAAGAGAGGATATCACAATGACAGAATATAAGCCATCATCAAAGGGGTGAAATTGAGAGCAACAGTTCTTGGCTCGTCTTAATTTTTGGTTTGGAGGCATTTTACACAGATGGATGCCAAATGCTATGTCTCAGTCTTTAAGCCTAAATGCAAGTGCCTGGTAATGGGGCACAGTCTGCCGTTGGCAGCAATGTGTCACCGCTGGTTCTGGGAGACGGTCGGTCAGAGGTTCCTCCCTGTCTTGTGTATGACGTTCTTTGTTTTGGTTTCACTTTGCTCAGTTCCTTTCTCTCCCCCAGCTGCCTCTTATCTTGATTAATTGGCTTGCTTTATATTCCCTCCCATACTGCTTCTCCTTGCGGTTTATATTATTTCCTGGATGAAGTGTGTGCTGCTGGAGGCTGCAGTTGTTTTGCTCTAAGATAAGTGCATTCCGTTTACTTTGTGTTTTGCTTGCTGGCTTGATTCTAGGTGACCCTGACTCCCTCCGTATTCTGTGCAGGGAGTCGATGGCTGTTCCCCTCACTACTATAGGGAATTCAGGTGTCACTCAGTTATAGGTACGAGGGCATGTATTTGTCTACCACCGGGACCTGTACATGTGCATAGCAGTTTGGGAGAGTTCTTAGGGATTTATAGGGCCCTCCTATATTTTCCTTAGTTTGGGATCAAGCCAGTCTGTCGTTATTTATCAATTCCTGCTAACTGTTCTCCATCCTTGACATTATAAACCGCCATAACTGTCTCAAGCATGGATACGGTTTCAGCCTTGATTGACCGCATGCAAGGTCTTTCTCTGGAGGTAGCAGATCTCCGTGAATCTGTTTCTCAGCTTCAGGTGACCGGTTCTGCTGCCGTTCATGGAGTTTGTTTTTAAGCCTAAAATCTCTCTTCCGGATACGTTTTCCAGGGATAGTGAGAATTTTGTTCGTTTTAGAGAGGCTTGCAAACTCCATTTTCGCTTATGTCCCCATTCCTCTGGTGATGAGGAGCAGAGTGTGGGGATCATCTTCTCGCTGCTCAGGGATAACGCTCAGTCTTGGGCCTTTTCGCTGCCGGCGGGGGCACGCTCCCTTCGATCGGTAGATTAATTTTTTATAGCCCTGGGTCAGATATATGATGATCTGGATCGTATTGCTTTGGCTGAATCTAAACTGCGTATTTTATGCCAAGGTAAACAGTCCGCAGAGATATATTGTTCTGAATTTCGGAGATGGGCAGTTGATACTGGTTGGAATGACGCTGCACTCCGAAGTCAATTTTGTCATGGTCTTTCTGAGAGATTAAAAGATGCATTTGCGTTTCATGAGAGACCAGTGTCTTTGGAGTCTGCCATGTCTCTAGCTGTTCGTATTGACAGGCGCCTTAGAGAGAGAGAGGAGACTACTCTTTCCTGTCATATTCAGCCCAAAGACACTGGAGTTGTCTCAAGCAGTTCGCAGGGGTCTCACTCTGTCTCTATACCCTCCGTGGAGGACCCTATGCAGCTGGGTTTAGTTGCCTCTGATACTAGAGGATTCAGCTCTCAGAGGAGGGTATGTTTCTGTTGTGGAGGTGTATTAACCATTTAGCTAATGTTTGCCCTTCTAGGAGGTTCATGGAGTTTTCTGAGGGTAATAAAAAGAAAAGGGAAAAGAAACCCTCTAAAAACTTTCCATTTGCTACAATTGGCAAGGTTAATGCGGAAATTGAAGTTTGCCATTTGCTTGTAGTTCTCGCTTTCTCCTACCTGCCAGGGTGGCGCTAGACAGCAAGAACTTTGTTTGTGGGATTTTTGTTGATAGTGGAGCAGCAGTTAATCTCATTGATAGTCAATTTGCTACAACACATGGTTTTCAGGTGTGCACTTTGAAAAAAGCTATACCTGTTTTTGCTATCGATTCCGCTCCACTTTCTCAAAAATCGTTAAAGGGCATAGTTCACAATATCCATTTGACTGTGGGTGACACTCATGTTGAGGATGTGTCATGTTTTGTCTTAAGCGGATTATCTACTCCTCTAGTGTTGGGGCTACCCTGGCTCACTAAACATAACCCCACCATTGATTGGCAAGCAATGCAAATAAATGGTTGGAGTGAGTTTTGCACCTCTCACAGAGGTTTCTCTTGCAGAGTTTTCTACCAAGACTGTACCTTCTTATCTCTCGAAATTTTCTGATGTGTTTTCCGAGAGTGGTGTCCAGGAGTTGCCCCCTCACCGGGAGTATGATTGTCCAATTAATCTCATCCCAGGCGCCAAGCTGCCTAAATCACGATTATACAATCTCTCTCAACCTGAGAGAGACGCCATGCGTACTATATCTCTGAGAGCCTGAGAAAGGGACAAATCAGACCCTCAAAATCACCTCTTGCCGCTGGTTTTTTCTTTGTTAAAAAAAGATGCTTCTTTAAGACCTTGTCTGGATTGGTTTGATGAATGCTCCGGCCGCCTTCCAACATTTTGTGAACAGCATTTACTATCATTTAATGGGGAAATTTGTACTGGTGTATCTAGATGACATTTAGATTTTTTCTTCTGATTTCAAGACTCATCGGAACCACCTATGTCAGGTCCTGCTGATTTTGTGGGAGAATAAATTGTACGCTAAACTGGAAAAATGTGTGTTTGCGGTTCCAGAGATTCAATTTCTTGGTTTTATTCTCTCCGCTTCTGGATTTTGGATGGACCCGGAGAAGGTCCGCGCCGTGCTTGATTAGGAGCTTCCTGAAAATCAGAAGGCGCTGATGCGGTTTTTGGGTTTTGCTAATTATTACAGAAAGTTCATTTTGAATTATTCCTCTGTTGTTAAGCCACTCACTGACATGACTAAAAAGGGGGTGGATTTTTCCTCATGGTCGGAAGAGGCGCTTCAAGCCTTTTCTAGTATTAAAGAGCGTTTTGCTTCCGCTCCCATTTTGGTACAGCCTGATGTCTCTCTACCTTTTATTGTTGAGGTGGATGCCTCTGAGGTGGGGGTGGGCGCGGTCTTATCTCAGGGTTCCTCTCCTGCTGAATAGCGACCGTTTGCCTTTTTCTCAAAAAAGCTCTCCGCCGCAGAGAGAAATTACGATGTGGGAAATAGGGAGTTGTTGGCCATCAAATTGGCTTTTGAGGAATAGCGTCATTGGTTGGAGGGAGCCAGACACCCAATTACCATATTTACCGACCATAAGAATCTGGCCTATTTGGAATCAGCCAAGCGTCTGAACCCGAGACAGGCCAGATGGTCCTTGTTCTATGTTTAATTTTGTTGTTACCATGACAGGAAAGATGCCCTGTCACGTTGTTTTCCGGGAGGGAGGAACTTTTTGGCTAATGGAGTGGTCGTCTCTGCTCTTTATCCTGATTTGGAGGCAGAGGTTCAGGCAGCCCAGGCAGAGGCACCTGATCTTTGTCCTCCTGGGAGGTTATTTGTGCCGCTTTGCGACACAAAGTTTTTAAGGAGCACCATGACAGTGTTCTTGCTGGGCACCCGGGGAGTAGAGCCACAGTGGATCTCATTGCTCGCAGATTCTGGTGGTCAGCTCTTCGTAAGACGGTTGAGGGGTTTGTGGCAGCCTGCGAGACTTGCGCTTGTGCCAAGGTCCCTCATTTACGGCCATCGGGATCTCTCTTCCTGTTACCCATACCTTCCTGTCCTTGGACGCATCTGTCCATGGACTTCATTACGGACTTGCCTCGGTCCTCAAGACTGTGATTCTGGTGGTAGTGGACCGTTTTAGCAAAATGGCGCATTTTATTCCTTTTCCTGGGTTACCCAATGCTAAGACGCTGGCGCAAGCGTTTGTTGATCACATTGTTAAATTACATGGCATTCCTTCTGACATTGTTTCTGATAGGGGCACGCAATTTGTTTCCAGATTCTGGAAGGCCTTCTGTTCTCGCTTGGGGGTTCGGTTGTCGTTTTCTTCTGCTTTTCACCCGCAGTCGAATGGTCAGACCGAACGCGCCAATCAGAATCTCGAGACATATCTGCGCTGTTTTGTTGCGGAGAATCAGGAGAATTGGTGTTCTTTTTTGTCCCTTGCTGAGTTTGCTTTAAATAGCCGTCGTCAGGACTCCTCTGATAAGTCACCATTTTTTGGTGCATATGGGTTTCATCCGCAGTTTGGGACATTCTCTGGAGAGGGGTCTTCTGGTTTACCTGATGAGGAGAGATTTTCCTCGTCCTTGTCACTTATTTGGCAAAAGATTCAGGGTCATCTAAAGAAGATAAGTGAAAGATATAAGCGTGTGGCAGATAAGAGACGTGTTCCTGGTCCGGACCTGAATGTGGGTGATCTGGTGTGGTTGTCTACAAAGAATATCAAACTAAAGGTTCCCTCCTGGAAGTTGGGTCCTAGGTTTATTGGGCCTTACAAGATCTTATCCGTCATCAATCCCGTTGCTTTCCGTCTTTATCTTCCTCAGACTTGGAAGATCCATAATGTTTTTCACAAGTCCCTATTGAAACCTTATGTCCAACCTACTGTTCCTTCCTCTTTGCCTCCTCCCCCGATTTTAGTTGATGGTAATCTTGAATTTCAGGTCTCCAGCATTGTGGATTTCCGCATTATCTGCGGTTCTCTTCAGTACCTCGTTCATTGGGAGGGTTATGGTCCTGAGGAGAGGATGTGGGTCCCACTGGCGGACATTAAGGCCACTCGTCTCATCAGGGCTTTCCATCGGTCTTATCCTGAGAAGGTCGGTCCTGAGTGTCTGGAGTCCACCCGTAGAAGGGGGGGGGTACTGTCACAGCCGGTTCTGGGAGACGGTCGGTCAGAGGTTCCTCTCTGTCTTGTGTATGATGTTCTTTGTTTTAGTTTTACTTTGCTCAGTTCCTTTCTCTCCCTCAGCTGCCTCCTATCTTGATTAATTGGCTTGCATTATATTCCCTTCCATACTGCTTCTCCTTTTTATATTACTTACTGGATGAAGTGTGTGCTGCCAGAGGCTGCAGTTGTTTTGCGCTAAGATAAGTGCATTCCGTTTACTTTGTGTTTTGTTTGCTGGCTTGATTCTAGGTGACTCTGACTCCCTCCGTATTCTGTGCAGGGAGCTGGTGGCTGTTCCCCTCACTACTATAGGGAATTCAGGTGTCACTCAGTTATAGGTACGAGGGCATTTATTTGTCTATCACCGGGACCTGTACATGTGCAGTTTGGGAGAGTTCTTAGGGATTTAAAGGGCCCTCCTATATTTTCCTTAGTTTGGGATCGAGCCAGTCTGTCGTTATTTATCAGTTCCTGCTAACTGTTCTCCATCCTTGACACAATGATTGGATAGTATCAGACTATACAGGGACACATCACGAACTGGTAACACCAGGATGGACCTTTATTGCTGACTGTTGGCAATTTATTCATAAACTTATAGCTCGAAATATAGAGGAATAGCATAATGAATAATCATATTAATAGCTGCCCATTGGGAATGCAAATAGTAAGACAGACATGTCAGGAGAGGTGACAGGTCCTCTTTAAGGGAGGTGGTCATGGTGAAGTCTGTGATCTTGGACCCTCACTGTTTTCTAGAATAAATTGACTCTATACAACAGCTGAATTGCTTTGGTACTTTTCAGAGATTTCTATTAAATAAATCTGCTGAACAATCCTCAACACTGAAATTGCTAAACCAAGAAAGATAAACTGTAGGATTATGCAAATTGAGGAAGTGGCGCTAAGATCTGCAAATGATCACATTTGCAAGCACCTATACCTGCAGATGTCTGTACTGGCCCCTATCTGCAGACAGGCAAATTCTCTTCTACTAAACACTAGTCCCTATCTGCAGACAACTAAAGGCTTTGACTACTTTCCTTATATACAGTTTTTGATGGGAGGGCTGGAGTGGAGAAGCACAGCCTAAACATAAACACTGTTACAATTTCTGTCTATGATAGACTTGTATAGAGCTTCAATGCAAGTATATAGAAATGACTAAGCAATTTTTCCAGACATAAACAAGTCTTTAGACATAAACATCATAGCTAAACCAGCCAACCAGAAGGTCAGTGTGTATGTTTTATTTTTCCCTTCAAAACTTTGCATAGGTAGAAAGTCATAAAGTCCCTCAATACTGGCTGTGCATTAACCCATTCCACAGTGCAGTCCAGATTTAGTGCAATATCAGTGCAAATATACAAAATAGATTAATAATAATATTAATAATAATAATAATAAACATATAAATTCAGTTCAAGAATATGAAACAGTATTAGTACGCACAACAGCATAAATCACAGTGCAAGTTAACCTTTCAAAGTGCAATAAAGTAAGGAGTTGTTGTCTTTGCCTGGTAGTAATAAGGGCAAATGTCCACAAATGCCCATGGTTCAAAGAACCTTTACTCCAGGGCATTACAAATCCATATAACCATTGTATCATCATATGATGACATGATGGTTTCTAGTAGAGATGAGCGAAGTTTAAAAAAAAGTTTGTCGTTTGGGTTGTGGTAATCGCCGCATCCCGTTATGGATTCCACTACCGCGGACTATCCCGGCATATGGAATCCATAAGGGGCGGCTTCCACGAACCCGAACTGTTGAACAGCCGAAGGACCTGGGGTGACATCACCGTCATGTGATCAGTGCAGGGGGCGTGGCTCAGCACTGGATTTGAAAGTTCGCTCATCTCTAGTTTCTAGATGTTATGCTAAAACGTATATTGAAGTGAGGGTCATAATTACGCATGTAGTGTATATGATCATGTGTATTGCAAGAAACAATATACTAGATGCACATCGTAAAAACTTAGAGAACGACAGCAAAGAATCCTACACACAACAGGAAAGAATCCTGTCAGTGTAATAATTTACATTTCAGACATAGCTGCATGCTGAGTTTTGCAGCAATCTGACAATTCTATCTGGGTGTTTTAATTTTTTTTTTTGTCAGAGTGAGGAGATTCTGTGCGGAGATCGAAGCTGGCACCACCTCCGAGATGGAGCTGCATGCGCGGTGCGCCCTCCTGCACTTTTTGGGCTCTGTTCTAAGTATAGGTGCGGGTCCCATAGGTGGGACCCTCACCTGTCAAACATTGGGGGCATATCATATCTACCTTACTTAGTTTCGGAAGGTTTACTGTAAAGATAAAATGTAGGATCATAGCTTGCAAGCTTTCCAAAGATTGCGGATAGAGGCCTCTTCTTATCAAATGGCTGCTGTGCAATACAATAGCGCAAAATACCATCCGATAAGAACCATATACTACAGTGCAGCACGATATGTTGCCCAAAAAGCTGTCCCTCTGTGGTGGCCATCAATAGCTGCAATTTTCTGCCCTCTTCCTCCAGTTGTCTATTAAGATATGGAGCAGGGGGATTAGAAGGTGAGGTGCGGGCCATAACAGTTGAATTTAGGACATGTGCGGTCGCTGGCCAGGGACTTGAGTATGTGATTCTCACAGCGTTAATTACCACTGAGAGCTCATCGGTAGAGAGGAGGGCTTGGGTGGCCCCACGGGGCATTAGCCCACCGGGAAATTTCTCTGTAAGATCTATGGCCAATCCGCCCCTGGTTAGATTTGATCAGATTCCCCTGTTTAGCTCATTCAATGAGAATTTCCTTTCAGCAGATATGGGTATATACTTTGTAAGTAGTAATACGTATTAACTACCTCATGCACTGTGGATGTCTGATTCCATAGCTAGGGCCCTAATAACGGAATATATGAATATGGTCCTTCGATGAACCCTGGGAAGTTTTCCCATAAAAGTTATAGATATCCAATCAGGGAATTTCTGCAATGTGATCTGCAGGGGTCCGCGCTTAATCCTTTGTATGTCGCAATTAGCATTGATTGTGGCATACCAAGGGTTAAATGTCAGAGATCAGAGGTTTCTCTGATGTCTGCCATTAGAGTGTCAGCTGTATATTACAGCGTAATCACGTTGACACAGTAGCCGCGCTGATGCAATCAGCATGGTGATTGTGGTCATCATGATGCAGTGACTGCCTGTCACTTACGATGAGCATATTTGTCATGTGTTGGCAACCTGTTAAACCAGTAAGATCTGGCTCCTTTCTATGTTCCCATTTATATCTTATGTATTTTATACTAAATGCAAAGTAAAACATACCAAAGCATAGAAACCATAGGCCCCAGTGGGCAGTCCAACTGCATAGGTGATTAATACCTCTTTAATTTCACAACATATCTGTTTAGTGGTGTCACAGCAGGCAAGGAAAGCAGTTTAGTGCAGGGCCTCTAGCAGTTGAGTACCCTGCTACTACAGGTGGGCAAGGGCTCATGCACATGCACGTATGTATTTTGCAGTCTGCAATACACGGATCCACAAATGAAAAAAGGATGACATCCTTGTGACATCCGTGTTGTATACGTTTTTTTGAGGATCTATTGTTACAATGCCTGTCCTTGTCCACAAAACGGACAAGAATAGGACGTTTTTTTGCGGAATGTACAAGCAGACATATGGAAATGGAATGCATGCGGAGTCCGTTCTCAGTTTTTTTGCGGACCCATTGAAATGAATGGTTCTAAATATGGATTTGTAAAAAAACGGAACAGAAATGAAAAAATAAAAAAAGGTTCATGTGCATGAGGCCTAACTGTGTAAGATGCGCTGGGAGGAGCGCCACCCTACAGGTTCTTTGATGGGGCTGAAATAAGGCAGGTGGAGGCGCATAAATTCTTTTATAGCACAAAAAAACTTTATTGTAAACGTATATACATTCAGACACTCCACAGGAGGGCACAATACCTTGGCAAATGCTACAAACACATATTAACATAGTCTCTAAAAGGCACAGTATGCTTACTAGTTACAGTCTCTTAAAGGCACATTACTTTTGGAAGTTACACATCTGTATTACAGAGGCAAAATAAGCATAATGATACTCACTCACTATATACAGTCCATATTTCCATTCCATAAGTAGTGCTCGTCCCAACAAGGTTTTTCCTTATCCAGAGGCCATGTCAAGCCATTCAGGGTCTGATTCAGGTCATACTTTAGTGCACACCCAGCCAGAAGGATACATCCTTTTTTTTGCTACCGTGCCACTTTCACAGCAACAGGCACTTGCCAGAAGTCTGTGTCCTGCAGCAGGCCTCTATTCAGTGCTCACCCCCAGCAGCAGGGCGAGAGCACGACAAATGGCTCAAAGCCACACTAACAAAACACTGAGCCCTCCGTCCAGTTTACGAGCAGCTAACACTCTAGTCATGTCATAGCTCACCCTAACTACAGAGAGGCTGTCTTCTTTTCACTGTTCTATAGAGCAGAGAACCCTCTAGTGGCTAGATTGCGACACTACAGTCCATTAAAGAAATGATGAACAGGGCCGCCGCTACACTCCTCTGAGCAACAGCACCTTCATTAAAGTGGGTTTGCTCCCCCTCCCCAAACTTACAGCTGTGTGCCACAGAATCCTTTAATTTGACTCTAGAGACCACCATAATTCATTTATCATAAAAATTTATAAAAACTAGTGAAGTGGGAAGTAACCAATTGGTAACAACACACTAAAACAACCAAATATGGGCACATTTTGGCATCTGCATCATAGCCACAAATCCCTAACTTCTAATGACCAAAACAAAAAAAGAAAAATCAGAAGAATCTATGATGCTGTGAGTTTGGATTATGAGGCCTGCTACAATGTGCCCATATTATAGCCATCTGAATGAGGTCTAATACATTTGCACTTGTTTTTGTAACTCTTTCCCTCTACAGAAGAAGTAAAAATTGGTTTGAATCACCAGCTTTTACTAGCAATGGCTATATAGTCATTAAACATGCTGTCTAGCAAAGGAGATGCACAGATGCACATTTATAAAAATAACTGTCTGTAGTTCCCTTCTGACTTTTAAGAGTTTCACATAGGTATATGCTGCCCTCTGGTGGACAAAGTGAGACTTGCATGTATATCATAATATCGTCTCAGAAAAGGTTTCTTCTTCTCTACAAAAATCTTCACAAAAATAAAATCTGTCACCCTGATTTCGGACTATTAGGCCTCATGCACACGGGTCTGTATTGCAGCCCACAAACAGCGGGTCCACAATATACTGGCCCTGGACGTTTTTGCACCGCAACACGGATGTGGACCCCAAAAAAGTAGTGCATGAAACACATTGTCAGGACTGCCTCTTCATTATGTTAGAACAGCACAGCAGTCCAGACTGTATTTCAGTGCAGCTTTGAGAATGTGGGACAGTAGGTAAATAAAAAAATAGAGCTTTGGACTCCTTATGCAGTACTACTCATGTATTACTATAGATAATAGTCCAAAATCGGGGTGACAGATTACCATTGTTCCTAGAGGCTCAGTTGCATATATTAAAACATCATGATTATTTTTCTCAGCAATGTGGGCACATATGAACATGGGACCAACACAGATGTCTTCAGCTGCCAAGTGCATATGTAACAGGTCAGTCAGGTACAAATCTGCTGACAGATGCCCTTTAATATTCTGTCCAGTATGCAATGTGACCATCACTTTAGGGTATCTATGTCACGGTTAGGTGTGCTAAGGCCATCAATGTCAACCTTTTCACATATTAAGTAAACACGCAATATAGATACCAAAACTCTTGAAGATTAAATATTGGTGTCATATAAAAGTTGATAATTTTAGGTTTCAAATGATACCAGGTTCAATATTCTTAGTGCAATATACAGGACACTGCACTTGTTTGGTCAAGGAACGTCTGTGTGCTGTCATTTAGTGAGTATGACTGCCCATTGGACACTGAAAACAAAAACATACAAATGAATAAAGTACAGGTTAGGACTCATGCACATGGCCATACTGTGTTTTGCGGTCTGAAAATCAGGGATCCGTAAAATACGGATACCCGCTGTGAGTGTTCCGCAATTTGCGGACCAGAAGGTCTGTCCCTCAATAAACCAGTCCTATTGGCCGTGATACAGACAAGAATAGTACATGTTCTATTTTTTTTTCATTTTTTGCAGGACCACAGAACAGAGGTACTGTTCACATCTTTTGTTGCCCCATTGAAGTGAAAGCGACCGCACCCAAACGGCAAAAAATGCGTCTCGGATGCGGACCCAAACAACGTTCGTGTGCATGAGGCATTGCGCTGAATCTTTTCTCACTCAATTATACGTCAATCTGCTCAGCTCCTCCTGCTCTTTAACGTGCTGCCTGCAGGTCAGACACAATGCTCAACGTGATAAGTTCCCTGTAATGTGGGTCACTCATATAGTGCCCTTAGCGTCACTTTCCTGAAAACCTTCCCTATTAATAGCATTCAAGTGTGGCTAGCCCTACTCTAGGAGATATCCTGGAATCATGAACTGTTGAGGGCACTAAGTTTTATAACAGATCGTAATGAATCTGAACAAGTGCCTACAGTCCTAAGAAACAGGACGAGCCCTGGTTGTAAAGCTGGCCATACGCATAAGATTGTGATCGGCCAGAACGCGACCAATCTATGGTGGTATGTCTGAAAGTTCACATAAACGATCCAACCACCAAGGCTAAACTGGCAGTCACACAGGTATTAAATAAAAAAAAACTGTGCAAGGAACTCATGAAAATTATCAGCCGATCATGCCATACATGCCTAGGGTTCCAGCAGACAACGGCTGAGAATCCGAAAATGACAGATCAATGTTTTGGAAGACAGGTCATCAATCAGTAACCGAGAACAATCATTTGCCCATAATTTCCAAACGACAGTCAGCCCAGTGGTCAAATGGTATTTTGGCTGACATGTATGGCCAACTTAACCCTTAGTGACCAGCCTATTTTGGGATCAAGCATTTTTTTCCTTCACTTTTTCAGTGTCGTATTCCAAGAGCTATAACTTTTTTCTGTCAATGTAGCTATATGAGGGCTTGTTTTTTGCGGGACAAGTAGTTTTTAATGGCACCATTTTGGGGCATGCATAACTTACTAAGGCCTCATGCACACGGCCGTTGTTGTGGCACTCCGTGTGCTGTCCGCATCCGTTGCTCCGTTCCGTGCCCCCGAAAAAAAATAGAGCATGTCCTATTCTTGTCTGTTTTGAGGACAAGAATAGGCATTTCTATAATGGGCCGCGTTCCGTTCCGCGGTTTGCGGACCGCAAACACCAACGGTCATGTGCATGTAGCCTAATAGTGTTGAGTAAACTTGTGTTTTAAGTTCTGCATCCAAAGTTTGGGTTATCGAAGAATCCCGTTATGGATTCCGCTAACACGGACCATAACGGAATTTGGAATCCATAATGGGATTCTTCGATAACCCGGACGAGGAACTTAAAAAACAAGTTCGCTCAATACTTACTAATTAACTGGGAAAGAACAGCAATACTGCCACTGAGTTTTCAAGTTATAAATTTTGCAGTGTTCATTTTCCGGCATAAATAACATGATAACTTTGCCATATGGGTCAGTACGATTAGGGTCCATTCACACGTCAGTATTTTTAACTTTCCAGATAAACGTTCAGTTTTTTTGCGGATCCGTTTTTCTGTACAACCTTCCGTTTTTGTTCTAAAGTGCATCCGAATCCGTTCTGTGTTTCCGTTGTGCTTGTCTCAAAACAGAAAGCACATGGCACAGAGGGCTGGATTTAATTATTTTTTTTGTTTTATGTAAACGGATCCACAAAATTGGATGACATTCGGATGGTTTTGTGCATGTCATCCGCATTTTTGCGGATCCATTGACTTGAATGGACAACGGACCCGAAAAACGGACAGCAAGTAGGACAAGCTTAATTTTTTTTCAGGATCCGCATCCTGGAAAATAGGGAAACGGAACGGATTCCGTGATTCGGACAGCACCATGATTGGTGTCCGTATTTTTGCGGAGGCAATTGAAATTAATGGATCCAGAAAAATGTTCCGATTTAATTCGGAACGGAAATGGAGTGTTAAAACGGATGTGTGAATGGACCCTTATAGCGATTCAAAATACATATAGTTTTTTTTCCGTTTTAAAATTTTTTATTTTATTTTTCATTCTATAGAGCTGTGTGTCGGCTTGAGTTTTGTGGGACGACTTGCAGTATTTAGGGATCATTTTGGGGAACAAAACACTATTTGATTGCTTTTTATTCTGTTCTTTTGTGGCTAATAAGCAAAGAAAAACTATTCTGGCATTTTTATATTTTACGTTCACCGTACAAGATAAATTACATGACAATTGTGTAGTGTGGGTCTTTAGGGATGCAGTGATACCAAATATGTGGAAGGGATTTTATTGTTGCCGTTTTTTGCCATTGAAGGGGGTATTTTTTTAACTTGGATTTTTTTTTCACTAAATAAAACTTTTCTTTTTGATTGCTTTTTATAATTTTCTTGTATTGCTTATGTACCGCAGGGAGTTATACTGTCATGGGAGTCAGAGGGAGCTCCCTCTAAACCACCTAGATGCAGTGATCACTATTGACTGTGGCATATAAGAAGTTAAACGGCCAGAATCGGCACTTCTGCAGGTCCAGGGTTTTGGAACAGGAGCCTGGCTCTCATGTGAGAGCTGAGCCTCCGCTCTCTGTAGCAAGGGATACTCGTGCAGCGCTTAGACTGGGTGCGGGAAAATCAAAGTTGAACATACTGGGTTTATCTCTACACTCATGTGAATGTGCCCATTCAATTTAATAAACCCATTCCCAGCCTTTTGATTCAAACTCCTGCCACCACAATAAATGCCATGTTGTATATGAGTTGTTTCCTGTCCTGATTCTAGCCTTTTGACACAATTTCAAGAATTGCATAGTTACATCAAAAATCGTAAAAAAAAAAAAACAGGAGACAAGTAACATACAAACGTGAAAAAAACTTCAATCACATTTTTATTATACAAGAATGAAAAGTACAGCAGTTTACAATGTAGGAAAATTTAATACATACTATATAAACAAACTATTTACACAGAAAAACACAAAGAAAATGGGCTTTTCACAAACATAAATTATTAATAACATCTTACTATTCATGTCTGTATGAAAAGGGGGGGTGGGTGATTTTGCAGTGTGACAAAACTGAATGGTTTCTATGAAGGCCGCTTATAAAACTGATACGACAAGAGGTAAGAGGGCTGGAAACCTTCTACAGTAACAGGAGACAGGCCGTGACTCGGATTCTTCTGTGTGGACCATGACATGTTACTTCAATAACGTAAACTTTCCTGGACCTTAGTGTTTTTATGGCCTGTTTCCTATGGACATAATTTAGTGTCTGTATGACGACAGAATCGTCAGGACACCTGCATCTCCTGAACTGGACTTTTTCATTTAGCAGAGTCATGGGACATAGCGAGAAGGGTTGGATACAAGAAGGGGAAACTCTCTGTTGGATTCAACCCTAATTGGAAAATACATAAGGAACTTGCCACAGTTGCCATTGTGGGACATTTGCTGAAGGTTAACCTCTATAAATCAGTAATTGCTCTATATACATATAGATGTATGTATAAATATACACACGCATACAGAGAAATAGATGTGTCGTCATGAAAATATTAACAATTTTATGGATTAAAAAATATAAAGGATTATTTATGATTATGTAATAGGTGATGTGAAACTATGGTCTACAAGGTGCTCATTTAATACCGAGCTAATGCTCAATGAGATTTTACAGGGGTAGACTCAAGACAGACTTTAACACTTGTGGGGCCTCATGGATATCTGTAACTTCAGTTCATAGAGCGGCTGGGCAGAACCCTTTTGTCTGCAGATGCACATCTCACTTCTCATTGTCCTACAAGCAATCATGTTCTAAAATTGATTTTAAAAGAAAAATAATCGGAAATCATACCGGGTTCGGCGTATAACAGAGACTGCCGGTAAGAAGTCTCAGTGTTGCCCACAGCAGTGAATCCGATCACTGCATTTAGCTAGAATCTGGCCGCTCTGAACAATGGCGGCACGTCTAGTTTGGAGTTTCCTATTGTAATAGGCAAGTCCATTAGTGGAAGAGGCCATCGGTAGGACTGCTGGACACTGGTACAATGGGAACATTCCCATAATAAGCTGGATCACCTCTAGGTAGTCGCGTCCCTATTTGGTACAGTAAAGCAAACATGCACTAATCATGGGAAAGGTTCCCTACTTAAAATACCTGATGTAAAGAAGCGATAAGAGATTCATCATCATCGCATAGATTACAGCACAAGAACATAAAACCTCTGGCATAGAAAAGTATCAGCGATGAACTTTACAGCTCCCCATATAATGACGATGAACCATGGCTTAGCTATTACAGAACATCATGACAGACACATTTACTAAGGCACTTATACAGCTTTCATATCAATACCAGGCTATGGAGGAATACCTCATTAAAGGGGTTGTCCAGGGTTTTTAGATGATGGCCTATCACTGCACCCGGGCCGATCAGCTGGTCGACGTTGTAGCAGCGCTGCTCTCAATGACTTCAATGAGAACAGCACTGTAATAGCGAGCTCCCGCCTCTACAACGTCAACGGTGCTCTGTACCTCTGGCGCTGGCAGAGCTACACAGACCGGGTGATCGGCAAGAGTGCAATGTCAGACTGAGCATAGGCCATCGCTTATAAAACCTTGGACAACCCCTTTAAATGACCCATTTAAATCACATTTTTATGTTCAACATTTTTTTTCTTAGAATTTTTACAAATGTTTTCATGTCACTATATTTAAAAAGATTGTATATATTCCTGCAATTTTCACGCTAGCCACTAGGGCTGTCTTTTGAGATCAGCTACATCGGCCACAGACACAATGGACAGGAGCTGACCTCATTGACTTCTATGGGATAGATTTGTAGGGATGCTCTGTGACCTGTGTAGAGGTCAGGAAGGAGCAGATAAAGCACTGATATCTCCAATTGTGAATGGTGGATTCTGTGTCACCTTCATAGAGCAGTTACTTGTCATTGTAATTCTGCATGTTGTGATAATGATAGTTGCTACTGAAACATTACCTGTACTGAAGGTAAATTAAGATCTAGGGCTAGTTGGTCAATGTGAAAAAAAAAAAAAAATATATATATATATATATATATATATATTTTTTTTTTTATTATTTATTTTTTTAACAGATGGTGACATGGAAAAATTGGAAACATGGAAGAAAATAAAAAAACAAATTCTAAAAAAATATGTTCAACATAAAAGTGTGATTTAAAGAATAGGTCATTTTCTGACAACACATTCCCTTTAATCTCATCTCCACTTGTTTCAAATACTAGTAGGCAAATATTAATGATTTCTGATTTATATTTATTTTAGCCTAATAATACTAATGAGTCCAAGTTATTCTAGGCTCAGATGTAATTACTCTTACTTATAGTTCATTTGGTAAGGGGTTTACTGTACAATATAAATTAATGGAATTTCCACAATTTCCTATCTTGGACTCTACTTGCCTACTAATATATAGACCAGGAATCAGCAACCCCCGGCACTCCAGCTGTTCGGAAACTACAACTCCCAGAATCCTCCTTTCACTTCTATAGGAGTTACAAGAACAACCAAGAAAGTGTGCATGCTGGGAGTTGTAGTTTCACAGCAGCTGGAGTGCCGAAGGTCGCTGATCCTTGATATAGACAGCCCAACTAATGAAGCCTGCACACGTAAATTTCATTTTATGTGCAGAAATCCAACAAATGCATCCGCTTCTATTATATATAATAAACCAATAGAGGGTTGCTAATGCTCATCCTGGATCAGATGAAGCATGCTCAAACCTGTAACCGACAGTAAAAGTGTGTGCGCTATCCCTTGGACAGAAGAGGACATCAATCTGACACTGTGCTACGTAGAATATGCTGCTATCATTTATATACGGGCAAATTCATTTTGATAGGATTAATACAAGTATTGCAGCAATCTGCAAACCCATATGGTTCTGATCCAAATTAGCACTAGATACAGTCAGTGAATACAATTGCTGTAAAGGTCGAACTATATATATATATATGTATATATATATATATATATATTTTTTTTTTAAGATGATCTTCTTCTATAAACACATTGGCTCAGTACACGTGAAAAATGCTGCCCTACAATGATATGCTTTAGGATAACATAATGAGCATATCCTTATAGAGCCTGGTGCAGAGCCTTAGATCCCATGTACAGACATAATACAGTAAATAGTGGCCTGTGGCTGCCACTAGGTGGAGCTAACAGATATAGTTATACATTGAACTCCAGAATAACACAGTATGCAGTAAGCTCCCTCTAGTGGCAGGGGGTAGGAGCCATGAATTTCTCATTTGAAGCTTTGTGGAGTTCTGCATGAGAAAACTGGAACTCTGACTACTATAAAGATGCATTAACAAGTTTGCACAGAATTTATAACCTATTTAGATTAAAAATGGAGTTCAAGGTTGACATTAGCTTAAGTTACTTTACAAGAGCATATTTTATTTTTCTATTCCGTGATTTACATATTTTTAACAAAAAAATGATTTTCATCTGTCCTTGCCGTAGTCTGTTCTAGCAATTGGGGGGAAAAAAGCCAAACACTTAGCATGACTGGGAAATAGATGCACCTGCTATTGTAGAGGGGCCTTTGTCCCAGAACTAGAAGTAAGGAGCATTGAAAAAGCAGTTATTCTGGGCACAATTACACGTAGAAACCCAGAATATGTCAGTTAACACCATCTTCCTAATACTGCAATTTCATTAAGAAGTTATATTTTATATATTTATTTTTTTTGGCAAAAGCAGCACTTTGGGACTCTTGAGTATATCAATCACTGAAAGTCACTTAAAAGGTTGTATAAAAAAAAAAAAGTGTCAAAGCAGAAGGGTTACCACATCTTTTTAGGTTGTATTTGTACATGTGTGGGACCAGTGGTAATAAGGGGCCGTATTGATGAGATACATATCATGCTGTCATTATGTCGGAATTTCAGTTAAACTATACGGCTTGGTATATGTACTGCACAGTGAGATCATGTGCTACACACGGGGTAACACTTGTATATCATACAATGAAATCTACTGTGACTATGAATAAGTATGGCTGCCCTGGTTAGTATTTTAGAAAATACTGAAGTGGTAAGTAGATCATATATATTAGAAGGTAATGTGTGCAGGTACGTGGAGTTGTCCAAGGAGCCTTACAGGTGTCACAAAAAACAAGTAGAGACCATTTGACTGGGATGTCAGTTTCTTATGATCTGCCCTCCTGATCTGGTTGATCGATAAGGGATCTAATGTTCATTGTTGCGCTTGATCAACCACTGACCAGTCAAAACCTTGGGGGAAATGTATGGTATGTTAGATGATTAAGGGATGTTTGCGGCCTTGTGCACATTTGCTTCTTCCCTTTCTAAACCAATGCTACAGAAAAGTCATTTTGTATATGAACGTCACTGAACGTGGAGCTGTTTGTGCACAAGTAGATTTGACAGATAAGTTAAACACTTGTTATATTCATAAAATGCATCAGACTTCAATTGTGGGCAAGTCTTCATGGCTCTGAACTACATTCTGTTGACTATGCTGTCCATTCTTCAAGGAATATTTGATATTGTAGGAGTCCCAAATACCACCTAAGCACTCAAAGAGAAACCTAATTGAAATTATATAAAAAGATCATGAGAAAAGAAATGTATCTGTTCACTTCATATGCTTGGCACAGGTTGAACTCTTCTGAAAAGTGAGCCATATGCCTTATATTAGAATATCAGGGACTCCTCGCTCTCAAACAAGCACAGTCTATAGCAGCAAGGTCCACTTGAAGCAAGTGGCCATTGTGGGCTTTTATTAGAACTTGAAATCCAAATGTCTCCCCTATGTTTTCCGGGAATTCCAATTGAACTCTGTACTCTTATGTTCTAATGATCTGTCCAGTGGAGATTTTGATTCATGAGGGGATCTTTGAGCTGCGGTAGAACGAGGGTCTGAAAGAGATGACGAGTGCTGGGAAGTACATTTATAATCCCCAGATTTTTCTGGGTGAAAAGACCGGTAATAGTCAGAAGGTCCTTGCCCGTCGTATCCCATAGGTGGCCTGTGGTCGGACCCCATTCGTCTAAAGTCCTGCTGATGGTAGCCTGGAGAACGAAATTCATCTCCTCGCCTCCGTTTATTGTCATGGTGATGTCTGTGGAAACATAAAACCAGCGAGTATAAACCTCTTTCTGCTGTCAGATGCCAACGTCAGACATCTTAGTTATAGACAGGTTTCAGGAAAAATGGTAAAGTGAAAAACAACTAAACAACAGCTAATAAAAAAATGTGAATGTACAATACCTGTCATAATATTCCCTGTGACCTCTGTGATCCCGTTCATTGTTATACTGGTCATAGGGCCTCTTACGAGACGCAGGGTTTGGCCTGTAGTTTGCAGAATTCCTATGAGGATCACCATGAGGACGCCGATCAGAATAGTGATGATCTTTATATCGGTGCTGGTCATACTGGTGGTGTCGGTCCCCAATCCACTGCTGACTGTTGTTGCCCCCATAGTTAAATTTCCGATCTCTCCACTCACCTCGATCTGAACAAAAATAAATTGGTTATTGAAAGTTACCTTTAAAGGGTTTTTTTTAAGATATTTTTACTGATGGCATATGCTCTGGACCCCCGCCGATCAGCTGTTTGAGCAGGCTCCCAGTAGCGCTGTGCATTCTCACAGCTTTCCCTGGGCTATGTGACATCGCGTTCATTGGTCACATGTCTAAGGCGCATCTCAGCCCTGCGATACCAAGCACAGCCCCTATAAAATGGACGGTGCTGTGCTTAGTAAGAAAAAATGACGAGTCGCTACTGTGGGTGCCCATGCATTCTTAAACAGCTGAGGATAGGTTAGAGCATTGATGGGCAAAGTGTGTCTCTTCAGCTATTGCAAAACTACAACTCCCACCATGCCCTGCAGTAGGCTGATAGCTGTAGACAGTCTTTGCATGATGGGAGTTGTAGTTCTGCAACAGCTGGAGAGCCGCACTTTGCCCATCACTGGGTTAGAGGATCATTAAAAAGAAGCACAATTTTTTATTTTCCATATAATGCTAACTCACCACTGATATTCTAACAGTTGCATCCATAGGTTTTGAACCTTTTCATTATGGGAACCTGGTCACATGACCCGACTGCTTGCTCTAGTATGACACCCTGCGCTAATGTGTAAACAGGAACTCTGTCTCTTCCTGTGAACTACAGGATGACATCATCACCAAGCAAATCCCTCCTGGCAGCGCGCAGAGCCCACCCCTCTGCACCCTCCATGTTCCTCTGAATATCTTTGTATTCTGTTAAAGACTAACTAAACTTTTTTTTCCTTTAGTTAGACAGTGTCAGTGCATAATTACAGCTTACTAATATACTTCATTCATTCTGTCCAAAGATCATCTGTCGTTGCCCCTAAAGTTGTCATCCACTGCATGTTGCCACCTAAATTTCGTCTCCATCTCCAAGGACTCTGTAGACGATTTGTAAACTAGTGTGTGCGGCTCTAGCCTGGAGCGCTCGTCCCCGCTGTGGTCACATGGTACACCTGCAGCTGTAAAAGAGTTCCATATTGTGTGCCAATCAAAACAGCGCAGGTATACCATGTGACCACAGCGGGGACGAGCACTTCAGGATAGAGCCCTACAATCCAGCAGCGGTGGCTGTGCTTGCACACTACAGGAAAAAGTGCCGGCCTCTCTGGTGGCTGGGACCGTGGAAGCGCACATAGGCACGCATGCACAGCCGCTATCGTCCTGGCCCCCTTGTAGCAGCAGTGGCTGTAACCCCTGTGAACAGTATATAATGTGATGGAAAAATGAATCAAGCCAGCAAAGGAGGCAATATGGATAATCCCAATACATTGTATTAACTTTGTGAGACAACTTTTAATAAATGGTCTATTCTGCACTGTATAGTTAAAGAAAATAATCCCGGAGTGCTTCTTTAATCGAAAAAACTACTGTGTGCATTTTAAAAACTGTAGTCGTGAACAAAATCCAAAAGAGATGAAATACTGCAAACGGTCAGCAGTCTGTGGGTTGTTTTGTAGCTGTTTCTTACCTGCATTATTGAAGGGTCTTTTGTTAGGACTGGTGTAGTTTTCTCTTTGATGCCCGTGCATATGCTGGGGTGGAGGTGAAATAATATGATGTTTTTGTTGCATATGCAGTCCATGCTGCTGTGAGTTAACAGAGTCACGGCTGGATCCAGATGGCTCTGATCGAAAAGGCTTCTTGCTTGGTGGCGTTTCTTTTTTCTTTTGTTCCTTGAAGGTAAGGTAGTGTAAAAATACAGCATTGAGGTAGTCAAGCACACACTTTAAGGGTACATCCACACTGGGTGTAAAGAATTAAAATCTGCTGTGGATTTCACCATGGAATTTTAACTAAATCTAAATATATTATATTAGGATTTTATTGCAGAGTTGCCATGGATTTCACCTTATGCATTGCAAATCTGCTGTGAAAACCCTCATGAATCTGTGGATTTAAGATCCGTACTGCCCTTCAGTTTCTGCTCAGATGTATTTCCTGCGGAGCGCAATATGGATATGATGGCATTAAAACCATCCAGAAACACTAGACTTTGGCCACAGAACAGCCATTTGCAGAACTGTAATGTAAAGAAACCACACTGGTCATTCTTTCCTTCCCCCCAAGATGAAGCTAACAATAGTCAATCCATCTTGTTTTCCCAGATAGTATACGCCTGTCCAGCCGCTGTTCACGTGGCTTTTCCTCCGCTTCGGTTAATGTCTAGTTATAAGTCTATACAAAAAAGTGGGTTGGGACAGAACCATCTGTGGTCCATAGACCATGTGTCCATAATGTGGCGGTGCACGCGATGCCAGGTCCTGGCCCTCGGACCCCTTGTCTAGTACGGTCAACCAAAAGGAAAATCGCAGCACTCCAAAGTCTTCAATAATTCTTTATTCCACCACAAAAATGCAACGTTTCAACTCACTGGGAGTCTTTATCAAGCATGTGAGTTGAAACGTTGCATTTTTGTGGTGGAATAAAGAAGAATTATTGAAGACTTTGGAGTGCTGCGATTTTCCTTTTGGTTGACCGTAGTTATAAGTCTAATCATCAGATTTCATGGGTAACCTGCTCTACACCATATTTCTTCATTTACCAAATTGAACAAAGATAATTTGTGGACTTAGTAAAGACAACTAAAATGTATGGAGCCATCGCACAGGAAGCCCGATGTCTATACAGGCCCTGTCGGCAGGAACCATTTCATTTATGTGGCAGAGTGAAGTCACATTAAACTGGGAATTGATGCGACAAAGCAAACACTGCCACAATGAGTCCTACTATGGGAATCGAACTCTGGATCTTGGACACTATGTGCCGAACACTTGACACTGTGCCACGGTGGATGGTGCAGGGAGTTCCATCACCAAACACTGTGTGCATTCTAAGGAAAAAACAGCCAATCGTTTACATAACAATGGCCATGTAAATGTCAAAAACGGTTCTGCTGTTTAGGGTTGTTCTTTGCTAATTTTATAAACCATAGCTATTTATAAATCTGGCCATGCATTATTCATCTGGGCAATCCCCTGCCGTTCCAGTGCTGCCACTCCGGCATTCCCAGTTGGCTAGGTTTTCAGCGCTGTTAGCAGTCACATATGGTCAGGGTATGTTGTCGATGCAGCACTGGAAACAAACATGACCCGGAGCACCGGAGTGGAATGGCAGGGAATGGAGTAGGTGAGGAAGCCTGTTTTTTTTAATTTATTTAAGGGGTCAGTAACTTTTCAAAAAACTTTTGATATGTCATAGATACACATAAAAAGTGTTGATAGGTGGGGATCTGAGCGCTGAGACCCCGCTGCGCTCTAGAACAAGGGTAGAGCAAACAATAGGAGAGACACGCAAGCAGCGAGGAGACAGCACAATATGTTTCTATACCTTTGTTCTAGGCATCGTTAGGGGTCTTCAGCACTCAGACCCCCACCAATCTAAACTTTTGATGTCTCTATAATATATCAAACGCTTTTGGAAAAGTTAAGTGACACTTTAATACATTCCTGTCATTTAGCAAAATGTATAAAAAAGAACAAATTGCATGATATATGATAAGACACACTACACAAACTACGCTGAACAGTTCAGAGGTGCAGTGATCAGCATGCAGACAGACATTATACTTTTATTATTTACCTCCTCTTTTTGTGACCTCTTTTTATGAGCTGTCTTGTACAACTTGTGCAACTTCCTGGCACCAAATTCAGTGAATTTTGAGACAAAAATCCAGAGATTCCTATAAATACAAAATAGGAAAGAAATATGACTCGAGAAACAGATACTTATGTTTCACATTTTAAAAGTCAGATTACAGTATATAGTGGGTCACTTGTAAACCCAGAACCTGCAGTCAGATTACGGTATAGTGGGTCACTTGTAAACCCAGAACCTGCAGTCAGATTACGGTATACTGGGTCACTTATAAACCAAGAACCTACAGTCAGATTACAGTATACTGGGTCACTTGTAAACCCAGAACCTGCAGTCAGATTACAGTATACTGGGTCACTTATAAACCAAGAACCTGCAGTCAGATTACGGTATACTGGGTCACTTATAAACCAAGAACCTGCAGTCAGATTACAGTATACTGGGTCACTTGTAAACCCAGAACCTGCAGTCAGATTACAGTATACTGGGTCACTTGTAAACCCAGAACCTGCAGTCAGATTACGGTATACTGGGCCACTTATAAACCAAGAACTTGCAGTCAGATTACAGTATACTGGGTCACTTATAAACCCAGAACCTGCAGTCAGATTACGGTATACTGGGTCACTTATAAACCAAGAACCTACAGTCAGATTACAGTATACTGGGTCACTTGTAAACCCAGAACCTGCAGTCAGATTACAGTATACTGGGCCACTTATAAACCAAGAACCTGCAGTCAGATTACGGTATACTGGGTCACTTATAAACCAAGAACCTGCAGTCAGATTACAGTATACTGGGTCACTTGTAAACCCAGAACCTGCAGTCAGATTACGGTATACTGGGCCACTTATAAACCAAGAACCTGCAGTCAGATTACAGTATACTGGGTCACTTATAAACCCAGAACCTGCAGTCAGATTACGGTATAGTGGGTCACTTGTAAACCCAGAACCTGCAGTCAGATTACGGTATACTGGGTCACTTATAAATCAAGAACCTGCAGTCAGATTACAGTATACTGGGTAATTTATAAACCCAGAAACTGCAGTCAGATTACGGTATACTGGGTCACTTATAAACCCAGAACCTGCAGTCAGATTACAGTATACTGGGTCACTTGTAAACCCAGAACCTGCAGTCAGATTACAGTATACTGGGTCACTTATAAACCCAGAACCTGCAGTCAGATTACAGTATACTGGGTAATTTATAAACCCAGAAACTGCAGTCAGATTACAGTATACTGGGTCACTTATAAACCCAGAACCTGCAGTCAGATTACGGTATAGTGGGTCACTTGTAAACCCAGAACCTGCAGTCAGATTACAGTATACTGGGCCACTTATAAACCCAGAACCTACAGTCAGATTACAGCATACTGGGTCACTTATAAACCCAGAACGTGCAGTCAGATTACAGTATACTGGGTCACTTATAAACCCAGATCCTGCAGTCACATTACAGTATACTGGGTCACTTATAAACCCAGAACCTGCAGTCAGATTACAGCATACTGGGTCACTTATAAACCCAGAACGTGCAGTCAGATTACGGTATACTGGGTCACTTATAAACCCAGATCCTGCAGTCAGATTACGGTATAGTGGGTCACTTATAAACCCAGAACCTGCAGTCAGATTACGGTATACTGGGCCACTTATAAACCAAGAACTTGCAGTCAGATTACAGTATACTGGGTCACTTATAAACCCAGAACCTGCAGTCAGATTACGGTATACTGGGTCACTTATAAACCAAGAACCTACAGTCAGATTACAGTATACTGGGTCACTTGTAAACCCAGAACCTGCAGTCAGATTACAGTATACTGGGCCACTTATAAACCAAGAACCTGCAGTCAGATTACGGTATACTGGGTCACTTATAAACCAAGAACCTGCAGTCAGATTACAGTATACTGGGTCACTTGTAAACCCAGAACCTGCAGTCAGATTACGGTATACTGGGCCACTTATAAACCAAGAACCTGCAGTCAGATTACGGTATACTGGGTCACTTATACACCCAGAACCTGCAGTCAGATTACGGTATAGTGGGTCACTTGTAAACCCAGAACCTGCAGTCAGATTACAGTATACTGGGTCACTTATAAACCAAGAACCTGCAGTCAGATTACAGTATACTGGGTCACTTGTAAACCCAGAACCTGCAGTCAGATTACAGTATACTGGGCCACTTATAAACCAAGAACCTGCAGTCAGATTACGGTATACTGGGTCACTTATACACCCAGAACCTGCAGTCAGATTACGGTATACTGGGTCACTTATAAACCCAGATCCTGCAGTCAGATTACGGTATAGTGGGTCACTTATAAACCCAGAACCTGCAGTCAGATTACGGTATACTGGGCAACTTATAAACCAAGAACTTGCAGTCAGATTACAGTATACTGGGTCACTTATAAACCCAGAACCTGCAGTCAGATTACGGTATACTGGGTCACTTATAAACCAAGAACCTACAGTCAGATTACAGTATACTGGGTCACTTGTAAACCCAGAACCTGCAGTCAGATTACAGTATACTGGGCCACTTATAAACCAAGAACCTGCAGTCAGATTACGGTATACTGGGTCACTTATAAACCAAGAACCTGCAGTCAGATTACAGTATACTGGGTCACTTGTAAACCCAGAACCTGCAGTCAGATTACGGTATACTGGGTCACTTATAAACCCAGAACCTGCAGTCAGATTACGGTATACTGGGCCACTTATAAACCAAGAACTTGCAGTCAGATTACAGTATACTGGGTCACTTATAAACCCAGAACCTGCAGTCAGATTACAGTATACTGGGTCACTTATGAACCAAGAACCTACAGTCAGATTACAGTATACTGGGTCACTTGTAAACCCAGAACCTGCAGTCAGATTACAGTATACTGGGCCACTTATAAACCAAGAACCTGCAGTCAGATTACGGTATACTGGGTCACTTATAAAACCAAGAACCTGCAGTCAGATTACAGTATACTGGGTCACTTATAAACCCAGAACCTGCAGTCAGATTACGGTATACTGGGCCACTTATAAACCAAGAACCTGCAGTCAGATTACGGTATACTGGGTCACTTATACACCCAGAACCTGCAGTCAGATTACGGTATAGTGGGTCACTTGTAAACCCAGAACCTGCAGTCAGATTACGGTATACTGGGTCACTTATAAACCAAGAACCTGCAGTCAGATTACAGTATACTGGGTCACTTGTAAACCCAGAACCTGCAGTCAGATTACAGTATACTGGGCCACTTATAAACCAAGAACCTGCAGTCAGATTACGGTATACTGGGTCACTTATAAACCAAGAACCTGCAGTCAGATTACAGTATACTGGGTCACTTGTAAACCCAGAACCTGCAGTCAGATTACGGTATACTGGGCCACTTATAAACCAAGAACCTGCAGTCAGATTACAGTATACTGGGTCACTTATAAACCCAGAACCTGCAGTCAGATTACGGTATAGTGGGTCACTTGTAAACCCAGAACCTGCAGTCAGATTACGGTATACTGGGTCACTTATAAATCAAGAACCTGCAGTCAGATTACAGTATACTGGGTAATTTATAAACCCAGAAACTGCAGTCAGATTACGGTATACTGGGTCACTTATAAACCAAGAACCTGCAGTCAGATTACAGTATACTGGGTCACTTATAAACCCAGATCCGGCAGTCAGATTACGGTATAGTGGGTCACTTATAAACCCAGAACCTGCAGTCAGATTACAGTATACTGGGTCACTTATAAACCCAGATCCTGCAGTCAGATTACGGTATAGTGGGTCACTTATAAACCCAGAACCTGCAGTCAGATTACAGTATACTGGGTCACTTATAAACCCAGAACCTGCAGTCAGATTACAGTATACTGGGTCACTTATAAACCCAGAACCTGCAGTCAGATTACGGTATACTGGGTCACTTATAAACCCAGAACCTGCAGTCACATTACAGTATACTGGGTCACTTATAAACCCAGAACGTGCAGTCAGATTACGGTATACTGGGTCACTTATAAACCCAGATCCTGCAGTCAGATTACAGTATACTGGGTCACTTATAAACCCAGAACCTGCAGTCAGATTACGGTATACTGGGTCACTTATAAACCCAGAACCTGCAGTCAGATTACGGTATACTGGGTCACTTATAAACCCAGAACCTGCAGTCAGATTACAGTATACTGGGTCACTTATAAACCCAGAACGTGCAGTCAGATTACAGTATACTGGGTCACTTATAAACCCAGAATCTGCAGTCAGATTACAGTATACTGGGTCACTTGTAAAAACAGAACCTGCAGTCAGATTACGGTATACTGGGTCACTTATAAACCCAGAACCTGCAGTCAGATTACGGTATGCTGGGTCACTTATAAACCCAGAACGTGCAGTCAGATTACAGTATACTGGGTCACTTATAAACCCAGAACCTGCAGTAAGTAACTTGTGATTTCTCACTGTAGTCTCGGTTTGTACCAAAATATTGACCTAAGGCTACTTTCACACTAGCGTTTTTGCTGGATCCGACAGGGTTCAGCAAAAATGCTTCCGTTACTGATAATACAACCATCTGCATTCCGGATCCGGTTGTATTATCTTTAACATAGCCAAGACGGATGTGTCATGAACTCCATTGAAAGAGTTAAACAGATCCGTCCCCATTGACTTGCATTGTGGGTCATGACTGATCCGTCTTGCTCCGCATCCCAGGATGGAAAGAAGACTGCAGCATGCTGTGGTTTGCTCTCCGGTATGGAAACGCAACCAAACGGAAAGGAATGCATTTTGGAGCATTCTGTTCTGTTCAGTTATATTTTGTCCCCATTGACAATGAATGGGGAGAAGCCAGAAGCGGTATCTTTCGGTAATGAGACCCTATGACGGAAAATTAAAACGCTAGTGTGAAAGTAGCCTTATAGGAACGACTGAAAAGATCCTTAGATCCTTCCATTTAAAGGGAATGTGTCACTAGAAAATGACCTATTGTTTAAATCTTTTTTTTTTATGTTTAACATATTTTAAAACATTTTTGATGACAATATTAATTTTTCCTGTCAATATCTATATTCAAACAAAAAAAAATCCTGCAGTTCGTACTGGCCACAAAGCTTAATAATAGGCGCCACTTCTTGGTCTGTACAGATCACTTTACTGCAGTTTCCTGCTTATCTGTTATTTTAATCCTGCCTGTAATGATATCACCTCTGTGTATAGATAAGACAGGATCCACCATTCAACATAGGTGATTGTCAGAGCTTATCTATACTTTCCTTGTACAATGATCTCTGCACAGGTCACAGAGCATGACTAGAAAACTCTCCCATAGAAGCCAGTCCGCTGTGTCTATGGGACATGGGGCTGCTGTAAAGCAATTTTCTTAATGCTTTGTAAATGCTGTTAAGAACATCTCAGACAAGATGGCCGCCCAAATAATCATGTTCAGGAAAAAGAATAAAAAAATCTGCAACCAGAAAATAAAAACAGATTAGAAAAAAGGATATGTGTCGCTATCGGGTATTAACTGGCAAATAGAATTTTTAGTGACACATTTCCCTGAAAAGGGTTGCCCCCTGCTGTTATACTGATGATATAGGATAGGTTATCAATATCAGATTGCCGGGGGTCGACTCCCGACGATCCGCTGTTTGAAATGAGCGCTACCTTCTCTTCACTGTTTAGATACTTGAATAGGAAGAAGCCGTCCCGTTAAAGTAAATGGGACGGTGGAGTTGTAATTACATCTGCTTGCCGCTGCAGTTGCAAAGGCGAGCAGGTGGCTGATCAGCGGGGGCGCCGGAAGTTGGCCCCCGACAATCTGAAATTGATGACCTATCCTGAGGATACATTATCAATATAAAAAAAGCAGACAACCATTTTCATTTCAGACAGAGTCCGGTGAAGTCAGGAACACCAAGCATAACAGTCCACAACAGGATCTATGGTAGAGTTGGATGGAATAGATGACAAATCAACCCTGAGCACCACCAGACATGGAGCTTGTTACAGGTCAATAAAAAATAAAAATAAAAATAAAGTGTCCGAAAAAGATCTGCTTGCAATAAGCAGAGGAAGAGAGACTTACCTCCTCCATAACCTAGTTTGCTCCTGATCAGAGTATAACTGAAGGCACTCAGAGATGCGATCTCCGATTTTCAGTAAGCAAGTCCTTGTGTGTTCTAGCTGTTCTTGGACAGTCAGTCCTTTGTCTGGTTTATCAAGTTGTTTCAGGGCTTTTTTCACAGGCCTCATTCTCTCCTTGCACTAAAAATAAGGAATAGTTTAACAAAAGAATTTAATTTAAGCATGTTTTCAAATATTCTGTAACTCTTCAAAGAATAACTCCAAGAAGGCAAACATCATGACTCCTGGAAGATCGCTCCAGTCCTCCAAAAACCTAAAGCAGATCTGTCAGCTCTCCATGAAAATTGTGATTTTATCTTTAATATTTCTATGTTGTGTTGTTCCTCTGCTACTAATAAACGGACAACTTAAAGGGGTTGGCCCACAAAAAATATTTGACAGTTTTCAAACCAGCCCCTGCATCTGAATACTTTTGTATTTACATGTAATTATAAATGTAGTATAGACAGAGAGCTATTCAATAAAATGTATCTGTATAGCGCCACCTGCTGTTTGTTGTTGTATCTCTGTCTTTGACCTGCTCACTGAGATGGCCGCACATGCTCAGTTTCATCTTCCAAATACCTCCAGAACTGTGATAGGGAGCGCATGGACACGCCCCCTTAGGTGCAGCAGAAAAGACACTCCCCTTGAGCTGCCAGTTTGGTATAAATCTAGCAGAAAAATCAATGGGGAGCTCTAGATCCATGTGAGGTACAGGGCTGGTTCTAGCTTTGTTAGAAAGAGATGGACATGTACTATATGATTTTTGGTTTTCATTTTGTACATTATTCATGGGATAACCCCTTTAACGTTACCAGTCTCCTTGCTAAAGGGGCGAGTCCCTACACAGCCCGACGGTGTCATCACATATTGGACACTGTTGGTGTGTGCAAGGACACACCATTCAATTGGTAACACCCAATTGTTAATTCTTCTTAAATGTCTAAACAAGAATATTTCATGGGGAATACAAGTATTCATACTAGAACAGACATGTCAGGAGCGGTGACAGGAAGCAAACGCAGGATTACAGAGAAAATGGCACTGAGTAGCTTCGGTGGTCCTGTCCCCATTCTGGGCATGTGTCAACATCAAACAAGGGATGCCTCCCCGGTCTCCATGAAAGTGTGGAGAAAGCAAATTGTCAGGGGCATTTAGCATCCCGTGAAGCAATGTCTGCTTCTCACTAGTAGTAATATACAAATGACATTATCACAGAAATACAATTTATAAGTCACTTTACAAATACAAACAGCCTTACAATGCTGAAGGTCTCCTGATCAAGATCATCTTCCTCCTCTTCCCCAATGGGGACAGGATCATTCCCGGCCGTAATGTGGACAGGTCCCTGGTTCTTTTTACTTCTGGCACCGCCCTTGGTTTCAGCCCGCTTCAGCTTCAATAAGAAATGCGTGTTAGTAATGAGACATAAGAAAAACAGGCAGGTCATCTACAGGTACTTATAATGCGCTCCACCTTTGACTATGGGAAGTTAGAGTTAGTCCTTTAATCTCATACAAGCTTAAAGGATTGTCCATTGTTATGGTAATAAAGTTGTGCTGGTTTTCAATACACGATTTCCGTCTCACTATCTCTGCTGCTTGCTCAGCTCGCTATAAAATCCACCATAGTCTATTAGACGACTTATTGGGTGAATCCTCGCATAATACGCACCTTTTCCTTTGGCTTCCTTTTCTCTTTGGGGGCATCCTTTTTTTGGTTCTGTTTGTCCTTATTTTCTTTGTTGTCCTTTTTCTTTTGTTTCTTCTTGTTTGGACTCTTCAGCGAGCCATCCTCCTGAAGAAAATAAAGACTGCTTCATTACAACTCTGAAATAGATCACTAAATACATGCGAGAGAGAAATAACCACTAGAGACTTTATTGAAGCAGACACATCGATGTTCTACATACCACATTTCAAGAGTATTATCCCCTTTCCTAAACTGTGGGCTTGGCTGTATCGTCCTCACTAGGAGGTGATACTGTGCAGAATGTGTTATCCCCTACCATAGGGTGACCTGGGTAAACTGGCTAGAAGGGCAGCATTATGGCAGGTGAGGTAGTATAGAGAGAAAAACACAGGCATGCTGTTTATGCCCTTAATGGATCACTACTAAGTCAGTATATGCTTGAAAATAATTGGGTTTAACTATCTATACTGGACTACTGTATGCAATCCTAGCCAGACGAGACTGGTGGGCATACCATAAGGTCAACATAGAGACCAGGTAGATGGGAGGTCCACTGCCACCTTAAGAGCAGCTTCCCAATGTCTAATGAATTTTAAAATGTACAGTTACTAGTGGATTGCTAGAGAGACAGCGGGTGGTGCTCTACAGGTAACCATACACATTAGACTAAGATAGTCTAACGGGCACTTTCAGCACAAAATCATGACCAGAAAAGGTGGCCATGCACTGTCAGGTCCAGGCATGTACTGTCTTGGCAGTGGCATTTCTTCTCCCTTCAAAGAAAACATCTGCACTTTGTTGAAGGCACTTGCCTTCCTCTGAAGCAACTAGGCACTTTGGTCTTTTTTCACAACCCACTATGTAACCATGAGGTGCAAACTTGTTAAGACTAGTTCTGGAAAAAAAATTATAAATTCTAGTGCTATAGCATAAATAGAAGAGATTCTAGAAAACTTTTAACTTTCTGATAACAGTTTAGAGAAATATTTTTCAAAGTTTTTGTGTGGCTAACTTGAATGTTCTGCAAAGAACAACAATCCCAAGCCTACTAGATACTGTATGTTTCACCCTATGAGACACACTTCTCCCCCAAAGTGGGGGGAAAACGTCAGTGCTTCTTATGGGGTTAATACTAATGAGTACTATGTACTATGGAAGCACTCATTAGTACAGGAGGACTGGGAAGCAGTGAATGCAGCGCTCCCCGGGCTCTATACTCACCGCTTCCTGGTCTTCTCCTGCAGGCGGCAGGAAGACCAGGAACAAAGCTGGATGTTAGGAGCAGGAGAGGTAAGTTGATGTTTTTTTTTTTGTTGTGTGTGATGAGCATGGGGGTCTGAACGGGGGTCTGAACAGGGGTCTGAATGGAGTTCTTATTCATATAGGAGGTCTGATCTGTGGTCCGATTGGGGATATTTTTCACATTGGAGGTCTGAGCTGAGGTCTGAATAGGGTCTTATTAACATTAGGGGTCTGATCTGAGGTCTGATTGGGGTCTTATTAACATTAGTGGTCTGAAATAGGAGGGAGTGCCTCCATATTAAGGCCCATTGTTTAGAAATGAAGTGTTCTACAAACACATGTAATATTGGGGTATCATATATTTTGCTCATGCAGCATATGTGTACCTAGTATCTCGATAAATCTTAAGGAGTGGATAACCTTCATGCCTTAGGCCTGTGTGTGTCTTTGACAGAATATTAGTTTACACACCTTGGTTTCTGCATCTTCCGATGGGTTGTCAGAAAGCCTAGGTGAGGAGATCTCATTACCATGCTCATCCTTCACTTTGCCTGCACTATCTTTCTTTGCACGTGGCCTTCTTTTCTTTTTTGCCTATAAACAGACAGATAAATATGCCCAAACGTCTACCAAAAATAAGGCACACTAAAGGAGAATGACTGCAAAAGTGCTCTTACTTCTTCTGTTGGACCACCTTCTTTTTTTTCCACTTCCTTCTTAAGCATTTTCAGTAGATAGTCTGATCTGGTCTGCAAGTGTTTTCCTTGAGGCTTCTTCTCAGTTTCCACAGGTAAGATCTAGAAATGGATAATTACCCTTAATAGATGCAATTTTCACGTTAAATAATATATATCCTGCAGCAGTGGCCGTGCTGGTGCTTTTTCCTATAGCGTGCAAGGACGACCACCGATGCTGGATTGCAAAAAGGAGAATTATGGACAATCACAATACATTAGTAAGTGCCTTGTATTAACTTTCTCTACATGATAAATGTGATTTGCAGAAGTGAGAAAATCCCTTTAAGGTCCTGGCAACATTTAACATTATCAATATCTGAGCAGATTAAAATCTTTAAAATGATTTACTGACCCAAATTTGTATATATATTGCATGTTTCACCCATAATCATTCTGCTAAAAGTCTTTGAGAGTCTTCTAAGGTCCTTTTATTAGCAAAGCCAATCAGCCCCAAATAGTCTAGCTAATTTATAGAGTCCCAAACAGCAGGGACAAAAGGCAGCCCCCAATATGTATTTTTACTTCTTAGCCTCTCAGTTGGTATATGCCCAGTAGCCCATAGATACTGACATGAGCAAAGTGACAACTACATTGGCAGGGGGCTCTTGTGTTACCAATCTAATGTATCGGTATAAACCTACTTTGTCTACCCTGCTTCCCCGCAGTACTGTGGCCCAAGCATGGTTTACTCCAAGGAACAAATGGTCAAAACTACTTTCCAGGAACCCCCCCTCTAACCCTCACCGGCCACTTTTGCAGTTGTTACAGGGTGCAGCCCTTTGGAGTAAAATGGGCGCTACATTTCTAGCACAATTATTTCCCAACAGTTCAGTGCTCCTTTCATTTGAGGAAATTAAGGGCAGATATGGGATTATGCAACCTGCCGCCTTCCATTACCTTCAACTTTGACATGCCCTTAAGGCCCAATTCGATACATTAAATCTTCAAACTTTTTTTTTTTTTTTTTAAACTAAAGACATTTTGGGAACTTCTGACCTACCTATGCTCCTTATACAGACATACTCACTTCTACAGACTACATGCGTCAAACCCTTTGATAAAGCTTATGCCAAATGGGCCATAGATACACCTGACTTATCTTCTGATGGCAGGAAAGAAGTGCAGCAATCTTATGGGTCAGCTGGTTAATAAGAATATTCCACTAAAAAGTATATTGTATATGAATAGGAAATGTTCATACACATTTGAAAAGATATGAATGTGTTGGTTAGAGACTGACATCGCTGCTGAGTAACCTATTGATTTACGGGTGGTAAATGTGAGGTGGCAAACAAGGGAACGTACCTTATGAGATATAGAAAATGGCAGAGAATTTCAACAAAGGCTATATTAGTAAGCTCCATATAATCATCTTACAAAAACACTGATCAACAGCAGCAAGGAAGTGGCCAACCCCTTTAAGTGAAAATGTGCCCTATGCCCTCCCTTGCTTTAAATGTGCCGCTACATATGATCTATAACAGTAATTGCACACCAAATTGTGAAAATGTTTTTTTTTTGTTGGTTATGTAAATTATAAATAAAATCTTAAAAAAATACAAAAAACAGCATGCTGGTTATCAACTATTACCTTATCCGTCAGCTTCAACTCTGGGTCACTTTTAATGAGCTCCCAGTTTCCATAGCCATGTTCAACAATCCCCAAGAGCAAATGGGAGTCATCTTCTACACTCCAATCCACATCAAAATGAGCAGCTTTAACCCGACTAGATAATTGGAACCTGTGACATAAAAGGCAAAGAAGGCATGGAAACAGCACTGGAAGCTTTCTACAGGCAAATATTACAGAAATGAGTGCACTCATTGCTAAAGCAATATTTATGCTCATCTCTATCTTTTCATTTTTTTTAATAAGCCGTGAATGAGCATGGTGCTGTGCAGTTGCATATCCCATACTTCCCAAATGACAGACACCATAATAGGGAGCAGTCACTAGTACCCATAAAGCACTTACTTTTTCTTCTCCTCTGCATCTTTAGGAACAGCTTTACTGAGAATGTCAAAGTCTTCCTCATGTTGAAGAATAGCTTTTACATTCACTTTGACACCAGAAATTTTAATAGTTGGACCTCTTCTTTTGCCAGGACCTTTACCTATATAACAAAACAAAACACAATGTTTAATTGTAATGATAATTATTTCTCAGACAATATGTAACATCAGCCTCCAACAATGAAGCACACAAGGGTGCAACGAAGAGGCGGTCAAAAACCGCCTACATCAATCTGGAAATGTTGAGCCAATTTGCAATAAAACCCAATTTATGGACAACACTCAATTTTTGACTTACTGTCTATAGTAACAAAAAGATTTTCTAATCAATTAGGGAACCTACCATCCGTTGGATTCTCTTTCAATTGTTCTTCAAACTCCTGCATGGCTGAAGCACAGCTTGAGTGTAAAAGGTCTCCCAATCTCTTGAGATCTGCCACTGATTTCTCCACAAGTTCTGCATCACGTGCAATGCACTCAAGTCTAAACAGGGAGACAAAGAACAAATTTGTTTAGTGCCAGGCAAAGGGATATATTCAACTTGGACAATTCCAGATGCAGCAATAAGTGATATACCTTTCGAGTGGAGTCGGAAACTTTTTGTATGCCTTTATAAACCTAAAATAAACAAAAAAAAACACATCAATCTAAATTAGAAAACAATATGAGATGGATCAGTTCTGCATAATAAACAATGAAGGCTTCAAATGATACCTTCTAATCTCTGCATCTGTAAAACCTTCCACTGTGTCCTTTCGAACACTGCGGGGACGTCCTCTGCGCTTGGGTTTTCTGTCATCATCTGAGTCATCAGAATCACTCTCTGACCCAGAAGAACGCTGGGCTTTCTGCTTGGATTCCAGATCAGACTCGCTGTCATTTGCTTGTGCCTATAAATAAGCTGGACGTCAACTGGGCTGTGTGTTTTATGACTTGCATAAAAAGAGTTTATAATAATAAAACAAATATTAAAGCATTCATTCGAAAGCATTCACACAGATCTTACAGCACAAAACCTGAATAAAAGGGGCTGTCCCACCTGGACAAGCCCTTCTCTATATGTAAATTTGCTGCAAAAGAAATATGGTATTACGTGGCACCTATTCACATGAATGGCCAATGGTTGCCCTGAATCCATTCATTGCAGCAGTCCTCTGACTAATGAAAAGGATCCTAATTGGGAACCTCTCTCAATGATTCCCATATGCAAGTGATGGCTAACCTCCGGCACGCCAGCTGTTGTGATACTGCAACTCCTAGCATGCTTCATTCATTTCTATGGAGGTCTGAGAACAGCCAAGCAAGTGTACATCTTGGGAGTTGTAGTTTTACCACAGCTGGAGTGCCGGAGGTTGGCCATCACGGCATATGCCATTATAGAATAATTAAGTAAAGGCAGAATTAAAAATAGGTAACATCGGAGTAGTGGTGCTGAATTAACATCTAGGTACTTCAGTCCAGGTTCTACCTTTTTGTTTAAGCTCCTGATCCTGGGAAGCATGTAGATTTCTTCTAACTCTTTTTGCCGGGCTTCCTCTTCTACTTTCTTCCTCTGATCCTCAGGAATGATGTCTTCCCAGTCCCTTTGTCCTTGGTTTTCAAGATCAGGTTCTGCTTCTTCCATAGTTGAAAAGTTAGCCACCTGAAATAGGATGTAGAATGACCTTATCTATTACAAGTTTTTTAACACAATGACCTTCTATGTACTGTTTTCAAAGGGCTTTAGAGGTTACTTTCACATCTGTGTTTTCAATTCCACTATTGAGATCCGTCATAGGATCTTAATAGCGGAAGAAAACGCTTACGTTTTGTCCCCATTCATTGTCAATGGGGACAAAACTAAACTGAACAAAACGGAATGCACCAAAATGCATACAGTTCCGTTTGGTTGCATCCTCATCGCGGACAGAAAAATGCTGCCTGCAGCATTTTTCTGTCTGCCATGTGGTGCAGAGCAAGACGGTCCTGACACACAATGTAAGTCAATGGGGACGGATCCGTTTTCTCTGACACAATAGAGAACGGATCCGTCCCCCTTTGACTTTCAGTGGTGTTAATAACGGATCCGTCATGGTTATAGAAGACAAAATACAACCGGATCCGTTCATGGTGGATGCATGCGGTTGTATTATGGTAAAGGAAGCGTTTTTGCAGACCCATGACGGATCCGCAAAAAACGCTAATGTAAAAGTAGCGTAAGTCGTAAAAGAAAACATCATTTACATGAAATGACAATTGGAGCAGTGCAATTGCAGCTTACCTTGAATTGAGACAGCAGCTCATCAGTTGCACTAGAGCTAGGCTCGTTCTCTCTGGTCTCTGCCAGACGTAAAATTTCATCAATATCCATTTCCTATTGGGGAACAAGACAAAAAGGGGAAAAGTAGAAAGGTTATTTAGATGACACATGTGATCTGCTGGAGAGCTAGCGTTAATTAAAGGAAACCTGTCACGGAAATGGTGTCTAAACTGAAAAAAGCATATTACAGAGCAGGAGGAGCTGAGCAGATTGATATATAGTTTTCTGGGGGGAAAAATTCTGTAAAACTCGTAATGTTTAATGTATTCATTTAAATTCCTGCTCATTCTGAGCTTTAAAGTCAAGGAGGTGGTCCTATCAGTGATAGACAGCCTTCCCTCGATAACTGTGCTAAAGATATAGCTGTCAATCACTGATAGGACCACCTCTGTAAAGGGTTCCTGAGATTTCAAATAAAAAGTTTGCATAATGGCTGTGCTTTTACGATAAAAACTGTGAAGGAGCAGGTCTTTTTTGGGACTTCCTAATGTCTCTCTCAGCCATATTATTCCCTGTTTCAGCTGCACAGTGAGATGCAATTCACTCAGAAGCAGGGTGTGTATCCCTTCTGTGAAATCTGCCAGCACTCCCAGCTGTGACATAATTTCCTTCACTTTCCACTATGTTTGTTTTCAGCTCTGGAACTCACAGAACGGATAGGGAGGGGGAAATCACACCTACAGACCCATAGGAGGCTCCTATAATCTTCAAAAGTTGAGTAGAAGCAGTTCTTCGATAGGCTCAGGATCTCAGCTAACTCTGACACTCTCCCATTTCTTCTATGTACCTGTTACTAAGGATGGATCTTGCCTAACAACAGGCAGTGGACTGTAAAAAAGGTGGAAGTGAGACCCGAACCGGCCATGGCGTTACAGCTTTTTTCTGGTGAATGCAGGCAGAGTTTTTAAATTAAGTGATTTAGACATTTGCTAGTTACACCATTCTCTATTAAATGAAATTGTGTGAAAGTACAGTGACTCTTTCAAGGCCCAGGATGAGTAGGAATTTAAAAGGATAAATTACACGGTTTAATGACTTTTCCCAAAAAGTAACATATCAATCTGCTCAGCTCCTCCTGCCTGCAGATTATTTAGCATTTCCACAGTGAAAGGCTCCCTTTAACTCGTGTCATGGATAGTAGAGCCAGTGCAGTACACTTTTATAGGCATTTACACATATGTTATTTATAAGGAAAATTAAAACGCTGGGTGACATGGCTTAATGTGGTACTAAGGGCTGCAGGTCTGCAAACACCTGTACAAAAATCTGATATTACTTGATTATTTGGCTTGCACCTAATAAGGCAGCTGTCAAGACAAAGTCGATATATATTCATAAGTACAACAGCTGAATGTGTATAATAAGGCTCGCTGCACATTAACAATAGCATACTGAGTAACGGATGTTTTAGGACAGCTTTATCATTTCCTGTTAAATCTGGAAATCAGCACAAGCTAGAGATTGCCATACTTCCTTCCTAATCTATGTGCACAAATTGCATCAGTTATGCCATTCACTAGTAATGAAAATGAAGAGATTTTGAATATTCTGTTTGGGCGTGCATTTACTGTGAGTGCACATAGACACTGCCATAAACTGCACTGAAATCTGCTGCATTTTTTGGCACACATTGGGGCATATCGTTTTAGAGAAATCTGTGTCTAGCTTGCTAAAGAGGAATGTGGGGAAAAGCGCATGGCGGAAAATGCTAGCTTTTACGCAGAAATTGTGGCACAATTCTGGGGTAAAATTAGGACTAACTGTATACCAACTATTGGTTGGCTTTGTGTGAGTCAAAAGTGTATATCCCTGGACCAGATTTAGTATCCAGGGTGAACCTGCTGCAGGTCTAGACAGCCAGTCTAAGCTTACACCATCTATAGGATTATTGTATCTGCCCCATGAAGTTTAAGGCTTACATCAAGCACAAACACCAAGTAACTCTAACCTGGGGTTCTGATTCCTCTCCTTCTGGTTCCTTAAAGAGGTCTGCTGCTCCAAACTTCAGAATAGCAGACAATTCCTCCTTGTTAAATGGGTTGGAACTAGAACCAAGAACCACTTCAGTTAATTGCTAATACATAAGTGACCCACAGAACTGTCACCAGATTACATAAGGATGTTGTGTACTTACTTTGAACTTCCAGAATTATTTTCCAGCACAGTGCGACCAGTGGTGTCCATACGCTGGATTACAAGGTGGTCAAGAACCATTTTCTTCTTTGCCCTTTCTATGATTTCTTCTTCAACTGTTCCTTTTGTTACAAGGCGGTAAATATTCACCTATATGGTAAAAAGTATTAGTTATTTTTTGTCCCTATAGGTAAAGCTAAGTAACACAACAGTGGAAAACCACCACTTCTGTCTCTGAACTCAAAAGGCAACCAGCATAATAAAATGCTCCATTTACACACTTAATGGGCATCTGTCAGCAGATTTGTACCTATGACACTGGCTGACCTGTTACATGTGCGCTCGGCAGCTGAAGGCATCTGTGTTGGTCCCATGTTCATATGTGCCCACGTTGCTAAGAAAAATGATGTTTTATTATATGCAAATGAGCCTCTAAGAGCAATGGGGGCGTTGTCATTGCAGAGAGAGCCAGTGTCATAGGTACAAATCTGCTGACAGATGCCCTTTAAAGGGACACTTCCATGAGAAGGCTTTTTTTTAATATTCATACATAACATTTTTTTTTTAACTTTTTGGTTGTTTTCTTCATTTCGGCAGTAAAATGACACTGAAAATTAAATATTCTTCTATAGCAAAAAAATAAATAAAAATGATGGGACCTCTCAGAGGTCTATTGCTCCCCTGATAGGCCTAGATCTACTGTTGCACTTGGGTGGTTAGGGTCTTAATATCCCCAACTAGGAATATAAATAGGAGATACAGTTCTCTGGCAGTGGCTTATTTTTTTCTCTTTATTAAAATAAACAGGCAAAATTGGCCTAGCAAAGCAGGGAAGTCAGAAAAGGCAGCTATGTATGACCAGCTTCCATGAGGTCAGGACAACTGAGGGTACTTTCACACTTGCGTTTTTCTTTTCCGGCATAGAGTTCCGTCGTCTGGGCTCTATACCGGAAAAGAAATGATCAATTTTAACCCCATGCATTCTGAATGGAGATAAATCAATTCAGGATGCATCAGGATGTCATCAGTTCAGTTTTTTTGACATTTCAGGACAGAGATAATACCGCAGCATGCTGCGTATAATCTCTGTCCAAAATTCCGGAACACTTGTGGGAACGCCGAATCCGCCATTTCTTCCCACAGGAATGTATTAGTGCCAGATCCGGCATTCATTTATGCGCAGACCGGTAAAAATGTTAAATAAAATATATAACGGATCCGTCTCTCCGCATGACAAGCGGAGAGATGGATCCGTTCTTGCAATGCATTTGTAAGACGGATCCGCCTTCAAATGCTTTCCGTTTGCATGCAGATTGCCGGATCCGGCAGGCAGTTCCGGCGACGGAACTGCTTGCTGGATCACTTTGCCGCAAGTGTGAAAGTACCCTAAGAGCCTTATATATTTTGCACTGTACGTTTCTCCAATCGCACAGATATTAATCCGGACATAGAGTCCACAGTGGTCAGACAGTGTGATGTGTTATTTTGCTACTATGCAGATAATGTGGTTAGCAGTTTTTTTGGTCCTCCAGAAAGCAAAATGTGTTAACCAAGTACATGGTGTGGGATGGTGCTGCTATTAACTAACTGTAGCACTAAAAACAGTGTTACTAATCCTAAGATACTGTGAAACCTAAAAAATAACTTCCATATTACAGTAGATTGTCACACGTGCAGGACTGCCAGCCTATCATAACTAGCAAGCGTCACACCTTCCATTATCTCCAAGTACACAGCTAACCAATGCCCTCTAGTGGACAAATCAAGCACAACAGCAATAGAAGATTCCTTCTGGGATTTATTTCCTAAAATTAAAATCCTATCCTTTTCCACCCCAATAGTCTATGTTTAATCGCTGTTTTTTACTCTCCCAATATTGTTTTTTTTTTTGCTCATTTCTATCATGATATTGCACATTAGCATTACTGCTTCTCCAGCACATTGCCGGTTGCTACCTGTTTCTTCTGACCAATCCTGTGAGCTCTGGCCTGGGCTTGTAAGTCATTTTGAGGATTCCAATCCGAGTCGAAGATAACTACTGTGTCAGCAGAAGCCAAATTTATTCCAAGCCCACCGGCACGTGTAGACAGCAAGAAACAGAAATCCTAAATATTAAAGAAAGATACTGTTATTGGATGGTGGGGGTTTACTGTTACACCATTGCTGCAAAAGAAGATACCGAACAAAGAATGACAGAAATGCTAGGATCAGAGACAACAAAAAGCGCTCTCTAACCTCCGAGCCTTCGGCATTAAAGTGGTCCAGTGCTTGCTTACGAATCTCTCCCTTTATCGAGCCATCGAGTCTCTGCAAATAATAATGGGATTCAGAGGGTGAGAGGGGTCCTGCAATACGAACACATTACAGCCATAATACCCAAGGATTAAAAATAACCCTGGTGCTGCGTGCAGCTCATACCCTGGAGGTGGACACCCTGTGACCACAGATCGTTTTACAGTCTGTTCAGCCACTGGCTCTATTAACTCCACGGCTGCCAAGCAGTATAATACGTGACACCGATTCAGAATTCAATAGGTCATTAAGAAGAATTTAACATGGTTTGTCACCCCCAGTAGACTGTTTGTCCTCAATTGCTCAAATTGAATCGGAAAGTCCAGATCTGCCCGGCTGAACACTACATAACTAATGATAGTTCCCCACCAGGTAAGCAGAATAGGGGTCAGCTAGCCTCTGCTTTCTTCATAGGGACATCACCGTTTCAGTAATGATTCTGTGTACTGAAGATATAATTGATCCAACATACTTTCTGTATACATCCCTCATGATTTCAAAACCTCTGATTGCAGCCATTAACCCTCTTACTACCGTTTTCATCTTTCTTCCCCATTTTCCTTGAGCCATAACTTTTTTATATTTCCGTTCACATAGCTGTAATGAGGGCTTATATTTTTGCGGGACAAGTTGCACTTTCTAAGGCCACCATTAATTATGGCATAAAATGTAGTGGGAAGCGGTAAAAAATTTTTCAAATGGAGTGGAATTGGAAAAAACAAACGCAATTCCTCCACCATTTTATAGTGGGGTTTATTTTGTTCCCATAGCGTTTCGTTTGTGGCAAAACTGACCTATGTCCTTCATTCTCTGGGTCAGTACGATTACAACGATACCCCATATGTATAGGTTATTTATGTCTAAATAGGGTAAAAATAAATTTTAACTTTAATAAAAATTATTATTTTTTTTTACATCACCATATTCTGACCCCCATAACTTTTTTTTATACTTATGTCTCTTGAGCTCTGTGGGGGCTCATTTTTTGAGGGACAATCCTATGTTTTTATTGATACCATTTTGGAGTATGCATGACATTTTGATCACATTTTATTACATTTTTTAGGTAACAGAAAAAATGAAAAAAATTGCAAATCGGCCATTTTGACCCTTTTTTTTCCGTTACGCCATTCGTAGTATTGGATTTTTTTTTTATATTTTAATATTATGGGCGTTTTCGGTCGCAGTGATACCCATTATGTTTACATTTATTATTATTTAGGTATTCATTTTTTAATTATACGGAAAGGGGGGTGATTTAAACTTTTATATTTTTTTCATTTTTTATATATTTTTTGTGATTTTGAAGCTCATATATGAGCCTATAAATTGTGTTTTTGAATTTTTCATTATATACTATCAGGAATTTTTAAAATGGGGTTTGGATTGAATTTTGCTCATTTCTTATCCTGGTCTGCTAACTGGTGGCCAAAATAAGAACTGCAGCATGAACACTATAAGCCTCCTCAGCGAGGCATACAGTGTTTGGCGCAACTACCGATGCTTCCATTGGCCGCAACGGGCAACGGTAGGAAGCCCAGAAGCACGGGCTTCCGGGTTTTTGTGCATTTAGATGCCGTGATCTCATTTGATCACGGCATCTAAAGCCTTTTATTACAGCGATCGGCATTATTGCTGATCACGGTAATTAGTCGCAAGTCTCTGCTGTTTAAAACAGCAGAGACTTGCCGGCCATAAAGCCCGCTGCACGTGCGAGTGGGCGACATGTTCGCACATTGCTCCAGCGCCGAACATGTACAGCGCTGGTAGCGAAAGGGTTAAACCATCACTCTTTAGGCTCTGTTCACATTGTGTTTAGGCACTACATCAGAGGCATACGCTCAGAGTATTTATTGAGGTATGTCTCTGCCTTATGCCACTGCATAAGACATACAGGGGCATACATTCTCCACAATGTGAAAAAAAAAATACCACACAATCTATATTTTTTTTTTTTGCTGTCCTGCTTTACATTATGAAAGGGATTAGGCAGGGTTCACATCATGTTTTTGCATCTGTTTAGCGTATACAAAAAAAGATATACATTAAACTGATGCCTCAGTCAGATGCACTACAGTGACATCCATCACCATAGAGTTCCAAAGTAACACGTTTTTATTATACTTAACGTATACTGTTTTTTGCGGACAATGCAGGATAGAAAAGCGTGGTGTGCTACACTCTTCTGCCGCTTCCAGCATTGCGCTCTGGTCCTTCAGCACTGATGTCATCTTCTTGGCTGCAGCAGTAATGCCCCCATACACACCAGGTCACCATGCAGCCAATTACTGGCCTCAGCAGTATACGGTTCACCGCTGCAGCCGGAAAAAGTAACACCGGCAAGCAGGAATGGAATGCTTTGCTGGATGCAGGAATGGAACGCTATGCTGGATGCAGGAATGGAACGCTATGCTGGATGCAGGAATGGAACGCTATGCTGAATGCAGGAATGGAACGCTATGCTGGATGCAGGAATGAAACGCTATGCTGAATGCAGGAATGGAACGCTATGCTGGATGCAGGAATGGAACGCTATGCTGAATGCAGGAATGGAACGCTATGCTGAATGCAGGAATGGAACGCTATGCTGAATGCGGCAGGGGAGGAAAAGGACAGGAATGACTTTTTTGTTATTGTATGACATTTACTGCAACAAGCCCAAATTATTGTTTATCTCGGACACCCCCTTTAAGGGGTTATCTCACTTCAGCTAGTAGCATTTATCATGTACAGAAAGTTAGTACAAGGCAATTACTAATGTAATGTGATTTTCCATGTTGCTTCTTTTGCTGGCTTGATTCCTTTTTTCTATCTCATTTTACACTTCTCATTTTCCATGGTTACGCCCACCCTACAATCCAGCAGCGGTGGTCGTGCTTGTACAATATAAGAAAGAGCTATGGCCTTTCTGGGACCGCAGGAGAGATCATAGGCCAGCACTTTTTACTATAGCGTGCAATCGCGGCCACCACTGATAGATTGCAGGGTGGTCGTAACCATGGAAACGAGCAGTGTATAATGTCACGGAAAAATAAATCCAGCCAACAAAGGAAGCATGCCAGCAAATGGACAATCACAATACATTAGTAAGTGCCTTGTACTAACTTTCTCTACATGATAAATGCCATTGGCTGAAGTTAGACAACCCACTTAACCCCTTAAGGACCGGGGGTTTTGGGATTTTTGCGTTTTTGTTTTGCGCTCCCTGCCTTCCAAAAGCCATAACATTTTTATATTTCCGCTCACATAGCCATATGACGGCTTATTTTTTGCGGGACAAGTTGTACTTTTTAACGCTACCATTTATTTTTGCATGTGATGTAGTGGGAAACGGGAAAAAAATTCCAAATGGGGTGAAATTGCAAAAAAAAAGCAATTTCACCACAGTTTTACGGGTTTTTAAATTACAACGTTCGATTTGCGATAAAACTGACTGGTTAATTTTATTCTTCAGGTCAGTACGAATCCGGCAATACCTAATATGTATAGTTTTTCTTATGCTTTGATAGTGAAAAAAAATTAAAAGTGGGAATTTTTTTATTTTATTTTTTTGTCGCCATGTTTTGACCCCTATAACTTTTTTGTAATTATGCGTATGGAGCAGTGTAGGGGCTCATTTTTGTGGGGCAATCTGAACTTTTAATTGATACCATTATGGGGTGCGTATGATGTTTTGATCACTTTTTATTAATTTTTTTAGGAAATGAAGCGCCCAAAAATGGCGAATTAGCCATTTGGACGCTTTCTTTCCGTTTTTATGTTTACCGTATGGTGAATATTTTTTAATATTATTATAGTATGGGCGTTTCGCACATTGCGACACCCATTATGTGTAATTTTTTATTTTTTTATTTATTTTATTTTCATTTTGGGGAAAGGGGGTGATTTGAATTTTTATATTTTTTTATTTAATTTTTATTTTTTAAACTTTTTTTTTTTTTTTACTATCTTTCTTATAGTTCCCATAGGGAACTATAAGATGCAATCATCAGATTGTTATTTCATATATTCCAATGCAATAGCATTGGAATATATGAGAAAATCGAGATATTTCCTATGGAGCCTATTACAGTCATAGGCTCCATAGGAATATTGTGTAGTACCCTAGGTTTCATTCACAGAAACCTAGGGTACTACATGCATGCCCGGCTCCCCTTGTGGCCATCAGGGAGCTGAGCAAAACCGAAAGTGAAACTTTCGGTTTTATGCTGATCAGATGCCGTGGTCAGGATTGACCACGGCATCTGAGGGGTTAAATGTCCGCGATCGGCATCGCTGCCGGTCGCGACATGAGCTGCGGGTGTCAGCTTGATGAATCAGCTTTTACCCGCAGCTCGGGCGCCCGCTCTGTGCGGGAGCGGGCGCCATCTTTAGTGCGGACGAAGGGCGTACATGTACGCCCTTCGTCCTTAAGAGGTTAACATCAAATGAGCCTTTATTTCTTAAGAGAGAAAACCCAAGCACACTTACATAAACAATAGACACTGTGAAATGTACATAGGACTGTTTTCCACATTGCATTACCTGAAAAGGGTAGTGTTTAATGGTGAGGTATTCAGCCAGGATGTCCAACATGCGTACCATCTGAGAGAAGATGAGCACCCGGTTACCTCTTTCACGGAGTCGTGTCAGCAGTTTGTCTAAAAGTATGAGTTTCCCACTGCTCCGGATCAATGACTGTAAGGAAAAAAAATCTCATTATCAGACGTTTTGATCAAATGACGTGTAGAAGTCAGGTTCACTCATCTCACTGATTTGTGATGCAATCCAAGGGAACCTATCACCTACCATGACCCATTTTGTTTTGTTAACCCCCAGAAAAATACATCAATTTCCTAGCTACAACTTATTTAAAATATATATATAAAAAAGCATTTTAAACCTGGTAAATTCTTTATGTAAATGACCCGCTTTCCTGCAGAACTCCATGCAGGATATAAAGCCCTCTTTTCACACATTTATTAATAAGTTATATTTTTTAAATGTTTTTTTTTTTTTTGGAGTCTAGCAGTATTCTCAAAGAAACCACATAGGGTCAGGGTGAAAATAGCTCTTATGTAACAAAATTTTGACAAATAATTTAGAAAATTTTGTATGGGTCTAAGATTTTAAAGGGAACCTGTCCTGAGAAATCAGGACCCCCAAACCACCATCAACCTGTTATCTATGGCAGTGACAAGCGAGGTCTTTGCACTTTTTGGCAAGTTTGGCAGTGAGAAGAAAATGAACTTTAAAGGGCATCTGTCAGCAGATTTGTACCTATGAAACTGTTGCATTTTTCTCAGCAAAGTGGACACATATGAACATGGGACCAATATAGATGCCTTCAGCTGTCAAGCGCACATGTAACAGGTCAGCCAGTTTCAGCCAGGTACAAATCTAGTGACAGATGGCGTTTAACGCTCAATTCCAGTACCTGTGTAAAGTCACGGAAGTGGAGCCCATGTTGGAAAAGCCACCTCCAATGGCATCCAGTGCACGTGCAATGTGCCAAAGAAGCCACGGCCAATACACCTTGCTTCACTGCGCAAGCACCGGATGTGGCTTCTGATGACGCATCCAACCTGCAGCAATCAAGCCAGGAGGGGGACCTCTCGAGGCGACTTCTTGGAGAGCGGCTCCACCCTCAAGAGTTTATACTCGCTGGTCTCGATATCCCCGGTACTGCTGGAGTATGTGCCTCATTTTTGACGAGGTGCTAGCCTCATAATAAATTAGGCGCATCCCTGGTAATCCGTTCCGAGCTGCCGTAGATTTCTGGCTTCATTTACACCAGTTTTCGGGTATAATATATTGAAAAAAATGGATGTTTGTACTTACCGTAAAATCCTTTTCTCATTGGATGCATTGGGGGACACAGCACCATGGGTATACGCCCAGCTGCCACTAGGAGGCTGACACTAGAAAGGAAAAGTGTTGGCTCCACCCAGATGGGCTATACCCTCTGCACAAACACTAAACTAACCAGTTGGTACTAAAGCAGTAGGAGCACCGAAATCAGAGGGAAAAGTGAAGCCATGGCCTAAACCAGAAAGAGGACCAATATTGAAGAGTCCCGGGAAACCTGAACAAAGCAAAAACAAGGGTGGGATCTGTGTCCCCCAATGCATCCAACAAGGAAAGGATTTTATGGTAAGTACAAAAATCTATTTTTCTTGTGAATGGCATTGGGGGACACAGCACCATGGGACATCCCAAAGCCGTCCCCGAGGGTGGGAAGAAACAGCCAAGCGAAAAACTTAATGTACCACCGCTTGCAGAACCTTGCGACCCAAACTGGCATCAGCAGAGGCCAAGGAATGGATGTGGTAAAACCTGGAGAAGGTGTGAACTGACGCCCAGGTGGCAGCCTTGCAGACCTGGGAACCAGAGGCTAGATGCCGGACCGCCCAGGATGCCCCGACCGCCCTAGTGGAGTGAGCGGTCAACCAGAAGGTTGGATCACGACCCTTGGCCACATAGGCTTCATTGACAGCCGATCGAATCCAACGGGAGATAGTGGCTTTGGAGGCTTGTAAACCCTTACGTGAACCCCCAGGGACAACAAAGAGAGTCAGAACGACAGAAGGACTCCGTTAACTGGAGATACAGCCGGAGCGCCCGAATCACATCCAGACGGTGGGGAGACCGCTCACTGGGATGCAAGCGGTTGGGAAAGAATGAAGGCAGTGCAATCTCCTCATTAATGTGGAAGGAGGAAACCACCTTGGGAAGAAAGGAGGGAACTGGGTGCAGGACAATCTTGTCCTGGTGAAAGACCAAAAAGGGAGACCGGCAAGAGAACGCCGCCAGCTCAGAGACTCTGCGAATGGAGGTAATCGCGATTGGAAAGGCAACCTTAAAAGAGACGTAAGAAAGGGAGATCTCCTTTAAAGGTTCGAAGGGGGAGGAATGAAGTGCATCTAAGACCAGATTCAAATCCCCTGAAGAAAGGTTTTCACTTGGGAACGAGCAGCAGAGGGCCTTTGGAAGAGAACAGACAAGGCCGATACCTGACCTTTGAGGGAGGCCAGGCGGAGACATTTCTCAAAGCCGGCCTGAAGAAAGGCAAGAATCCTAGGAAAGGAAAAAAGGAGAGGATCAACCTCGCCAGATTCACACCAGGCAAAATAAGCCTTCCAGAAAACCAAAGCGGAGAGCCTAGAGCGGCGGACTGAGACGGATTCCTGAGCCGAGGAGGAGGGGTCTTCCTGCACGTGGAGTGTGTCTCTAACTGCCCTGATGAGATCCTGCATGGCTGCAGACAGGGCAGAGCTCTGCTCCGATCCAGAATCTGAGTCCCCCGAGGCGGCGGACGGTGCGGCAGGGGAGGATTCGTCGCCACCCTGAGACCTGTCCTGGGAGTGGCCCGAGGATGCCGAGGGGCGGGACATAGTTGTGACAACCCGAGGTCGTTTTAACGTGAGCATGCCCCGTCCGCAAAGGAATCCCTGGGAGGGGCAGAGGCGGCCGCAAGTTGGGCAGGCAAGCAGTCCAGACACTCCACCATGGATTGGTGGTTCCCTATGGCTTTGGACAGGGAAGAGGCCCATTTAGGAGGGACCAACACAGGAGGGCGTCCTGAGAGGGCCAGGGGACAAGGCACTGCGCACAGACAGGGTAAGGCTGACAGCATGGCAACTTTTTATTGCAACGGGCGAACGTAAAATACATGGCGACCCCGAGGGGGAGCTGGGAATGTCCTGAAAGAGGACATGAGGGCTGAGTGGGAGCATGAAAAAAAGCAGAAAATGAAGCCAGCCAGAGGCTGTCCTACTGGACCCCAGGTGCTGTGTCCCCAAAGAGGTGCTGCAGCAGCCACAGGAAGGCTGCAGGAGAGATCCACGAGTGCTGACAAGATGGAGGCCCAGAAGCAGAAGCTAAAAGCAAACTACGCCCACAGGGCAAAAGCCCGCACTTGACTGGGATAGGAGGAGAGGAGACCACTCCCAAGAGCCGAGAGGAGCGGGGAGGGGCCAAGAAAAAAGCCCAGGAAGCAGGGGGGGTTGCGGGAGAGGATGCGGCCTAGGCGAGGAAAAAGCTGGCGACTTGATTGCAGAAGCGGATAGTAAAAGGTGCGCCGTCTGGCGGGTAGGAACCGCCGGGGGGCTCTCCAGCAAAGAAAGAACAGGTTGGTTGGGGGTGAGGGAGGCTACATCGAAGGAGGGGAAAAATGGGCAAAAGGTGCACCCGCGACCCGCGACAGGCCAGAAAAGATGCGGCCTAGTCCCGGCAGAAGCCGGGGACTAAAGTAGAAGGGAAGGCCGAGGAGAGGTATGGGTGGCCTGGGAGGAGAAGGGAGCCCAAGGGAGGGAAGAAAAGGGTCCCCCCACAGGTATGGAGAAAATTTCACCATCCTTGGAAAAACAGGGGGGAAAGGTAAACTCCCCAGTCACCCCAAATATCCCAACTCCTGGCCAGAAGATGGGAACTAACCCAGGAGACCCCACGGGGCAGGGACACAGGGGAGTGTACTTACCATCCGATGTCTTCAGGCGCTGCAGGGTCACCCTTTCGGGAAACTTGCACTTACGTGGGATTGCCGGCATGCCACTGCGGATGCAGTAATGGGGGACTGGATGATCGGCGAGGTACAATAGAACGCGCCCGCATGGACTCCACTAAAGTGGAGTCCACGATGAAGCCCAACCCTGCAGCAGGCACAGGCCAGCGGAAGAAAAATAAAATAAAAAAAAATAAAAAAGAGAACATAAACAAAAAAAAAAAGCAAGACCTGCAATAAAAACAGAGCAGTTCATGTCTGCCTCCTACGGACACTAGACTAAAACTGGTTAGTTTAGTGTCTGTGCAGAGGGTATAGCCCATCTGGGTGGAGCCAACACTTTCCTTTCTAGTGTCGCCTCCTAGTGGCTGCTGGGCATATACCCATGGTGCCGTGTCCCCCAATGCCATTCACGAGAAATTGGCTGTTGGCCATACCCCTTTCCCACCTCCTCACTTCATCTTTTGGAAAAGTGGCAATAGTGGCGCAAAAAGGGGAACTTGTAACTGCACAAGGCAGATGATAAATCTTCCCATTTTTAAATGCTTAGCTGTTTTGTGAGTATAAGATACCATAATTTACTGACCTGAAGACCTTCGAGTTTGGTTTCCTTTTCTGAATCTTCTGGGTATTTTATAAGGAAGCAGTGATTGCAGCATTTTTTTAGTTCCATTACAATGTTAAGGAAGCCAGAAGTGCTACCCTTTGTTCCCCTGGACAAAGCCTTGTAATTTCTTGTTAAGATCCACCTTCATTGAAACATGGAAAGCAAGAGCTGCTATGAGCAGGGATAGCACAATCCCATAAATAATTGTAAGTGGAAATGCTGGGCAGAAGACTCACTTGTAATACTGCTTCTGCAGAGCACACATCTCTATGCGAAGGATCTGCTCTACTTTAGCTGGAAGAGACTTTTCTACATCTTTCTTAACTCTTCGCAGCAAGAATGGTTCGAGAACTTTGTGGAGACTTTGATAACCATTTTCTCTTCCTTTTCCATGTTCTTCCTCAAAGTCCTCCCAATATTCAAACCTAAAAATAAAGGCCAACACATCATCAAGCAAGTGTAGATCACACAAGTAAAGAACATAAGAATATGGAGCTATCTACATACAAAAGTACATTGCATATTTTAAATTAAAGGGGTTGTCTCATCATGGACAATGGGGGCATTTTACTAGTATATGCCCTCATTGTCTTATAGGTGCAGGCCCCACTGCTGGGACCCACACTTATATCGAGAATGGAGCCCCGCAAGGTGGTGCCTGGAGGACTCTTGTCCGGCCACCACCAAGCCGGCTCCCCATAGAAGTGAATGGGAGCGTACCGCGCATGCGCGGCCCCCACTCCTATTAATTTCTATGGGGCCGACGGAAATAGCTGATCCAGCGCTTGGCTATTTTCGGCGGCCCCATAGAAAATCAATGGAGGGCATCAGCGCATGCGCAGTGCACCCTCCTTCACCTTCGGGGCTCTGTTCTCGATATAGGTGCGGGTCCCATCAGTGTGACCCGCATCTATCATACAATGGGGGCATATCCTTGCGATATGCCCCCATTGTCCATGATGAGACAACCCCTTTAAACCCTTCAACCTCCCGACCTTAGACTAGTTTCATGCTACTACTTTTAGATCCGGCAGGCTGTTCTGGGTGGGAACACTCTGCAGGACCTCTCGTCATTCCGGCATTGCCGGAAGGTAAAGCTTAGCCGTCCGGCCCCATTAACTATAATGTGGACTGGCGGAGATCCTGCTGCAATCCGGCAAATATGCTGAGAAATATGAGCGCAACGGTTTTTATTTGGACGATTCTCAACATGTTCGCTGGGTTGCGGCAGGATCCCCGCTAATCCTCATTATAGTTAATGGGACCGGCGGGTATCAGGTAGTGTCTCGCAATGCCTGATCCAGAGATCGCCGACACGCTTCTCCCTTCCGGAACAGCCTGCTGGATGTCTAACACTAGTGTGAAACTAGCCTTAGAGATGAAAAAGAAGCGCATAATGAATGAAAGGAAACTGGCATTTGTTAGGGTGCTAGAAGAGATGGCTCATTGGCAGAACAAATGTCTTACTTTTCTGGCATAATAAAGTGCAGGAGTGACCAGAGTTCCTTCAAAGAATTTTGGAGCGGAGTTCCAGTAATCAGCAATCTATGGTTAGACTTGAAATCTATGAGGGTCTTGTATAATAAGGAGTCGTCATTCTTCAACCGATGTGCTTCATCAACTCCAAGAAAAGCCCAATTAATACTACTCAGAACAGCCTTCAGAGAAATAAAAAAAGACAGTTATAGTAAAGATAACATCGGGTCCTGTTCACATATCTTACTCCTGGTCTTTCAATTGCTCTTTAACAGTTAAACTAGTAGAAAAACTGAAATTATTATTAGAATTTAAAAGGGTTGTGCAGTGGCATAATGGGTCATCGAGCAGCTGAATGGCGGGGGTGTTAGTAGTCGGACTTCCACTGATCTAAGAACAGGTCATCAATGTTACACCACAAATCTGGACTATTATCTGCAGTAATACATGAGTAGCGGAGGGGTACACATCGCCTTTTTTATTTTTCTGCTGCCCCCTCATTTCCCCATCTCTCAAAGCTGCGCTAAAATACACAGTCCGTGCCACGTTAACATAATGGAGAGGACTCCTGTGCACATGCACAGCATTTAGGACAATGTATTTCAGCACATCCTAAGGGCTCGTTCACACTAAAGTTTTTTGCGTTCCGTATACGGGCCGTTGTTTGCGTTCAGTATACCATCCGTATACGGAACCAATCATTTCAAAGGGTCCACCAAAAAAAACGGAATGTACTCCGTATGCATTCCGTTTTCGTATTTCAGTTTTTCTGTTCCATTACATTTTGAGTCATGTCCTTTTATTGCCCGCAAATCATGTTCTGTGGCTCCATTCAAGTCAATGGGGCTGTAAAAGAAACGGACCGCAAAACCATACGGTCGTGTGAACGAGCCCTAAGGTCACTTGCACACAAATGTTTTTTTTTTAGTTTCTGTTCCGTATTTGCGGATTCCGTTTGCGGAACCATTAATTTCAAAGGTTCCGCAAAAAAAACGGAATATACTCCGTATGCATTACGTTTCCGTATTTCCGTTCCACTGAAAGATAGAACTTGTGCTATTATTGTCTGCCAATAACATTCCGTGGCTCTATTCAAGTCAATGGGGCTGTAAAAAAAACGGAATGCATCCGTATGTTTTCCCTATCCGTTTCGTTTTTGCGGAAGCTTCTACAGAAAATTTTATGCCCAGCTCAATTTTTCAATGTACTTACCGTTAAAACATTATTATATGCATCCGTTTCCGATCTGCAAAAAACGGATCACAAACGGAAACCATACGGAAACGGAATGGAAACACTACTGAAACCAAAAACGGATCAGTTAAAAACGGACCGCAAAACCATACAGTCGTGTGAACGAGCCCTAAGGTCACTTGCACACAAATGTTTTTTTTTCAGTTTCTGTTCCGTATTTGCGGATTCCGCTTGCGGAACCATTCATTTCAATGGTTCCGCAAAAAAAACGGAATATACTCCGTATGCATTATGTTTCCGTATTTACGTTGCACTGGAAGATAGAACTTGTGCTATTATTGCCCGCAAATAACGATCCGTGGCTCCATTCAAGTCAATGGGCCCACCAAAAAACGGAATGCATCAGTATGTCTTCTGTATCCGTTCCGTTTTTGTGGAACCATCTACTGAAAATGTTATGCCTAGCCCAATTTTTTATTGTACTTACTGTTTAAACATTATTGTATGCTTCTGTTTCCAATCCACAAAAAACGGAAACCAAACGGAAACACTACTGAAATGAAAAAAAATCGAAAAACGGTACCGCAAAACACAGAAAAGGCCATACGGTCGTGTGCAAGAGGCCTTAGGGTCCATTCACACGTCCGTATGAATGGGTGCGGACCCATTCATTTTCAATAGGGCCGGAACGGATGCGGACAGTACACACTGTGCTGTCTGCATCCGCATTTCCGGATCCGCAAATCTGTTCCCAAAAAAAATAGAACATGTCCTAAAAGGCATTTTCTATTACAGTGCCGGCAATGTGCGGTCCGCGAAATGCGGAACGCACATTGCTGGTGTCTGTGTTTTGGGATCCGCAATTTGCAGACCGCAAAACACCTACAGACGGGTGAAAACCGCTAGCAGCGGGGAACTGGGCGAGGGTTGAGGCAGTTTGAAAAAAAAAAAAAAAAAAGAGATCTGGACTCCTGTATTACTCATTACTCATGTATTACAGAAGATAATAGTCCAGTATTGTGGCGCAATTCCATTTAGAGGGGCTGTCCAAAGAAACATATTCTGTGTTTTTAAACCAGCACCAGGACCTGAATACTTTTGTAATGGCATGTAATTAAAGGGGTTATCCGAGATATATTAAGTTAATCCAAACTTCTTTATCGATATATATATATATATATATAAAACATTTTTGTAATTGACTTACTTTAAAAATAATGCACCGTTTACATTCTGCACAATGTTGACATTTGTGCACTGATGTCACCCTGCTTGATTCTCCGTCTTCATTCAGCACGGCTCTGGTAAGGATCGCGCATGCGCGATCCTTACCAGAGCCGTGCTGAATGAAGACAGAGAGGCAGAAGGGGCGGGCTTCCAAAGCCTGAACGCTGTGGAATTAGTCAGCACGGTCTCTGGTAAGGATCGCGCATGCGCGATCCTTACCAGAGCCGTGCTGAATGAAGACGGAGAATCAAGCAGGGTGACATCAGTGCACAAATGTCAACATTGTGCAGAATGTAAACGGTGCATTATTTTTAAAGTAAGTCAATTACAAAAATGTTTTATATATATCGATAAAGAAGTTTGGATTAACTTAATATATCTCGGATAACCCCTTTAAACATTTAGTATAGCCACTGAGTTTTTCTATAAAATATATCTATATAGCGCCACCTGCTGGTATTACACATCCTGTCAAAAATGAGTGTGAAGACACACGTGTTAAAAATGCCTGCACTGCTTACCTTATCCTTCAGTAAAATTTCGTATGTTGTTAGCAGTGCATTAAACTTCATCTTCTTGCTCTGCTGATGAACCCACTCATACTCCCTTATCTGTAAGGGGGGGGAAAAAGTGACGCTAATTTACTCAATGATTTAGCTCCTCACAGAGACATATGAATGGCTTTACTGTGGACCAATTAAGCCCTTCAGGAGCAGAATATTTTGAGGCTTCAAGACCAAGCAAAGTTTTAACATTGTCACATTCCAAGACCTAGCAATTTTATTTTTCTGTCGGTTTGTAGAAATAATCAGTCGGCACGCTGGAAGAAGGTGGCTCATCTACTTGGATGTGTGAGCCTGCAACCCAGGATAAGAAGTGGATCAGCACTCACTTTTTGATGCTAATAAATCTTCACTTTATTGCCATAAACAAAATATAGGCAGAAGTGAGACATTTCGGCTAAAAAACCTTTTTCAAACAAGTGTTTTTCTGTTGAGGGTTTGTTTTTTCTGGGATGACTTCCATTTAGCTGTATTTCAAACAAATAAAAAAAAAAAACAACGAAAAAACAAACATGTTTTTGTGTCTTCATATTCTCAGAGTATACAACATTTTATTTTTCTCTGTCGTCAGAGCTGTATTCAGGTTTTTTGTGGAATAATCTGTAGTTTACACAGGTCTTATTGAAAAAAAAACTGCAATTCTAGAAGTAATTCTAGAATTCTTCATTTTTTTTTCATAGCATTTACTATGTAGTAGTATAAATTACATGCTACTTAATTCTGTGCGTTGATACAATTACAGCGATACCAAATTTATGTTTTTTCTTTATATTTTACAAGATGTTTTGTATAAAAATAATAGCATTTTTAAGAAATAATTTTTTAAGCTGCCATATTCTAAAAACAACAACTTGTCTTGTGTCTTGGGCTTGTTTTTTGCAGGACAACCCATAGTTTTTATTAGTAACATATAGGAGTACAAGCAACTTTAACTGCTTTTTATTGTTTTTTGGTGAGTTTTTTTTTACTATATCTATTACTGGAACCTGCGATCCTTTGATGGCTTATTTTACCCCTTCTGACAATGATTTTCCGTGTTTGCGTTTTTCACTCCCTGCCTTCCCAGAGCCATAACTTTTTTATTTTTCTGTTCACATAGCCATATAAGGGCTTGTTTTTTTGCTGTACAAGTTGTACTTTCTAATGCCACCATTTAATATGGCATATAATGTGGAGGGAAGCTGGAAAAAAATGCAAATGGAGTGGAATAGTTTTTTTTTTGGCTTTCTCTATGTGGTAAAACTGGCTTGTGCTCTTTATTCTCCATGTCAGTACGATTACTGTGATACCACACTTCTATAGTTTTGCGTTTTAATGCAGAAAAAAATGTACCGTACCATCGTTTTTTTTTGTTTTTTCGCCATTCACTGTATGGGATTTTTTAAATATTTTAACAGTGGGGGCATTTTCGCACACAGCGATGCCCACCGTGTTTTTTTTAAATTGTTTATTTTATTTTGGGGAAAGGGGGGTAATTTGAATTTTTTTTTTATTTTAGGTCCTCAAGTGGAATCCAACTTGCAATCATCAGACAGAGCGGCAGCACGGCAGTGCATGGGTACTTGCGGCAGGACGGATCCGGCAGGCTGAATAGCCTGCCATATCCGTCCTGCCGCAAGTGTAAAAGTACCCTTAGCCCCCTCAAACGCCATGGTCACATTTGACCATGGCATTTGAGAGGTTAAATGTCTGCGGTCTGCATTACCACTGATCGCGGGTGTCTGCTGTATAAAACAGCAGGCAGTCGGCAGCTATGGAGTTCGCTCTGCTCTGGAGCGGGTGCCATCTTTAAAGACCCAACATCCGCACAGCACATGTACAGCAGATGTCGGGAAGGGGTTAGTACACTGCAGAGTGTTTTATGTCAGTCTGTCAACATACTGTCAGTTCGCCTATAAGGACTTAATAGGCTTCACTACTTGACAGGCCTGGAGGCCATGGAGCATGTGATTGTGTTGCAGAGGGCTGCTGGGAGAGAGTGGGCCATCTCTCTTTGTTCAACCACTTAGATCAGGCATGCTAAACCTGCGGCCCTCCAGCTGTTGCAAAACTACAACTCCCAGAATGTCTGAACAGCCCACAGCTATAAGCCCACAGCAGGGCATTGTGGGAGTTGTAGTTTTGCAACAGCTGGAGGGCCACAGGTTGTGCATGCCTGACTTAGACAACATGGTCATTACTGATGGCGGCATCTAAGGGGATAAATGTGCTAGCTCAGATTTCGTTTATTGCAGCAGGAGCTCAGCTGTACATTACAACTGCTGTGCGCACTCCATCCTGGCAACATAACTGTATGTCACTTGCTTTACTGTAGTTAAAGCAATGACATACAGTCAGATCAGTCTTCACAAATGGATTAATTCTTATGGTGTTATCACTTACCGTATTTCTACTTCCAACATCTCCAATGTAGACCACCACATTTATTTCAGGAGCCCACGCCTCAAACTCTCTTTGCCAGGATGTTAGAGTAGATAAGGGCACCACTAGGAGAAATGGCCCATAAAGCAGATGCTGGTAAAACAGGTAGGAGAGGAAGGAAATTGTCTGAATTGTTTTACCCAGGCCCATCTCATCCGCTAGGATTACACTGTTATTCCTGCAGCCACAAAAAAGGGAAAAATGCAATTACATCCAGATAACGTAATACATTTAATATACTTAAAGGGATTCTGTCACCTCATTTTACCCTATAGAGCTGCGGACATGCACGGCTAGATCGTGGGAAGGAGCCCAGAAACACCTGCGTCTGCCGAATCTCCTCCTTCCTCTCAGTGAGATCGCCGTAAATCCCGCGATGCACGAGCTCGCACATGCGCAGTTCCTTCCCTGAGGCTGATGCCAGCAAAGGGAAGGAACACTGTCGGAACTGCGCATGCGCGATCTCGCACATCGCGAGATTTACGGCGATCTCACTGAGAAGAAGGAGGAGATTTGGCGGACGCAGGCGGTGCTGGGCTCCTTCACAGGGGGCGTGGCTGGGTACCAGAATGGTTAGTACAGCCCCTTGGGCACCTTCACAAGCAAATTTACATATCAATAAAATAATTTTTTTAACAAAATAAAAGCACACAGAGATATGGGACAAGTATATTGCGGACATGCTAGCGGCAATCTAGCCGTGCTTGTCCGCAGCTCTATAGGGTAAAATGAGGTGACAGAATCCCTTTAATGCGTCAAAAAGCATAGTAACAGCATATTTATGGGTGTCTGAGTTAAAGGGGTTGTGCAGTGGTACAATACTGATGACCTATCTTCAGGATAGGTCATCAATGTCAGATCAGCTGTTTGAAGGGATGGTGGCGCTCGGGTGAGTGCTGCTTCCTCACTAAAATTACCTGTGTGTTATCTCCTTTGTAGAGGCGGCACAGTCTTGCAAAGGGGACAGTACGCAGGTGATTTTGAAGAGGAAGCGCCACTCTCATAAGTGCCATTACCTCTTCAATCAGCTGATTGGCGGGTGGTGCCAGGAGTCAGACACCTAGCAATCTCATATTGATGAGGAATCCGAGGATAGGTCATCAATACTGTAGCACTGCACAACCCCTTTAAGAAAAGCTTATATTCTCTTTTAGTTATCTTAGATTTTGCATGTAAAATGTGCATAAAAACTTCACAGTGTTAACGGCCTTCACATAAAAAAATAAAAATAAATTAAATGTAAAAGCCTGAAGACTGATACATACTTGCACCAAGAATGTGCTAGCCAGTTGAGGCCCTCCAGCTGGTAATCACGGAGTTCAAGGACCTCACTACCAATGTAAGAAGGCTGCTTCTTCAAAGTCACAAACCGGGGTCTCTGTCTCAGGACCTGTAAGCATAGTACCACAATGCACACAGAATTAATTTTTGTAACACACCTTTTTACAATAATAAAGAAAGGAAATGAATACAAATGGAAATACATCTAACATTTCATTTTCATGAAAGTAGAAAGAGAAAGAAGCGCATGTTTTTCATGCACCTGTCAATGCAACCAATGCACAATATTGTACACACCTTGCAGTCTTTCACAGGGGTGTTTTTTGAGTTATTCCGGCTGTTGAAGCTATCAATACAGTGTTGAAATTTCTTCCCTACGAGCGCGCCATCCTCCCAGCTGCAATCAGCATAGGGGAGACCCATCCACTTGCATAGGTACTCTGGCTCATTGGAGGAGGAGTTCCTTCTGCTGTGCACTGGAATACAAGGTATAGCCTGTTTACAGCCTGCACTAGTGGCCTAAACATATAATCCTATGCATGAAAGTAACGACATTATCCAACTGAAATTGCAAAGCGAAGAATTCTCATGTTTTAAAATGGAAATCTCCATCTATGTCATAACAAGTACAGTGATCCCTCAAGATACAATGGCCTCAGGATACAATATTTTCTACATATAATGGCCTTTTCTGACCCATCGTAAGTTGAAACCAGACTCAACATACAATGCCTCAGACTGATATCCAACCAATCGAGGCCACTTCTCTGGTAAAACAGCTGGATTAGGCTAGTTTCACACTAGCGGCAGGGAGTCCGTCGGGTGAACAGCCTGTCAGATCCGTCCTGCGGCTAGTTCACGTGTGCCCACGGACTGCCGCTCCATCCCCATTGACTATAATGGGGGCAGAGTTCTGGCGGCAGCGCACGTTAAGAGGCCGTGTTATTATAGTCAATAGGGAAGGAGCGGCAGTCTGGGGGCACACGTGAACTAGCGGCAGTACGGATCCGACAGGCTGTTCACCCGCCGGAACGAACGCCTCTGCCGCTAATGTGAAAGTAAACTTAGTTGCTAGTTAGCAGCTATTCCTGACTGTTATATGTAAGGACTTGTTTTATCTGTCTTAGTTATCTACTTATTTTTCTTAAACCTTCATTTTCTCTTATCTTGGATGACATTTTGGGGCTTTGGAACTGATCACTCAACTTACAATGGTCGTCCTGGAACCAATTAATATAGTAACTTGAGGGACTACTGCACATACAAAACAGAAGGAATATTTGAAAAGCCTAAACCGAAGTCAGAAGCAGAACAAGAAATCTGGAATACAGGAAGGGCAAAAGTCCCAACACATCTTTAAAGTTTGACTAACCTTTCATCAAATTTTGATTAGAATTTAGCACTGATCCCTATGTTTGCTATTTTACTGAACATAACTACAAGAACTGACTCTTCACCTCCTGTCTATATTCCCAACCCTTGATGGGTGCCATTGTCATGAGAAAATCGGTGTTATTCACTTCTTATGGGTGTAAATAAGGAGTATATAAGGATGCGACTACACTGCGCAGGCGTTCTGCAGTTTAATTTGGGCCTGCTGCAGCCTACACAGCCGTGCAGTAACCTAATGTAGAAAAAAATATATGTATATGGCGTCCTAGGTGGGTATATTTTATGTTGCTACTCCCAATGTTCTCTAACTTTGACTGACATACGGCATTACCTGGAAATTCAGAGTGTCCAGAGCCAGATTTACCAGTCTTCACAGCTGAAAATCAATACACAGATTATTAACAATGCAACATCTGTAGCCGGCAAGCATGATATTTCTTCTACACACGTGCAGTAATTATTTGGGGGAAGTCATTGTTTTCAGTTTTTTATTCTATCTATGAAGGTCAAGATTTTTTCCAGTATTTTATGTTAAAGAGGAGCCGTCACCCCACCTGAAATGCTTGTTTTTATAACTACTTGCATTCCCCGTGTAATAATTCTGGAGCATCTAGTCTTATGTTGTGTCATTCCTTTATTACTTCTACTAGAAGCTTAGAAGTGAATTCCAGCAGCCGGCAGTGAGGGTACAGATGGGTGTTACCAGTTGGGGTGTGTCCCTGCACAATCAGTGCTGCCAGTGGCCAATGTGCAAGCACACACACTAAGAATAGATGCTCAAGAATGGTTATTACATGGGGAATGCAAGTAGTTACTAAAACAGGCCTGTCAGGAGAGGTGACAGCTCCTCTTTAAAGCCTGATACCAAGTCCAATAAGGTAGTGATAATGGTATAAATCCACTTACCTATGACTCTCTCAACTATCTGGTACTGCTTGTTCAGTTCGAGTGCCAGCTCTTGCTGGCAATTATAATACTCAAGATCTTCAGGAGAAATTTTCGACAACCTATCAATAAAAGATACAAAGATTGTGAACAATAGTACAAGCTGTTTATTAACCCTTTGAGGAGCGGGACAATTTTGGCCTTGGGAATCAGAACAAATGTTTTCTGCTGCAGTTGTCATTTCTTTCTTTTAGGGCATAAGCAGATCATGATAAAAAAAAGCTATAGATTTATTGTACAAGTTATTCAAGTTGTGACCAAATCAATGTAATAAATTATATTTATTATAAACAATAAAGCATGTTTGTGTAGTCAAATTTTAACTTTTTTTATGACTTTTTAATATTTTAGCACCCCCCCACTTAGGGTGTTGTTTCATTTCATTTTTAACTATAACTTAATGGTATATACTGTGGGTGATAAAGGATGATTCCCCTCTTAGTCTCTGCCTACTGCAACACTACGTCTTTTTATTGCCATTTTCTTTTCTACCAAAAAACGCCAAGCATTTTTTAGGCCAGGTTCACAAAGAGGATTTTGGAATGGATTTGGCGTGGAAAAAGAAGTGTCCTGTCCTTTCTTGATGTGGATTCCGCATCCAGAATTCCACTGAAAATGGATAAAAATCATCACCAAAACCGCAGAAAGAGTGCATAAAAAAAAACGTGTCAGGAAAATAGAATGCATTGAAAAAAAACCTGACGGGGATTTCACATCGGGTCTTTTTCACCAGCTTAGAAAGTACTTTGTGTAAACCTAGTCTTATGGTGGTGTTTTGTAGTCACTTTGTTTTCAGCCTGTTTATTTTATTTTTTTCCAGATAGAAAGTCTACGGGAAAACGTCTGAAAAAAAAGCCAGACCTACAGCATGCTGTCATACAAAAAAAAAAAAAACACACACTAACAATATGCCAAAAAGGTTCATTTTAGGGTGTTTACACTTTTCTATGGGTCAGCATGTAATATTTGCCAGTGGCTGTTTTTTGCTTCCAAAATACACCAAAAATATGGGGTTTTTGTAAAAAAAAACAAAAAACAAAACTAAAGAGGGAGATTTATCAAGACCAGTGTGTGCTACACTGGTCTTGATATCCCCTGCTTTGAAGGAGGATGCACTTAATTTATGGTGATGCGCAGAACTCATCATAAATCAGGCGAATTGGACGCATCCACCAACAGTCCATGCGCCAAAACAGAAATCTATGGCGTAAAAGAAGAAAACTATGATGGGCGAACTGGTCCCTCTGCACTCCCTTCTTGGAAACTGGTGAGGGCGATGTAGAAATGCCATTTGGGGCTACCGTACATTTAGTTGTAGTAGAATTTAAAAAGTTACAAACACAGAGTTTACAACTTCTTTATGCCAGAAAACAGGCGTAGGGAGATAATAAATATCCCCCAAAGAATCAAACCACCCTTAGAAGCCACAATCAGTGTTGATTGCAGCATTCAAAGAGTGGATGTTCCTCTGATCTTCCTGTTAGAGCAGGCTGCCACTGTGTATTACAGCTGTTTCCTGCTGCATTTCCCAGCTGGGCGGGAGGGCAGATGTGCAGAGAAAAACAATGAAGGGGATGCAGGACTAAACTAGCACTGCGGCCCCTTCATTCTCAGGATTGGTGGAGTTCCAAGACGTCAGACCTCCGCTGACCATAAAGTGATGGCATATTCTATCACTTTATGAGATGGTGATACCCATTAAATATATCTTTATAGGAGTTGGCGCTTGTTCATTTCTGATACAGAAAACCAAATCTCCTGCATAACCACAGCTTGAAAAAATAATCTGGCTGCCCGCAGTCGCCACTAGGGGGAACCTAGGAGATTACTTTATTCACTAAGTCAGTGATAAAAGACTATGCAGTGATCTCCCAAACTCTACCCGGCTGCAGGCAACAAGAATGTTATGTCTTAACACTTTAACGATGAGCTCTGTTACAAAGATATATTAGGTGATTCATCAGCACAGACGTACAGAGTTTAGGCCAAGATGTACTAAGCATTTACAGAAGAATGATTCAACTGTACCATTGTTTGATTTCTTCCTCTTTCTTCTTGAAGTTCTCCAGCTTCTTCAAGCCTTTAACCTTTTGCTGCTGTAAAGATTCCTCACCCTCCCAAGTGCTGTGGATGTAAGACCAGCCTTTCCATTTTATAAGAAACTGGTGTTCTCCTTCATCAGTTTCAGGATTAAAGTCAGCACAGGGGTCCCCATTCATTTCAACAGCATACACAGTTGTAGGGGCTCCAACAGCTGAAATCAGACATTGAATGGGTTTATTCCTCCAGAATAACAGAACAGTAAATGCAGTGCAAAACTAGAAAAGCTGCAGTATTCTTTCTAGGTACGTCTTTAACCCCTTAACAACCAATGACAAATATATCTGTCAAGGGTGGGCGAACATGTATGAAGCAGGCTCATGAGCGGAGCCTGCTCTATACGTGGGGGATACCAACTATATAATACAGCTGACAGCCGTCCGCAATGAGAGGTATCAGAGATGACTGCCCTCTGATAAGAGCCTCGGCAGCAAAATTGTGGGACTCCATTTGGTTGCTATGGCAGCCTGTGGCCTTGCGAAGGCTTCCAGGCCAATCATAGTAAGCTGCTAGTAAAGCTGTCCCCTAAAGGGACAAAGAATTCCAGTGAATAAAGTTAGAATATTGTAATATAAAATAGGCAGGCTCATGAAAGGCAATGTACACTTTCGAAGGCAATTTTTATTTGATTGCAATTTACACATTTTTGGGTAAAAATCATATTTTGAATTGGCCTTTATTAAAAATATTGAGCCATTCTGTCACAAAGGGTAAACTGTTTTTCTGTGTGACTGGTACTTTTGCTTTGTGCTGGCCATCTAATAAACCCTTATCTCTGAACTACTAAAAGGTCATAAACATTTATTTAAGCATTCTTATCAGTAATATAAGAACTGAGCTATGAGTGTTAATAATGATGAACAGCAGAAATAAGGAGCCGTCAGCTCCCCAACTGACGGGAGTGAAAGAAAGTCCAGGGGCTGCTTCTAGAGCATGTCCGCTCTGTACAGAAAAAAAGGGCTCCATACTTTTCATAAAGACCAATTGAAAATATGATTTTTACCTCAAAATGAGTACAACAATGCAAAATAAAAAAAATTGCCCCCAAAGGTGTACATAGCCTTTAAAGGGTTAAAGTGAATCTGTTACCAGTTTTGTGCTGCCTTATTGGGGCAGTGTGAACTAATGACAGAGGCACTTAGCTAAACCCGGAGTCACTTTCTTGAAGTGACCCAGACAATTTGCTAGAACTGTATTGAGTGGTTCCAGAGCAAGCAGAGTGTTGGAGTCTGTTCAGTACAATGCGTGTGCTTGGGAGTCCTCATATTCATGAGCTCTGGATCTCCCCCCGACGGACAGCTTTTTTTATGGCAACCAGGAGCAATGGGTTAATTTGTTAAAGTTACCTCCTTTCTTCCCAGTCCTGGAGTCCAAAACTTTTTCAATAGTCTCATGGCTTTCTTCTTGTTCCTCTGCTTCCTCTCCTGCCATTTCAATCAGATCGTCAGAATCTGTTTCAAAGTCGTCATCTTCTTTGTAGCTGCAATATTGGAACTATAACATTAGCAAATGAATGCCAATATTGACCTCTAACGTATTCTGCAATTAGTTTCCAAAATAACCGAAAAAAACTAACAAACTAACTTCAGTTTAAGCTTTACTAGCATAAGACTCCTGTCTTTTGTCTTTAACCAAGGTTATAAGGCAATCAAAAGGGTCTATCTCACCTAACATGTTTAGCTGCCCTCCGTCGTGTCTGCCTCTTAGGAGCATCATCATCCTCATCCTCATCTTCATCCTCGCTGGAATCAGCCTTTCTTCTTCTTCCACGTTGTGGTTTCTTTTGCTTTCTTAACACAGCTTTGGATGCCGCTCTGAATTAAAAGAACTAACTTGAACTTACTAAATTGATAATTATCTTGTAAACTTAAGCTGACCATATGTTTTACATTTGTAGTGTTTAGCTGACAACTCTCTTTCCTGCCTCGCACCCCCCCCCCCCCCAAAACACACTCAGCTCTGCCAAGCATGCACATGCACAAGCAAGGAGAGACGCTGATGGTTGCTTATCTCTTCAAGAACAAAAGAATCAAGCCTGTTGAAAACCAAAGTCAGGACACCGCCAAACACATCAGATGGCTGGCCGATCTCAGCTGACATTGATCTAACATATATGGCCAAAATCTATGCTACAAAATCCCCCTCTGCACACGACTTAGAACCTGGAAGATTTTTATTTCAGCCTCACAGTCAGACATTTAGAGCATCGCCGTGAGGAGGTTAAGTGGTCTGTTCTAGTGCCACGATGCCAGAGAGGGACCGAGTACAAACCGTAAAATATTCAGACATACCTTCTCAGTAGTCTGGATCTGGATTTTGGTGGCTCTATGTCACTTTCTTCACTGCTAACATCATCATCGTCATCATCATCATAGTCATCTGAAACTTTTTTCTTCTCTCTATGAAAATAACAGAACCATTAACTTAGCTTCCAAATACATTGGACAGGCAAGAATGACAATGATTAAGTAGTGCATAGGCTAACACCGTAAAGCACGCCAGGTTGTGTCTACAAGCACTCACCTTCTGTTTGCCATTCTTGCACTTCTTCTCCTTGGGCTTTCACTTTCAGAATCTGTGGTCTAAGAAACAAACCAGTGTAAACAATATGCACGTATATTGTGCCATATACAATCATCAAAATTGCAAATTTCAAAATCTGCAGCGTGTCAATTATGTTTGTGGTTTTAGCTGCGGATTTCACTCTTTACAATAGAAGGGTGAGAAACCGCATCTAATCCACAATTAGACATTGCGGATTTTGGTGAGAATATGCTGCAGAAATGCACATAAATCCGCAAACAAACTTGTGCAGATCTTATGTGCATTCCCCGCACTCGTCTGCAGGTAGCTCAAGAGTTGTGGTTGGGTAGGGACTTACTACAATGGTTTGAAAATAGCCTAAATTGTATCAATGTGTCTGTAAGCATAAAACTCAGTTCATCTAGGTGTCTTCTGATCAGTGGGGTTCCAACTATTGGCACCGCAACCGATCAGCAGTTGGAAACGTTGCGGTGAGTCTTGCGCCCTCCTGACAGCATACCAAACACAGCGCCGTTCACTGTATAGCAGGTGTGCTTAATATTGGAGCTGCCCGTAAGCCAGGTGACTGATGAACGTGACGTCAACAGCCTAGGAAGAGGCTACAGTGCTCCCCAGACTTCCACAGCCTCTTCAAACAGCTGATCAGCAACCTCAGGATAGGACATCGATATTCTGCTCCTGGAAAACCCCTTTAAAAGGAAGCAGTCATCATAAAAATGCAGTGCAAAGTCATAGTAACCGATCTAAGCCCTGCATTACTATGGAGGCTTCGATCGGAAGGCATAATAGCAGCATCCCTCTGCCTTACCTCACAGATGCCGCAATCACTGTTGAATGCGGCATCTGAGGGGTTAAATGACTGGGTCCGGCACACTTCATACAAGCACTCAGCCATTGTGACATATGGGTACATCACGGTGGCTGAAGGGGTTAAGCATAGAGCAGAGATTTAAATGAATTGTTTTGCGGAATCATTTTCCCTTCAACCTGCTCAGCTCCTCCTGCTCTATAACATGCTGCCTGCAGATTGCACTGCACGTTCCTGGTGACAGATTACCTGGGAGGTGTAATGCTGTGGGGGGAAAAATAGAGAAAACTTTCCACAATCTGCCAACCATCATTGCCATTAGGCCTCAATCACACTTGCAAATTTCGGTCAGCACTTTGCATCATTATTTGTAAGCCAAAACCACAAGTGGAACACGAAGATCTGCACCTGTTCTGGGTTTATATTCCACTTCTTGGTGTGACTTACAAATACTGACCAAACTACCCAGCAGTGGCTAAGGCCTGATAATTCTCTTTTCAAGCAAATCTCTATGTCGATGCTTTAGCAGAGGTCCTCCCTTTTCTACTTCTCAGCTATTAATCTTCACAAATAGTGGCAGACACATAAGAAATAAACCACTTGTCCTATGGTGCAAGGCCAACTACCCTGTATGTGTTACTATTGGTTGTACCATCATCTCCCTACTTTAAAAAGAGATGTTGGCCCTTACCTCTGCTTTCATATTGAATCTTGAAGGTTCTTGTCTGCTTCTGTTTGACCTCCTCACACCATACACATCAGGGTATTCTTCCCACATCTAAAAAATAAAAGGGAACTCTAGAGAGGACCTGCTGAATACCCTGCGTACATACAAGATTAGGACGAGGTTGGTCCGAAAGTGATAATTCAGCCTTCATTTCAGGGGCGTAGCTAGAAATGTATGGGCCCCATAGCAAAAAAATGTAATGGCCCCCCCCCTCCCTAATCTCCCACCCCTGCATATCTATCGGGCCTCCCACCACCCCTTCCAGAGCTCCCACCCAAACACCCATCCTAGATCTCCCACTGCCATGAGCATAGAAAAGTCAGAGGAAAAAACAAATAGGTATATGAAACTTTTTATTCAAAATTGAAAACCATTCAGTAACTGATAAAGTGGCCAATCTGTAACAGTGCCGTGCTACGCCGGAGCTCCGCCACCATCCCCATTATAGTCAATGGGCACGGAGCAGCGGTCCAGCGAAATAGCGGCAAGACTGATCCGAAAGGCTCAACAGCCTGCCGGATCCGTCCGGCCGCAAGTGTAAAAGTACACTTAGTCTGTCATATAAGGCAGGGGGAAGAAACCCCAGAACTAGAGTGTGCCCCCCAAAAGAAGGAAGGGGCGCCCTCCTTATCACTGCTGGCATCTCTGTTTAACTTCAGATCATCAGACTCTCACTTATTAATTACAGCACACACCTCTGTAGTGTCCACCATCAGACAGGGGAGGGAAGAAACCCCAGTTGGGGGGCACACTCTAGTTTCGGGGTTTCTTCCCTCCCCTGTCTGATGGTGGACACTACAGGGGTGTGTGCTGTAAATTTGCAATTACTGAGAGTCTGATGATCTGAAGTCTTAAGTTAAAAAGAGCTGCCTGCATACATGCAATGATAAGGAGGGCACAGGGGGCCCCTGCCCCTTTGCTTCTCTTGGGGGTCCCAAAAGAAGGAAGGGGGCAGGGGACCCACGCGCACTCCTTCACTTCAGGTCTGCAGGCAGCTCTTTTTAACTTCAAAATTCAGATCATCATTATCAACATCACAATACTGATTATCATAATCTTCTTAGTTCTAAGTTCTCACAATTCTTTTTCACTTAATCACTTACTTTTAGAGGCACACTGGCACAGTCAGAACAGCAGGCACAGTCACAGCAGCATCTCACAGCGGAGTGAACGCCGGAGTGGAGACCACTGACCAGTTGAGGAGGAGGCAGGAGCACCGGCTGGGAGCAGACTGGAGAAGGGTCGGACTTGGACCGGTCACACCACAGCGCAGGTAGGCTGAGCTGAGGCACAGGCTGGCAGCAGTGAGACTGACACTCTCAGTCAGACTCAGACACTGCTGCGGCGGGAATCTGACTGGCGCTGCAGCGGGAGTCGAGACCACTCCCACTCCAGGACCAGGTAGTACATACCCGTGACCCTGGCCATACCCCCTCCACCGCAGCCTATCTCATCTGCTGCCCGGCCACGTCGTGCCCTCACTGCCCTGCTCTCTTCAGACTCCTTCTCCCCAGCCAGGCCCTGAGCCGGCCTGGGCCGCGGACCATGCAGTGTATGTGAAAAAATAATCAACAGGCCCGGGCGGGCCCCCAGTGGCATAGGGGCCCATAGCCTCTGCTATGGTTGCTATGGTGATCCTTACGCCACTGCTTCATTTAATACCAGGACCACAAGACAAAAAAAAAACAAAATAGAGGGACATTAATCAAGACTGGTGTTCCCATACGTGCACCGGAGATGTACCTTATATATTAGGAGGAAGACGCCTTTTCATAAATTAGGCACATCTCTGCCCCTCTGTGAGCCAGAAACTGAAGTCTACACCAGCCCGGGGCTACTGCAGGCTCCAGCTACAACCTACGCCAGTTATAGTAAAACCAGAGCCCCAGCTCTTTTATCGCCAAAAGAAAAGTGGTGAGAAGTTTAAAAAGCCACAAATGATGGCGCATATTTGGCATGCTCCGTAATCTGTGACTTATTTAGGCCACATGTGTTAATAATAGTTCCCTTGCTGTGATAGGTCATCAGTATAAAAGTCTCAGAAAACCTTTTTACGACATGTGCTTTTCTCATGGGTTTCCACAGACAGAGGTTGAGGTAACAGTTCCCAGAACTGCATCTTTATGAGAAATTACTGAGCGCTTCCACATATTACAACCCGGTTCATTTACCCCTCCCCCTTACATGATGCGGCACAGTACAGAACGACTCCTTCCTGTATAAAGTGACATCTATTGGGAGGTATCCTGAATTCCTCTCAACACACACACTGCAAACGCAGCCGGAACCCTCCCTTACACTGGCAGCAGCAACATTCCTACATGCAACATAATTATCTCTCACCCACGGATCTTACCTTTTTCACATCCGCCAGCCTCTCCTTTTTGGGAAGAGCCTTCTCTTTCGCATCAGAGGGTTGCTCCTGTGACTTAGAACCATTTGATTCACATTCTGATTCAGACTGGCTCCCTGATGACTCCGAGTTGCTGTTGGACTCGCTGGCCTGCTCGCTGGCCTGCTCACTTTCTGATTGGCTGCCGGACTCGGACGCAGAGTGAATGGACTCTTCCGATGCCGAATGGCTAGATGGGACAGAAAATGTACACATGAAACTAGATGCCAAATACAATGCTATTAGTACTGGATACGGCCAGCTCCACATCCTTAACCAAGTATAAAATCCCTAACTCTATGTGGTATAGTCATTCTTGTAAGCCATTAAAGGGGTTTTCTCACTGCAGCAATTGGCATTTATCATGTAGATAACAGAAAACCATCCATGTGCTGCATCCGCCTCATACACTAAGCCTATGAAGTCTCTACCAGCAGGTGGCAGTAGACACACACACACGAGGTGTTAGGAAGATTTGGACATCTGATACCGCTACGCCATTTTGTAACATAATCCACAAGCCTATCTGGCCCAGCTGCTGCACTTTCTCAAAATGGAGAAACCTACAACATGTCTCCCACACTAAATAGTAACCTCACTGTAGAAATAACCACAGCCATGTCGTTGTACTCCGCCTAATAATCTGTAATGACAGAGAACATGGTCGGCAAGCTGTATTTATGCAGACAGTGGAGTTGGTAAAGTCAGGGCGTGCGAGTCTCGCCCCAGAATGTTCACAGCTCCAACCATGCCCTCTTATGGTGGGGCTTAGACCCGACCTGACCGATAGTTGGGGATAGTCCCTGCAAATTCAGGACTGTTGGCCCTGCTTTATGGTCCCTTTACACACCGACAATGTGTACAACTCAATTTCTCACTCGTGTCACTTCACCGCCGGTAAAAATAAAATGGAGGACGTGCGTTAACGTGGCGATTCCTCAACATGGTGATGGATCTGTAAAGGTACTCGCATGGTGCCAGCGCCTCCGTAGGCACAGAAGTTGGCAGATCTTATGAGCCATAGGACCACATACATTGAGTCAGGAGCTATACAAGTCTGTCGCTGGGGTATAATAGACGTCCATGCCACACATCTGGGCTGGAGACAACGGACCTTCTCTAGGTCCTGCCGCCTCACAGTAAAGTAGGCTACCTGAGGCACGCGGTTTGGAGGCAGCCATTTTGCCAGCATGATCACAGATACACAGTCTGTAAATTCAATAAATGGTCATCGGGAGGTTAGGCCTCCACAATCTAATGCAGGCATCCTCAAACTGCGGCCCTCCAGCAGTTGTAAAACTACAACTCCCACAATGCCCTGCTGTAGGCTGATACCTGTAGGCTGTTTGGGCATGCTGGGAGTTGTAGTTTTGCAACAGCTGGAGGGTCGCAGTTTGAGGATGCCTGATCTAATGTGTATGGGGGGCTCCTGACAATGTTGGGGGAGAGGAGGATCTAGACACCTGATCTTTTTGTTCTCCCTGGAGATAAGCCCCCACTGGAGGTGTCGGGATGAGCCTGGGAGGTGGAGGGCAGTGGTCTCATCACCGCCATTACACATCTATTGGTGATGCTTCTTGGGGTCCTTGCTGACCACAGTCTGCAGTCACATTTCATTCTCTACAGCTGGGCATCATGCCGTCTTGATTGATGTATTTAAACCCCTGCTCTTTCTAAGCTTCGGATTCCAGTGGGCAGTCCTATACAGTGAGTAGGACCACCCAGTGGACTCCTAAACAAAGAGTGAGCTGGGATGTAAATGGATAAAATGCAGCTGAATTGTTTCCCACAAAATGATATATCAATCTGCTCAGCTCCTCGTGTCTATAATGATCCTCAGAGAGCACTGCATGTACGATGTGACAGGGTCCCTTTAAGCCTGTCTCATACTCTGTTCCTTTGGCTTGAGGTGTACCGTACCGTACTATCCTAGCTTTCCTCCTGTTTCTTTCACCTTGCTTTCAGTGTTCGGCCCCCTTCTGACCTTTCTACACAATCCCAGTTTGGCAGACCATCTCCTACTATATACAGCACATGCTCCTGGGACATTTTTCCTACTCTCCTGTGAACGTCTGCTCCATTCATCTCTATGAGAATTCCCAAAATAGCCAAGCACTGTGCTCAGCTATCTCCGAACCTCCCGTAGACATGAATAGAGTCGCAGTGTGCACGCCATACCTGCCACTCCATTTATTGTAAAGGGGGAGGTCTCAGAGGGGTACAAGGTCCCCGTTCTCGTGGTCGATGGGTGTCCCAGTGGTAGGACCCCCCACCTGTCTAATAGTTATTCTGTGGAATAGTCGGATGTCTCCATCTGTCTGTCACACCACCATCCATCCCAGAAGTATACGTGACTCAGATCTATCCTTTGTTACTCACGTTCAATCCACTGCCAAATCCTTCTACTAAAAAAACATCTACTGTACCTTCACAGTAACCAGGCCCCAGCCATTTCTCACCTTGACCAACCCAACATGAAACAATAATTTGCAGCATGCCGGCATTATGTGTGGACTTGCCCTTTGTGAGGTAAAATGTACATGCCCAGCCACAAAAAAAACAACAAAACAAAGAGACTTACCGTCCTGATCCCCCAGGTCCTGTGACGCTGCAGCCAATCACTGGCCACAGAGGTGACCCCACTACAGCCCGTGATGGGCTGCAGGAGTCCATTTCAGCACTACATTGCTGAAGGCCAGGATACAGAGCAGCAATGCAGGGGAGTCAGTAAGGTACTGTCATTATCTTATTCCATTTCGTGCAGTTTTGTACAGTGGCTAGATAACCCCTTAAAAGGCTGTTCCACCACAATAACTCCAAAATGTGTATTCTGGGGGTCAGCATCCTCTAGCGGAAATCCCCAGCATTCTCTATTCACTAAGGGAGGTCCCAGAAGACTCACATACGTGTACACGCTGGGAGCTGTAGCAGCACAAGAGGTGAAGTGTTGAAGTTTGACCCCTGGATTCAATAATATGAGATCTTTTTTAACATTGTTTAAATCATAAGAATCATCCCCCCAAAAATTATTTATTATTAAATATCAGTACACTTGTGTATATACTTCATATATAGACCATTGAGTGGAATTTACAGTGATGCGTGTGACATGGGAACAGGTCATTCAGATATTTCGTCTAATGGATTACCGTATTAAACCTGGTAACATTAATGGGGTTGTTCAGCTTTTACTCACTGATGGTCTAGCCTTAGAATAGGCCATCACTAGCTGATTGGCAGGGGCCCGACACCCCAAACTGCCACCATCCAGCTGTTCAGGTGCAGTTTCGGGGCCGGAAGTCAACATCAGAGCTACACAGCTCCGTCAACTGTGTAGTGGACTGAGCGCATCACCGCAGCGCTGCTAACACGGACTTCAATGGGATCAGTACTGTAGTAACAAGCTCTCTGGAACTGACAAAAAGTCAAAAAACTTATTACATGGATGAAAAACATATTACACAACTGTAGTAGCTATTCAGTCTGTCTCCCAGCATCATCTGTCAGAGGTGCCTCACTCTGTGGTGGTAAACAGGAAGGCTCCACCAAGCAGAATGTGCATGTTCAGGGGATATGACTGCTGGACAAACACTCCCTGAAGTGTCAGGCTGGGTCCATGCTGGGCAACATCAGCAGAAAATGCACCAGATACCCGATATCCTCTGGATATGTCATCAGCATCTGATTGATGGGGGTCTGGACCCCCTCCAATCAGCTGTGTGAGAAGGCACCACCACAACGTGTAAGTGGAGTGGCCTTCTCGCAGCTTACCAAACACAGATACATTGTATAGCGGCTGTGCTTGGTATCGCGCCCAGCGCCATTCACTCCAATGAGACGGAGCTGCTCCTAGGCCACGTGAACGATAAACGTGTCATCAATGGCACAGGGAAAGCAGAGAGAAAGCTGCAGAGCTCACAGGAGCGCCGAGGCCTTCTCAAACAGCTCATCGGAGGGGGTCATTCTTGGGTGTCAGACCCCCACCAATCATATACTGATCGTTCATTTTTAACATAGTGTAGGAACAGGGACGTTAAACATTTTTGTAACATACTTTATTAGGGACAGATGTTTCTTTGTACTAGAAAACAGAGAGTAAAGACTCTTCTTAGCAAAGCTCTAACTAAGAAGACTCTGTGTGCAGTGTTCTACTGAGCGCTGAAGACGCCTGTGTGTAACATACAGAGGCTTCCATCAGCCTCTTATCACTACCCCAGTCCCTGGCTACGTACATGCGCCCTATCACTGCCCATCACACAGGCCTCTTCAGTAAAACGCTGAAGACAGACTCTCCTCAGCAACACTCAAAGCTTTACTAAGAAGACTCTGTGTGCAGTGTTCAACTGAGCGCTGAAGACGCCTGTGTGTAACTAGGCCTGCACAATATATCGCGAAAGCAATCGCAATTAATCGCCATATCGCAATTTGCTGACCCAAAAATGCTGCAATTATATTACCCTATTTTTCGCTTTATAAGACACACTTTTTTTCCCCCAAAAGTGTGTGTGTGGGGGGGAATGGCAGTGCGTCTTATAAAGCGATGGTTGACTTTCTACGTGACACTGACACAGTATCTCCGGCCGCTATGCTGATACATCAGTTACAGTGCGGGGAGGGAGGAGGGGCTGGTGGAAAGTCGTTATTTTAATGAACATGTTCTTATATCCATTTTATTTATCTGTTCTGTGCAGTGCTATTAAGAAAATGGCAAGTTTTGTATTTTGTACTTTTGCTGTAATGCAAATATGCATTTTATTTTGAAAAACACTGCGCATTTCAGTTCTTGAGTTCAGCATAACTACATTTCACATTATCAGTCATCTGTGTGTGCTTTTACCTTGAGAATCCAAGCAGACAGACCTCTAGCACAATTCCCTTAAAATATCGCATCGCATATCGTTATCGCATTTTTTAGGGCCCTAATCGCAATCGCACAAAATTCCCATATCGTGCAGCCCTATGTGTAACATACAGAGGCTTCCATCAGCCTCTTATCACTACCCCAGTCCCTGGCTACGTACATGCGCCCTATCACTGCCCATCACACAGGCCTCTTCAGTAAAACGCTGAAGACAGACTCTCCGCAGCAACACTCAAAGCTCTAACTAAGAAGACTCTGTGTGCAGTGTTCTACTGAGCGCTGAAGACGCCTGTGTGTAACATACAGAGGCTTCCATCAGCCTCTTATCACTACCCCAGTCCCTGGCTACGTACATGCGCCCTATCACTGCCCATCACACAGGCCTCTTCAGTAAACCGCTGAAGACAGACTCTCCTCAGCAACACTCAAAGCTTTACTAAGAAGACTCTGTGTGCAGTGTTCTACTGAGCGCTGAAGACGCCTGTGTGTAACATACAGAGGCTTCCATCAGCCTCTTATCACTACCCCAGTCCCTGGCTATGTACATGCGCCCTATCACTGCCCATCACACAGGCCTCTTCAGTAAACCGCTGAAGACAGACTCTCCTCAGCAACACTCAAAGCTCTAACTAAGAAGACTCTTTACACCATGTTTTCTAGTAGAAAGAAACATCTTTCCCTAATAAAGTATATTACAAGAATGTTTAATATCCTTGTTCCTGCACTATATTTAGAATATATTGAACCATAAATGAAACCAGTCAGGTTGGTCACTTATGAGTTAATGTGAAGTCGTTTTTGATAGTTCAATGATATCTCGTTTCCTTAGTGCAGAATCAGCAGAGATTTAGATTCATAGTACAAATTATACTTAGGGCCCATTCACACGACCGTATTCTGTACTCCGCATGTTATCCACATGCGGACCCATTTACTTCTGTGGAGTGTAAAAAGATGCGGACAGCACATTGTGTGCTGGCCGCATCCGCTGTTTTCCGTTCAGTGGCCCCGCCCAAAAAATAGAGCATATCCTATTCTTGTCCGCAATTGCAGACAAGAATAGGGGTTTTCTATGAGAGTGACGGCCATGTGCGGTCCACAATTTGCGGACTGCAAAACACATACAGCCGTCTGAATAAGCCTTAAATCTCCAACAAAACTATATTCCAGTTAGAGTTGTTTCGGTACCAAAATTTTGATTCGGTATCGATACCATTCGATACCACGCGAAAAAAATAAAAAACGCCCAAAAAATCCGCGTGCATTCCACATTTTATGAAACCGCCGGCTCATAATACAACAGTCCTATCCTACTTTTTTGTGGGGACAAGGCGACTAAAAGAAAATGGCGAATCGTGCATTTTTTCTTTTTCTTTCTTTTACGGCGTTCACCGCATAAAAGTGGATTTTTTAATAGTTTGGACTTTTGAGACGCGGCGATATGCAATATTTTATTTATGTATTGTTTATATATTTTATATGTAAAATTGGGAAAGGGGGTAATTTATAATTAATATTTTGGTGTACTTTGTTAACTTTTTTTTTTTTACAGTTTATTTATTAACTATTTTCCCCCTTAGGGGCTAGAACCTGGGATATTCTCATCCTATTCACCCTAATAGAGCTCTATCAGGGTGAATAGGATCTCACCCTCTCCCTGCTGCCCTGTGCTCTGTGCACACAGCAGCTCGGAGCAGACTATGGCAGGCAGGACTTCAGGAGCGTCTTGGTTACCATGGTAACCGATCGGAGCCCCAGCATTACACTGCTGGGGCTCCGATCACTGCCACTGCCACCAATGAGGAGGAGGTGAGGGGACCCTGTGGCCACTGCCACCAATGATTTTAATTACTTGGGGGAAGGGGGAGCACACTGCCCACCAATGATTTAATACTAGGGAGGGGGCGGGCACTGGCCACCAATGCCGAGTACCGTTCATATATAAATGCAGGCAAAGACACAGGCTGCCGGCACCTGCCTGTAGACCGGCGCTGCGATCAGAGGCTATTAACCCCTCAGGTGCCACACCTGAGGGGTTAATTGCCGCAGATCGCAGTGCTGGGTCACAGGCAGGTGCCGGCAGCCTGTGTCCTCTGCCTGCATTTATATATGAAACGGTATTTGGCATTGCTGGCCAGTGCTCCCGTCCCCCAGCTCCGCCCCTTCTCCGCCCCTCTCCCTCTATTGGTTGCAGCGGCAGCACAGGGGGAGGGAGACACTGCCTCCTTCTCCCTGTGCTGCCGAGGAGAACATGGCCGCGCTGAGAGCGGCGCAGCCATGCTCTCCTATACTGGGCTGTGCAGTAGCGCAGCCCAGTATCGATAAAATACTTATCCTGGTATCGAGCTCGATACCAGAGAAAAGTATCGATTGGGTATCGAAAGTTCGATACCCGAAACAACCCTAATTCCAGTCTGCTAAGCTCCTCCTGCTCAATATGCTGCCTCATAGGGACAGGTTCAAAATCGGCACTGCAGGTCAATTTCCGCACCGTATAGCTGATACTTTATTACTTATTTTATCGATTTTTCACACGAAAAGCCACACGTAATGTGCATAGTGTGCATGTGTCCTACGGGAAAGAAAATATTAAAGGGTTGTCCAATATCATAAACAGCGACCCCCCCGTGCCGGGCCCCTCACAGGGAATATATTTACCCCGCTCCCTGCACACGGATGAAACCCGGTGTCGGGGGGAGCAGCCAATGGCAGAGGGGGACGAGCCTCCCTTGCATTGGGGGATCAGGAGCCGGGCAGGGAGCAGGGTAGGTATATGTGGTATGGGGGGGCTGTTTATGACATTCGATTACCCCTTTAAGAGAAGACTTGCAGGGATTCATTTTTATTTTGTGAATTTTCTTTATAGTGTTTGTTCAAATAAAGGCCAGTGGAAAAAAGCTGATGGTCAAGGCTGCTAGACCACGTAGGAAAGGAGCATAGAAATAACCCGGCCATCTTAGATATTCTTGACTGACGCTGTTCTCGGGGGATGAGGGCGACAACTACCAGGCATACAGCTTTTTGCTGTATGATCCGCTTAGTTTTAAAGGGATACTTCCATAAAAATTGTATTTTTATTGAATCTCAATAATCATTTATCATAGACTGGCTTTTTACACTGGTCTTTGACAGCCTCTGTTCTGCCGGAGGCTGCGCCTAATTTATGATGAGGTGCGGGCATCCTCCAGCAGTGTGCTCCTGCCGCAAAATTCAGGGAGTGGAGTCGTTTTTTGACATCTTTTACGCCTAAAAATGGCATAAATGTGATGGAGACAATTGGCTGGCCCCCGCCACTCACCAGTGGCTGAGGAAAGCAAAGAAAAACACCCCAGAGACAAAATATTGTCACACAGGCATTAAAAAGCACATACCACTGTAGCTAAATGAACCCCAATATTTAAGAAAACAATTTTTATTCTATTTTTAGAATTTTTGGCCATTTTCTTTTTCATTTTATGCAGCGCTACAATTGAAAATGTATGGGGTTGTCTGAATTATATAAAGTAACTAAAATAAATGTTTTTTTTTTCCTGTGCTGTGCTCTGGTCCTTACTGCTGCTTTTTGTTTTTCTGGCTGCAGCGGTGACGCTTTGCGTACACAGATCACTGCTGCAGTCAACCACCGGCCTAAGCAGACATTCCATGCACAGCTGAGGCCTGCGACTGGCTTCAGTGGAGACTTGTGCAAGGAACGTCACCACTGCAACCATGAAGATGACGTCAGCAGTGAGGACCTGAGAGCAGTGCTCAAAGAAACAGGGATGAAAACAGGTGAGTATCCATTCATTTGCTATTTTAAGCCATTTACAGGGGCTGCCTGAGTTTTTATATAACTGGGACAACCCCTTTAAATAATAAAAAAGAGCAGCAGCCAGCACAAACCATAACTCTCTAGTCGCAGTGATAGTTTGACAATGCAAGATGGAGTCCGTCCCCAGGCACAAGTTGCTCTGCAGTCCTTTCTTCACAGACATCTGCCAGCTGCTGCAGAAAGCAGTTAAACAGCCATCCTGCAGCCAGTGAAGGGTCTGCTTTCTCCATTATGGGCTGGAGACGGACTCTGTGCAGGAGCAGAGCTCACAGGACGACAGAACTGCAGCCAGGGAGCGGGGCCTAACAGTGAATTCATGCAAAACCCCCAAGCCCTTAACCTGCTCACTCCACCCCAATTACACAATGTGAGAGAGCTAAGCAGTACACAGTAGTGGTGAAGGGCCTCAGCGATGTCATCATGCGGGCGGAGTTCTGCCGTGTGTGTGAGGTTAGTGTTTCCCTATATAAGTTGGCAAATACTATTCCTCTCCATGTAACGACAGCCTGGACATGCTGGGAACTGTAGTTCTTCCCTCTTATACTCCTCTTCATGCAATGTTTAAAAGTCTGGACAGCTGGGAGTTGTAGTTCTTCCCTTATACCCCCCATCTCTATCATGTCCACTGTTGCTCCATGATAACAGCCTCAGGCTACTTTCACACCAGCGTTTTTGCTGGATTCGTCATGGATCAGCAAAAACGCATCCGTTACTGAGAATACAACCGCCTGCATTTGTTATGAGCGGATCCGGTTGTATTATCTCTAAAATAGCCAAGACGGATCCGTCATGAACTCCACTGAAAGTCAATGGGAGACGGATCTGTTTTCTTTTGTGTCCGAGAAACCGGATCCGCCACCATTGACTTACATTGAGTGTCATGACCACATCGCGGACAGAAAAATGCAGCGTGCAGCGTTATTCTGTCCGCGATGGGGACGCAACCAAACGGGACGGAGTGCATTTTGGTGTATTCCATTTGGTTCAGTTTTGTCCCCATTGACAATGAATGGGGACAAAACAGAAGCGTTTTCCAGCAATCTCAATAGAGGAAAGGAAAAGCGCAGATGTGAAATTGGCCTTCCACACTTGAGTAATAACGAGTGTCACTAGAGAGGAAGATCTGACAGATAGGGAAGGTTTCCATCAGTCTCACCGGCTGTCACTACAAACCCTTGTCTGGGTGGTATCTGTATACGTTGGGATTACTTCCAACAAAATGGCCACTCTGGCCCTGTGTGACAAAAGTTATCCAGATAAAACCCGATCCCCTCCTGCCTTACGTGCACCAGCATGAGAACGAACAATGCACGGCTTTTCTAGTTTATTTTTCACGTCTGCAGTTGTGAGATCTGACGAAACTAGAGCAAATAAAGACATATAAGGAGATTATATGACGTTTTGCTGGTTGTTTTTTGTTTGTATTCTGGCTTAAATTCCCCTTTAAGTTTGCAGAGTGTTTTAGAAGGTCTTCTACTGTAATTACCAAAATAACTCGCCTCACATCAGCAAATGGCATTCATCATGTAGAGAAAGTTAATACAAGGCACTTTCTAATGTACCGGGCTCTTCTGCCCAGCAGTGAGCAGGTGATGTCACCGCCACTGATGGGCGGGCTTTAGTGCTGCCCTAGCCTGTAGAAAGCCTAGGGCAGCGCTAAAGCGGGCCCATCAGAGCCGTTGATGTCACCAAATACACTGCTGGGCGGAAGCCTGTGCCTAGCAGTGTGCGGAGGGAAACAAACAATCCCTTGCCATGCGTGATCCAGCTCAGGGCTCTGATGCTCATATCACAGGAGCTGGAGGGGTGAAAATATGTCCGTACCCGGACAACCCCTTTAATTTTTCCATCTTATTGTACACGGCTCTTTTCCAGGGGTTATGGCCACCACTGCAAAGCAGATACGAGGTGGCCGGCATAGGAGCTGCTGCATGTGCGCACCCATGTTTGCTCCCACGGTCCTGGCCACCAAAGAGGCCAGCGCTATTTCCTATAGAGTATAAGCACGACCACCACTGCTGGATTGCAGACGGAAATGGCTTAAACGGATGACAACTGATGCAACAGGAACCTGTTTTTTTCTCTCTCTCTCTCTCGTTCTGACGGATCAGAAAAACGGAAAGTTAAACGGTGACGTGAATGCACCATTAGAGATTATCTGGTGGATTACATCCCTTAAAGGGGTTGTCCTCAAGATAGGTCATTAATATCAGATTGGTGGGGCTCCAACTCCTGGCACCCCGTCCGATCAGCTGTTTGAAGAGAAGGCAGTGCTCACACAAGTGCTGCCTTCTCCACTCTGTCTACCTGCACGCCGCAGCAATTGCGAGCAGGTGTAATTACAAGTATGGCATCCCCATTCACTTCAGTATGGCTCTTTTCAAGTGAATACTACAGAGCGGCCCCATAGAAGTGAATAGGGACGCCATACTTGTAATTACACCTGCACACCACTGCAATTGCCGCAGGTAAACAGAGCAGAGAAGGCAGTGCTTGTAGAGCACTGCCTTCTCTTCAAACACCTGTTCGGCAGGGGAGCCCAGTGTTGGACCCCCGTCAATCTGATATTGATGACCTATCCTGAGGTTAGGTCACCAATAGTAAAAGCGGACAACCCCTTTAAGTGTCTCCTATTAATGTTCTCTACATGATAAATGCCATTTGCTGAAGTGAGACAACCCCTTTGAGTAAAAACCTGCCCTACTTGTAATAATACTGGCTGCCCAATGTGATCCCGTAACAGGATAAAGTCACTACAAAGGAGAGGATTGCCTCACCCAGGAAAGCAGCAGGCTGGTGGGGGAGGGGGACAGTCCAGAGACTAGGAAGGAGAAGGAACTTTGTAGCATTCAGAAGGCCATAAATAATGACAGCGTGGCAACCGTCACCGATCAGTGCAGCAAAGTAACAATGACCACCGACTAGAGAGCTACAGTCTCATAAAGCGTAAACTGTACAAAATAACCTGCTGGTGGTCTCCACAAAAACGCCACTGTGTGAAGGACCTTTCTAAGATAAGATAATAATAAAAATAATTAACATTCACGCCCATGGCTGCTGTGATCAGTGACTGGCGGGAGGCCACGTACCGATGTAACAAACACAGGTGAGAGACCGTGGACTAGGAGACTATGCGCCTGTTATGCCATGTGCAGGTGAATAGGGGGAGGTTTTTTTTTTTTAAATAAAACCTAAAGACCCCTTTAACCAAATTGATGTGCTGTCAGTTTTTGCACACGAACGTACTGTGGATTTCCTGATCTGACAGGATCCAAGCCCATCCCTGGCTGTAAAATGAAATGCAGGATGCAAACAGCCGCTATCAGTGTCTTACAGATCCAATATTCGGGCGCCATGAAAACGGATACAGTCGTGTGCATGAGGCCTTAGGCTGAAGTCAGGCTTGCGTCTTTTACAGATTGAAAAACTAAGGCTACGTTCACAGGTAAAATGTCTGTGAGCAAAACCAGTGGCAGATCAGTAGGCTGAAAACAACGTGGTTCGGGGTGGAAATGGCACCAAAAATGTGCTAAATACCGCTAGTTAGGCTACATGCATGCGAACGTATGTGTTTTGCAGTCCGCAAAAAAAAAAAAAATGACTTCCGTATGGCATCCGATTTATTTTTGCGGATCCATTGTAATAATGGCTATCCTTGTCCGCAAAACGGACAAGAATAGGACATGCTCTATTTTCTTTCCGGGGCTACGGAATGGACATACGGATGTGTATAGTACACGGTGTGCTGTCAGCATTTTTTTGCGGACCCATTGAAATGAATGGGTCCGCATCCTGTCCGCAAAAAAAACCCGAACGGACACGGAAACAAAATATGTTTGTCTGCATGTAGCGTTACTCTAGTCCTTTCCCACTGACATCAATGGGAAGGTAGTAACATGCTGCTCCTCGAGCGTACTTTAAAACCGCTGTGTAACACAAAACGTGACCATGTGCAGAACGAAATGAATAGGAAGCTGTTCAGTGTTTTCCATGTGGTGTGAATACTGCCTTACAAGAGGGCGACGTTAGTTTCCATCAGTTTTCTTTTCAGCCTCTATTTTATTGAACTCAACAGACATGATATGTCCTGTAAAAAAATGACTGTACTTTTTAAACAGTTTGAGTCTTTACAGAAATTCACTGGATCACTTGACTGATCCTGTATAATTTTGAAAAAAATTTTTTTTTTTTTTTAAAAAGATAAAAAAGGCAACTACTACAATTGCACCTTTAACCAGCCTATGCAGCTACATCCACAGAAACAAAAGTTAGATGATGCCTCCATTCAAGGGTTAAATTAAAAGAGAAAGGTCAAAAGGTCAATTTAAATTCCTTTGTGATGTGGAGCTGGATCTAGGACTGGGGAGTTGTATGACATCACATGAACACCTAGCAGCTGTGTGCTATGGAAAGGGTTAACAAAGCCCACATGTTCCTGGGAAATAGCCTGGAGATGCCAGTGAGAATAAAAAAAGATTTCTCAAGAGTGATGTAAATGAGGTCATCAGTGGTAGACAAATAATAAATATATTTGTATAATAATTATAAGCATGTAATAAATGTGGAGCTACGCGCTGCAGACAGTCCTTCGCTCTCATGCACACAGCGTCCAGCCTGAGCACACTGTCTGCTTCCAGCTGGCTGACTAAGCTGAGCTTTCATGCCAAAAAGGGAGTGGTGTGCACAGCTGACATCACACGGCAGGCAGGAACGCCCCCCACTGCTGACGCCCCAGTTACCAGGAGGCCCGGCAGCCAATCAGATCGGCAGCAGCCACAAGATGGCCTTTGAACTCCTAGAAAGCGACTTCCTCCTCCTGCTTGTGGAGAGCACAGAGCATCACACAGTGTCAGCCTGCTGCTGCAGCACAAAGGGAGAGCCATTTTGTGACTGGAACAGAAAAGCAGAAAACAGTGAAAATACTGCTTTTCCTGCCCAAATCTTCATTGCTTTCTCCCCCATGTCCCCTGACAACAACGCCCCTTCACCATCCTCTGTATTTTCCCTCATACCTCACAGAAAACACACAATATTTTCATAAAACAGCTGCAGCTTTAGCTGAGGCATTTCTCTAAAATGGCTGCCAGTCACAAAATGTACTCCAAGGACAGTGTGGTGCGAGGCTCTCACTCCAGAGAAGCCGGCCATTTTACATCTACACCGCGGCCACCAGCCTGAGTATATAATAGGCAGTATATAGCAGTATGGAGCTCTGGTCTCGTCTCTGTACGCCCCATACCATTCTATACAGCCACATCTCCATGATGAAAGCTCAGGGGGAGAGATCTCAGCTTCACAGGAAAGCGGCGTTACCTTCACCACGCCATTCTCTTATAGAAAAAGAGAGAGCGGGAAAACCACACGGTGCCACATCCCATATCCAAACCCACTGGGAAAATATATAAAATACTAAACCGTATTTAACCCCATCAGTCCCAGGGCCAAAAATATTAGTCCAAAGGGGGCTGTAATATATTCTACATAATAAGATGCTGGGGAGATTACGCCAAACTGGAATACTGGTGAAGACGTAATGGAGAAAATAAAGAATAAAATATATATATATATATATATATATATATATATATATATATATATATACACATATATATATATATACACGAATGACCCAGCTTCACACAGGTTTATTTCATGTGTTGTTTGCGTCTGGAGTAAACAGATGTCCACAGTACCCAACCCCATAACACTGGCGCCCACAGTGCCCAACCCCATAACATTGGCACCCACAATGCCCAACCCCATAACAACTGGCACCCACTGTGCCCAAACCCATAACAGTGGCACCCACAGTGCCCAAACCCATAACAGTGGCACCCACTGTGCCCAAACCCATAACAGTGGCACCCACAGTGCCCAAACCCATAACAGTGGCACCCACAGTGCCCAAACCTATAACAGTGGCACCCACAGTGCCCAAACCCATAACAGTGGCACCCACAGTGCCCAAACCCATAACAGTGGCACCCACCCCATAGCAGTTGCGTTCACAGTGCCCCCCCATAGCAGTGGCGTCCACAGTGCCCCCCCCCCCCACAGTAGTGGCATCCACAGTGCCCCCCCATAGCAGTGGCATCTACAGTGCCCTTCCATAGGAGTGGCGTTCACAGTGCCCCCCATAGCAGTGGCGTCCACAGTGCCCTCCCCCATAACTGTGGCGTCCACAGCACCCCTTAAAGGCTCATGCACACGACTGTATGTATTTTGCGGTTAGCCCTTGCAGTGACATAAACAGTGCTCCATAACAGTGAAGAAAAGTGGCTGGGTTGTAATGGAAACCTGGTGTAAAACTGTGTGCATGTCAGTCAGGTAAGAATGAAGGACCTGCAAGCTACAAGTGGCCAATAGAGGACATGTGACTGTGTGTCAGTGACTGTAACAACCGAGGACAACTTCCATTGGCCAATAAGGGTCATGTGATGGTGGCATGTCTGCAGAATGGTAGGTCCTAGGAAGCTATAACCCGGCCTAAAACCTTTACAAGGACCTGATGTGCCTATGTGCCAAATTCAGGGCAGATTGTTCCTGTCATTTGGCCATAAATAAAGAATAGACAGAAATGAATAAAAAATAAATAAATGATATTATATATGACACACACAACACACATACATCCTGATAATATTCACAATTAATGTGTTATTTCAATAACCTCAGAATATGTTAAGGAAAAAATACAGAAAAATGACATCTGATTATGAAGGAACTTACCATTACAGGTATAACAGAGATTATATATCTATATCACATGGATATATCCGCAAATGTAACACAGAACATCTTGTAAAGGGAGAGCCACAGATAACTGACAATAACAGGTACGATACAAATCTATCTATATATCTATATACACAGAGAGATCTATATAACGGACACAATAACACATACATGAGCAGGACTGCAGTGTACAGGATCACTATCCTCCCAGGAGACATGACAGGGGCCGGGGAAGGATCTACTACTTTACTCCCAGGCTGTATCTGGGGCCTTGGGAGAAACCACATACAAGACACCGGGTCCCCAAATAGACAAAATGGTGCAATGCAGCAGAGACTGCAAATACCCCAAGGTCATGTACCTGCCCCATACAGGAGGTGGCACAGTTCAGCCCCTGGCAGGACTGGCACTGGGCACAGGCTGGGGGGGTCTCTGGGCCTCTCATTGCCCCTACACGTTTCTGCACAGACCCTGGGAGATTAGGGTGTGGCAATGAGAGTCAAGGTCAGCGCTGGGGAGAAAAGCACACAAAATATTGGGGGGTCTGCAACTTGTGGCACTGAAGCCTGCTGTGTGACTACAACTCCCAGCATGCCCGGACAGCCGCTGCCATGGCCTGCTGGGAGTTGTAGTTTCACAACAGTGGAGGAGTGGGGTCTGGGGCAGAGGGTGAATGTGGAGACAGGGTGGCAGGATGCAGGGGGCTGATGGCAGGGGGCTCTGGCACACGTCGTGCCCTCATACCTGGATGCATTGCTGCGGGCTGAGCCGCCGCCGCCGCCGCCGTCCTCCTCCTCCGTGCTCTTCATCATCTTGTACCCGGGGCAGGTGGCAGGCTCCGGGCCTCTGTAGTACCAGGTGCCCAGGTAGGTGCTGTCAAAAGTTGAGAGAGAAGTAAGGTCCCCGGCTAGAAGGCTGGCAGCCCCGCCGGGCACATCCCGAGGCACGCCCGCAGCCTCGCCGCAGACACCCGCTCATATACGCACCCGGAGAGACGCCCGGTGTGCGGGGAGATGGCAGCCGCCGTCCGGGCTCCGTGTGCGGCCAACAACTTGGCTTCGCTCGCCTCGCCCGGACACACTATTTATGATTACGTCATCAGACGGAATAGTGAGCGAAAAGCGAGAAAATAGCCCAAAATGTGCAGAAACCGAAGGGATGACTCGCGGTAGCAGAGACCGGACGCTCACCTGTCTATTCCCTGGGCTGATCCTGCAGCCGGGGCAGCGACTCCGGAGGTCGGAAAAACGAGAGAAAAAAAAAATAAAAAATACCTTGGAAAAGGGTAAAAACGAGTAAAAAGGGGAAAAATAGAGTTGTGGGGGTCGATACCGGGGGTAAGAGAGAGCCCGGGGTCGGCAGGAAGACGGGAGAAAGGGCTGCGGATCAGAGCGCACAAATATGGAGGTGCGCCATGAGCTGGGAAAACAACGAGCAGACTCCTCGGCTCCGCGCCGCTCGGAAAAGGCTAAAAAAGCGGCGAATCTCGGGGTTTAGATCCTTAGAGGGGTCCCCGGGAGAGCAGAGGGTGAGAGGGGGCCCAGGAGGGGGTCACAAGTTCCACAAAGTTACCCTGAAGTAAAAGGGAAAGCGGCAAGAGGAGTGCTCTCTAAGGCACAGCCGCCATCTGTAGCTCCTTCCCAGCTCTGAGCTCTGCCTGTGATTGACACTCTGTACATTTACCCCAGAACTCAGGTGATGTACTGAGGACCCACCCCCTCCATCTCCACCATTACCACCCAGTACTCAGGAAGGGGCACCCAGCATGAGGGGCACAGGGGACCCTGCTACACAGGGCTGGGGGCTCTCCTTCACTAGCAGGGGTGCTGCACCCTTTACTAGCCAGACACTGCAGCTAATAAGTGTCCTTTGTCTCCATTGCCTCAGTAAACGTTGCAGTCCTTGGGATAAACCACTTCCTCTCTGTACAGGAAGTAAGCCATTTTGTGAAGAAAGTCTTCTAAAATGTCTTCTTGAAGGGGGTGAAGCCACTCCAAGTAATGCATGGCATATGAGGGGCACATGTGGGAGGAGCCATAGACACCCCAGTCTCACAAATACCAGTGATAGGTGGTGGTCAAGCCATAATTGATTGTAAGTCCTTGTCTCCAACACCATAAAAGACTAATGGAACCTTCTCAACTCTACAGCGCCGACCTAGTGGAAGGACACCGTGTACAAATAGCCTCTGTAATGTGTTTTACTAAGCCAACCCAGTCTTTTCAGTCTCTTTGAGAAAACCTTGGAAAACCATTAAAGGTGTTTATCCCATAAAAAAGTAGACCAAAACTGCAACTTCCATGATGCAGTACACGGTGTTCCCTGATCATTTAGACCCTACCAAGTCAATAGTGGGCATTGGATGTGCAAGTATAAGATTGTTCTGGTAAAAATCAAGCTCAATAAACCCATTTGGTGGAAGGTCTACATTGACACATGGAGACTTGAAGACGCTATGACGTATAAGGACGATACATTGGAAATTCATGTTCAGATCTTTGACGTTCTCAGACATGGTCACCAAGCTCTTCTCACTCTTCAATAACACCATACACAGTCGGCTCTACCATTTGTCAACACCTTTTAGATGTTTTACCCATCGTTCACGAGTAATGACCATCCCTACCTAATTTTTCCTAAATTGCCACAACCAGTAGAACATTAAACCAGCAAAGAGGCATAGTAATGGTTCCCCACACTGACCCATCACCAAAACATTAAGCACCTTGTTGCTTTACCAAGAATGACACTTAAGCTTTACATTGAATTAAGTTTCTTTTTATTGAACAGTCTTGACACTTGGCATTATGAAATGAATCGATTTAGTACTAAAACGGTGCAAGAAAACACTCAAAGCGTTCAAAACATAAGGACAAGGCAGCATGGTGTCCATTCTGGAGGTTCTTGGTGCTTCAGGAATGAAGTTCATTTTCAGTCATGACTAGGATAGAGCGAGCCAGAATGTACTCCAATGATCTCCAAGCAGTTGACCCTAGAATGCTCTTTCTTGACTTCTCATCAGTAGACTCCACTCCAACTGCACAAGGACTTGGGAGGTCTTTGAAAAATCAAAAAGAGAAAGGCCATTGGAAGGTGGGCATACATCTTGGACAAGTCACTTACCATTACAGTTTTATACATTTTAGTTTTTAAGTCATGTATTTCAAGGGTTGCAACTGGACCTGGTCACCAAAAATGCCTCTCCCACACCCTTAAAGCAGTAAGTCTTCCTTGGGGCCTCCACAGGAGAGTAGGGGTGCTAAGGCAGCAGCCACCCTGGTGCCTGAAGGGTCTTTAAAGCCTCTCTGCTACATAAGACACACATTATAAAATCACACAAGACAGAAGAGGGTCCCTGTTACGGATTCTGCATCACACCTGTGAGCCAGCATTATCTGACAAATGCTAGGAACACCAACAGTGGGGGGTGAATTCAGGACCCATAGGTAGCTACAGAGAATCTCTCATGGACCATACTGAAATGGACACTTTATTGGTCTTCGGGTTCCCTTTTCCATCTGCTCTTAGGATTACACTTCACTCCAGTGAGAGTAAATTGCTGTGCCAGAGAAGCTACCTACTGTGGTTTGGACAGCACAATTGAGACTGAGTTCAGTTTACCGATCAGGAATCCAGACACCTCTACATAGTAGCTACAGCAAAGACACACTACTCCTACTCTATAGTCACAACAACACAGGATTATGTCAAGGTAACCAGGCCTTCAGTAACTGTGGGATATCACCTGATATTTGCCATGACCGGGATAAGGAATGACAGCTTCTAACAAATCTGGAGAACAATTTAAGGCGACCTGTCACTGGTCAAAAAACTGTTCAGCCACGAAAAGACAGACAGATAGATAGACAGATAAATAAATATTATATATATATATATATATATATATATATATATATATATTTATTTTGAATTTAACCCGCTGAGATCCAATATGACAAACACAGGGCCCAGGAGGAGCACTAGCCCCCATTGGGAAGTGAAGAATGTCACACTCATCCATGAGTTCAAGAGTCAACAGGGAATTTGGGGAGCAGTTGGGTACAGCATTATATATCGGTGGGGATCTGACCACTGGGACCAATCAAGAGCAGAGGACCCTTTCCTCCCAAAGCCCCATCTTAAACTCATTCACCATCCCAGAAGCAGTGTTCAGAAACTACACATGAAATGCACAGCAAGAGATTGTATGAACAGGTAAATTCATGCACCAACATTAAATGTATCAAAAGAAAAATGCCAAAACGTCTCCCTTTCCTCTACCATATGTGAGGTCCGGATGTGCGGGTATATCTTCATCTCATCTGTGACAGAAGTTGTATATAACTGCGCCTTTCAGTACAAGGAGGAGATTGCTCAAAACTGGTGTAAAGTAGAACTGGTTTAGTTGCCTATAGCAACTAGATTCCAGAGCCCCTTTGGAAAATGAAAGGTGGAATCCGATTGGTTGTCATGGGCAACTAAGCCAGTTCTACTTTTTACAAGTTTAGACGAATCTCCCCCTATGGGAGTTTTCTTTTTCCGAATAGCACTTAAAGATGTATGCAACTATATAGCCACACACTTCACACGACAGGTTAAAGCTTTTTACTACTGCTGGCCTATCCTCACCCCAACGGATCAGCTATCCCAGAGTATCCCTGGAACCAGAACGTCACAGCTCTGCCCATTGTATAGTGGGAGCAGCGCTGAAGTAACCAGTCCGTCCACGATCGTGTGCACGGAGCGGTGTGGTTCCTGCGCTGACTTTTGGTATCTGAGCTCCTCAGCGAGGGCGTGCAAGACCCCTGCCCATCAGATACTGATGGTGTCTCCTAGTATTAAAATCCTGGAATACCCCTTTTAAGAGGTTGTCACTTCAACAAGTATAGAAAGTCATCATGTAGAGAAAGTCAATACCAGGCCAAGGTATTGTGATTGTATATATTGTCTCCATTGCTGGCTGGACTCATTTCTCCATCACATTATACACTGCTCGTATCCAGGGGTCATGACCATCCTGCAGGGCAGATACGAGGTGGCTGGGATAGAAGCATGCATCTCTATGTGTACTCTCACAGTCCCCTCCACTAGAGGCCAGCAACTTTCCCTATAGTGTGCAAGCACAGCCACCGCTGCTGGACTGCATGGTGGTCGTAACCATGGAAACGAGCAGGGTATAACGTGATGAAAAAATGAACCAAGCCAGCAAAGGAGACAATATGGAGAATCACAATCCATCAGTAAGTGCCTTGTGTTAACTCTCTCTACATGATAAATGCCACTTACTGAAGTGAGACAGCCCCTTTAACAATTATATAATGTAAATCTAGCCTTGAAATCACGACATCATTAACAAAATAATTAACAAATAATCAAGAATGAGTGGCACCGAGCTGCAGGACCAGACACAGCCCATGAACCAACGTGGCGGTGGGACTCAAAACCAATGTGCAGCTTTCTCCACGGGTCCGACCTAGGCTGCACCTCTCTGTGAAATGCAGTCCAGCAACCACCATGCAGTACACACAAGCCACACTTGGAGATGTATCCTCAGTAAGAATCCAACTAAAACCCTCTCCCAACATCAAAGTACTTAGGAGTGTTTAGTAGTATCAGAAACAGTGAATTCTTCCACAACAGGGTCCCGTTCGTAGACGGGTTGTGTGTGGTATTGTAGATTTGTCCTATGCCAGCATGCACTACTCGATACGACCAGCCCATGGACAGGCGAGGCTTGTGGCGCTGTCTCTGGAGGACGACTACCATGTTTCTCAAGCTTCAACAACCCCACTAAATGCAACTATTGTGACCACAGCCCCTGCAATGGCCTGAGGCAACTAGAGGAATAACCGGGGCAGTTTAGAAAGGTTAAAGGGGTTATCCCATGACTGATGTATAAAATGAAAATGAGACATCATACAGTACATGGCAATATCTTTCTAACAAAGCCAGAACCAGCCGTGTACATGGATCCAGAGATCTCCCCATTCATTGCTCTACTAGATTTATATCAAGCTGACAGCTCAGGGGGAGTGTCTTTTCTGCTGCAGCTAAGGGGGTGTGTCTTTTCTGCTGCAGCTCAGGGGGTGTGTCCATGCTCTCCCTATCACAGCTCAGGAGTCTATTGAAGGATGAAACTGAGCATGTGCGGCCATCTCAGGGAGCAGGACAAAGAAAAAAGAAAAGAAAAAACAAACAGCAGGTGGCGCTAAATGGATACATTCAATTAAATAATAAAGGTAGCTATGCTAAATTTTTAATGACATGCAATAACAAAACTATTCAGATCCAGGTGCTGGTTTGAAAACTGGAATCTTTCGCAGGACAACCCCTTTAAGCTGAATTAGTTGCCATGAACATGACTTTACAGGTGCAGTCTTCATACAAGTCCTAGGAATGTGAATAAACAGGTAGAAGACCCTATAATGTGTTCACTCTAAACTAGTGAACTTTCTACACAAGGAACAACAGTGTAAAAGTGTCTACTGTAACTAGAGGAAATCCAAATAACAATCTGAAGGGAAGCGCATGGTGGCAGCAACACCCTCCGATGCACTGACTTCCAGTCATGTGACTCCAGTCCTATGCATGCTCAATGCGGCAGTCGTAGAGATGACAAGGGTTGGGCTGTGTTCACCTCTGGAGTCATGACAGCTATGCTGGGTGAGGCTACACGCTGCTATTGTTGAGGAGTGGACCCCACAGTCTCTATTAGCCCTGGAGATGACTGTGTGCGGTCTTCACAGCTCAGCATGACTGGAATGTATATGGGGCCGTGATGGAGGATTGGGGTCTGCTCATACACCCGTTGTTGGTGGCACTGGTCCAAGTGGAGAAGTCTTAATGCAAACCATCAGATCCCAAACGCTCACTAATAAACTAAATCTAGAAGATTTCATAAAACGGACAGCTAGTAGTGAGAGTAATCTGTCCCAATAAGCCTCCTTGGAAGCACATGACATGGCTAAATGCAGGAATATACACATCATGTGGACCCCGCATTCTATAGAAAGCCAAGGAACGGGACATCTGCATCAGTACATAACAGACAAGGTCCCTTCTCTTTCTGTCTCACCTGCATAACACAAGATTCAAAACGCGTACTTCAAGTCTTACAACGGGCCTCATGCATAAAAAGTGCACTAACAAGAAAGGTCAGTGCTTCTCATAGCAACCAAACATCTCCCATACCCATCCATGTTCTAGTATGGGTACATCCACCAGGAAGAATAATTCACCACAGATCCACGGCCAAATACATTGCAAGAGTGGAAATCGGCAGCATAAACTGACACGCTCCTGAAGTCCACAAACCGGTGATATAGGCAGGTTACCACTACAGCAGACGGAAGCAGAACGTAGGGTCTGTACACCAGCCCTGCATCTATCAGAGGAGGACATTTGGGATGGACATTGGTAAGCAGACAGCTACTCTCGAGGACATTGCAGGGGGTGCGGAACAGAACCTGGCTGCACATACACAATATTCCCCCGCCCTCACCAGAAATCCAACCCGTCTGATCCTACGTTTGTCACCACCCTATCCCGCAACACTGACCAGAAGGGGATAACCAGACCCCCGGCATTAGATTGGGTGCCATCCTGTTAAAGTTGTTGGCTTCAGAACCTTTATTCATGCCAGCTTAAGGCAAACCTCTGGTTCTGCTCTGTATAGTGGGAATAGTATGAGCCCCTTCACACAAAATAACCTGGCAATATGTCCATCTCATGACCACATGTATCTATTGAGATTAAGGTTTATTCACAAGTCCTTGTTTTTCCACTACTTTAACCTAGGTCTAAGGGTCCATTCACACGTCCGTAGAATTAGATATTAGATTACATTCTCAATGGGGACGGAAAGGATGCGGACAGAACATTGTGCTGTCTGCATCGGCATTTCCGGTCCGTGGCTCCCGAAAAAATAGAACATGTCCTATTCTTGTCTGCAATAGCGGACAATAGGCATTTCTATAGGGGTGCCGGCCTGGTGTATTGATCCGTAATACACTATGGCCGTGTGAATGGACCCTAAGGGGTTTGTGAACACCATGGACACAACATGGATGGCATCCACTTCCTGAATGCAGACCTATGGAGAGGGCATAGCCAACGTGTCGCCTCCTAGTGGTAGCTGGGCGTATACCCATGGTGCAGTGTTCCCGGATGATATTAACGAGAAACTCTGATTTTACAAGGTCCAGGTGTTCATGTGAAATTTCTACCAATCAAGCAAATAACCAAAAAGCGGTAGGCAGTTCCTGGCAACCCCCTGCCAGGGTCCTCTCCGTAAAGACGCGATACTGCATTGGGAAGCAAAGAATCTTCACATCACACAGTACAGTGCTCACATCTTGTTTTCTATAATCCAGCAATATCGACAATTAAATGCATTTTTGGACCTGGCCCAATCTTATGCTTAAGGGGGCGTTATCCAAGAGTAAGACAGACCTCCCAGAGTGGCCGACCCGTGGTGATTAGGGAGGAGCATAAAACTTTCTTTCGATACTGTACAGAGCGAGCGCTCCATTCAGTATTAAAATGTATTGGCTCCGATGAGCCGAAGTTACTCTTGAGATTTCGCATAATAACTTCAGAAATTGATTTATACTGTAAAAAAACATTTCCCAAACTCGGGTTCGGTTCCAAGTGGTACAGCGCCGTACAGTACTGAAACTAAGTTTTATGTGAATCGACTTCGGATGTTTCATCCGAAGTTGATTCACTCATCCCTAGTGGAGATCATACTTACCTGGCCCCCACCACTGGGTTCGGTGTCCAACACTCCCGGGCCGGCTCTTCCTCTCCCTGCCACACTGAGATCAACATCCGTCAACGGTGGGGACATATGACCCCGGCAGCCAATCACAGGTCACAGCAGTGAATTGCTCCCCTTGCATCACGTGACCGGTTGTCATGATGCAACGGGAGCACGTCACCACTGGGGCCCGTGATTGGCTGCAGGGGTCACGAGTCCCCACCATCGACGGATGTTGATCTCAGTGCGGCAGGGAGAGGAAGAGCAGGCCCAGAAGTGGCGGGGACCGGGTAAGTATGATCTCCACCACGGGTCGGCCACTCTGGGAGGTCTCTCTTACTCCTAAATAAACCCCTTTAAGAGAAACCAATACACAAAAGAACACAACTAACCAATACAGAGGATTTACCCATGCTCCATTATATAACACCAAACACCAAACTTTAACGGTAATACAACCTAGTAGAAACTAGAGCACATCTAAAAGTATAACTGAAGCTCTGTGCTAGGACTGCAAATACATTCTGATTGGACGTGGGAATAAAACCTGTTTCACACATCAGATAACACAAATTAAATGGACACCAAACCTGAAGATGATATATAGTGCCCCCTGTTGATGTGCATTGAATGCCATCTGCTGTATACTCGCAGAGCTGCCAGCATTAAAGGAATAGCAATCCTAGAACTATATGCTCCGTAACTAGTGATTGTGTCTGTATAAATTGCCTCCATTTTTGGCTGGCAGACGGCAAAGGGGTGTGTGAGGCCGTATCCGCTCTTCTGTAGCCGGCAGTGGCGGAGCGGCGAGAGACAGAAACAAACTATGAGAACTATATACAGTGATAGATGAGACGGGGCAAGATCAAAGGAAGAGGAATAATCGCTGCAATTGTTCTCGACCTCTAGGTGTTCCTTTAAAACTTAAAGGGGTTGCTACCATGCCTAATGATCATTGCCTTATGGATGTTCTAGAACATCCATAATAGTGTGCATACATAATCTAGGTTTAGTGTCCCTTTAAGTTGCGTAACGGTAAAATCACCTTCTCAGCGGTTTCCAACCTTGTCACAAATGTTATTTTTCTAAACTGGATTTGAGCTTATTGTAACAAAGAAAAGGGGCGGCTCCATTAAAGAGGACGCGCATTTCACAGCCAATAACGTTACAGATGCAATAAAGACAACCCACAAACCGCGTCCTCTGCAAAACGGTTGTAAGAGAAAGGTAGTGATAGTTCTGCATATATAACTCTTAATGGCTTTATCTTGTGCCATTAAAGGGGTCCTTCCATGAAGAGCACTTAATACCCGTCCATGGCAGAGTTAAATATCAGATCACAGTTCACCTCCGGCCATGACGAGCAGTAAAGGACTCGGCACAGTTCAATTCTAATCATCATTCATAACAGGGATGCCCAACCTGCGGCCCTCCAGCTGTTGCAAAACTACAACTCCCAGCATGCCTAGACAGCCTACAGCAGGGCATGGTGGGAGTTGGAGTTTTACAACAGCTGGAGGGCCACAGGCTGGGCATCGCTGATTTATAAGAATTTGACAGGAATATTAGATGCTGCTTGAAATGCGTTGAAAGAAAAACTCCAGCCGTCACACAGAAGATCCCTGAAAGGCTGGGCACATTTCTTCCAGAATAAAGAAAGGGATTTCATTTCCAGCTAAAGTTTATGAGCCAGAGCCCTGTAGTAATATGACAGCTGCTGGCATATTGGGGAGGGGAGTACAGGAAGATTGCCCCTAGCTGGGCCACAACAGTCCGTGTAGGACGCCCAGAGCTTTTTCAATATGCAGGCAAGAACATACAGACGATACGTGGTAGAGTTCTCGTGTCTGACTGGAGTTGTTCTTTAAAGGGCTGTCTCACTGCAGCAAACAGCATTCATCATGTAGAGGAAGTTAGTAAAGGCACTCACTAATGTATTGTGATTATCCATATTGCCTCCTTTGCTGGCTGGACTCATTTCTCCATCACATTATACACTGCTTGTATCCAAGGGTTATGACCATCCTGCAGTCCAGCACACAATAGGAAAAAGTGCTTGCAGGGACCGTGGGATTGCACATAAGCTGGTGCTTTTTCTGGATTTTGCACATTGGAACGAGCAGTATATAATACGATGGAAATATGAATCCAGCCGGCAAAGGAGGAAATATGGACAATCACATTACATTAGTAAGTGGCTTGTAGTAACTTTCTTTACGTTATAAAATGCCATTTGCAGAGTGAGACGACTCCTCTAACTCTGCCCCAATCTTCACACGTTATAAATTACAAATAACATTCTTCACAGCCGAACACACTGGGAGACCCTCTGCTGGATATGCGCAAACACATGCGACAAGCACATTGTAAAGCTAAAGAGACATAAGAAAACTTACCGAGATGTAGGCATCCATGTTTGTCTGAGGGGAAAAATATACATAGAGATTGTTAGAAAGCCGACCAGCAGAAGACTGCGCACGTTTATTCAGAGTAGATAATGACCAAAGAGCAGCAAAACACCAAGACATAAGCCCTACATGAAGTCTCCGGAGGAGAACCAGAGAAAAAGTCATCACCAGCGGACTTGACCTCGGCAGACAGAGACTGCACAAATTCCATCAGAAAGTGGTAGTTGTTAGACTAATGGTCATAGAAAACCTTTTTATTTAGACTTTTTGGCCACTATATAAATCTACCACTGAAAACCAAAATATTGCCCTATAAGAGCTTCTATATAGCTAGGTAATCCATTGTCCGTTTACTGCAGCTGTGAGGGGAAGATGTTATCATCATGATACTAGTAGGTGTAGAATTGGGATAACTGTATGGCAGCTCTATGTTGATAGGCCTAGACAAAGAAGGTTACAGAAGACCAATGCCCTTATCAGTATAAGGTGTTATGTTCTAAGTCAGGGATGGGCAAACTGCAGCTCTCGCAAAACTACAACTCCCAGCATGCAAAGATTGCTTACAGCTATCAGCCTTCAGCAGGGCATGGTGGGAATTGTCGTTTTACAACAGCTGGAGGGCTGCAGTTTGCCCATCGCTGTTCTAAGCGAGTCATTAGAGCGGGCGCCCCCTGGTTGTACTGATGGTCTGACAGAGGGTTAAGAGAGGCCATTTGCCATGCTAAAGTCCAAACAAAGTGGACATTAAGAACAAGAATACAAGGAGCAACTTCAATAATGTTTATCCAGAAAACAATCTTTCAATTATTATAAAACTGATGGAAGTGTCCATGTAAGAATTATCAAAGCTTCAACTGTCAGCACTGATTGGACATGAGACTGGAGGGTGACACCCCCAATGGGTAACACCCAGTTGTCAATTTATATATTTCTAAGAGGAATAACTAAGAGGAATTGGCTCAAAGAAAAGAATCTCCACAATTATGGTTTACGGCTAATGCATTTACTAAAACGGGTGGTGATGGGTCCGTTTTAAAGAGCCCCACAACTACAAAATACATTCAAGAGCTGGTCACATACATGAAATGTATCACTGGAGGTCTTTGGCTGATGACGCTTATAGTCCTAGCTTCTGGTATGTCAATAGGGCTCCTCAAAGTTAGCTGAACCTGCCAGTGACCTGCAGATTCTTTAGACATAGTTATCTCTCGGCAGAAGCTACTGGGTTTCTTGTGTGGTAAGATAGCAGCAACGAGAAAGACCCGTGAGATGTGTACGTCCTCCTGTGACGTACACATGACAAACCCAGGGTAACAAGGCTTTACAGAGGCCTTATGAGCTTTGGGGCCCAACATGAAACAGGGTTTAGAATGAAAAACCATCTACTGGCCTTATGGAAGGGGTATTAAGGGACTCCGGAAATAGCCAGGACTAATGTAAAGAGATCATATAGTACATGACTATCCCTTTCTAACAAAACTAGAACCAGCCCTGTACCTCACATGGATCCAGAGATCTCCCCATTCATTGCTCCAGTAGCTATAATAGAATTCAAAATGGCAGCTAAGGGGGTGTGCCCTTTATCATGGGAAATGTCTTGTCTGCTGCAGATGGTGGCAAGTTGAAGGATGGAACCGAGCATGTACGTCCACCTCAGTGAGGTGGACAGAGACATTGGAAAAAGAGAAAACAGTAGGTGGCGCCATATAGAGGCTATACTAAAATTGTAATGACATGCTATTACAAAAGTATTCAGATCCAGGCGCTGTTTGAAAAACTGTAAAATATCTTTCATGGGACAACCCTTTTAAAAATGATATTACGAGCACTTATTTGCGTGCACAGATTAGGCTTTCCAAAGTTACACGATTAATGAAAACCTACAAACATTTAACTGAAGGTATTCTCTACTGCGCAGCATTTACAAATGAAGCTGCTGTGGAGTTGGAGAGCTCCTTCAGGGACTGCTGCACCAAGGAAGGTTATCGCAGGTCCTTCCTCCCAGCAGCGGTCCGGATTTACAACCACCACTGTTCCCAGAAACCCAGTAGTGACATTTTTTAAGTAAATTCTGTGTTATGATTTTCTTGTATTTTTACTCTTATTTTTGCTCCTGTTATGCCACAATTTCCCCACTGAGGGACTATTCTAAAGAATTTTCTATTTTCTAAATGATGTCTATAATGGAATCCTAAGGTTTCCTAGCCTGAGATGTGTGTGAACAATGCTGCTATACATTATTGCAATTCATCCATTAGGGTAAAAAAAAATTATGATCGGAGCGTGATGGGTTTATATTTATATAAACGGATATATGAAATTATATATACCCTTGATCGGAACATTTAATGCCCCTACTTTGAAAGGGGGCATAATAATAGGACACAAATATTGGGTTGTAATGCAAATTCATTTACTAACAGAGTCCATACAAACGAAACCCAAATAAGGCCACTCCATGGAAAGTTTCTCATTATTTACATGAATAAATTTCTACACAAATACTACTCATTCCACATTCTATTCTGTTTGATAATTATGCCATTTTCAGAATTTTGATCAGATTTTTGCGATATGCTTACAACTTAAAAATGGTTTGTGAAAAACCTACATTATGACATTCAATATTAATCCTGTGGAACATGGAAACGAAATCAAGAGAAATGTAAACATTTTATAGAACTACTCGTCTGACGCCCAGATAACTGGTTAATAGTTTACACAAATACGTTGGGGGGGGGGTTCTATAAACTTACACAGAATTTAAATAATGATCCAACCTTCACCAGAATATAGGATATTCACACAAGAGGATGTACATCATGATAAAAAGATGCACAAATCATTTCATATCCAATTTGATAAAAATATTAACACTAATAAATCTAAAAGGTGAAGATTAGAGAGATGAGCGAAGGTCATATTTTGAAATTCATTCACGCTTCGTTTACTGGTAAATGGTGAATTGCGTTATGGATTCCGTTACCACGGACCATAACACAATTCTATGACTGAATGCCTTTAGAGTTATTCCGTTAAAATAGAAGTCTATGGGCTGCAAAACGGATCCGTCCCGTTTCTGGTATGCAGGAGAGGGTTCCCCTGCATGACGGAAACTGACCGGATCCATCTTGCAGCCCATTGACTTCTATTTTAACGGAATAACTCTAAAGGCATTCAGTCATAGAATTGTGTTATGGTCCGTGGTAACGGAATCCATAACGCAATTCACCATTTACCAGTAAACGAAGCGTGAATGAATTTCAAAATATGACATTTGCTCATTTCTAGTAAAGATCTAATATTAATCCTAGAAGCAAGGCCGACTTATTTCAACCACCAAAGATGGATTCAAAAGCTAAAGCAAATACAGTCCTGCTCGAAATAAACCTGAAAAACATTTATAGCAGTGCGAAGTGTCGCACCAGATCAGTCCGTATACAGAATAGAGGAGCTCTCAGTCAATAGATCCACCTGCTCCACATAGGATTATTATGTGATGAAAGACTGGGCACTCTCTCATATCTGGGATTTATGCATTCATACAATTTATTAAGGTAACCCAAAATTAATATACAATTCAGACGGCATTAATCTTGGGGACAAGCGGAGGTACCACACGATCTGTCCGTACTGGTAAGACCGTAGCCTTCTCCCACAAACAGGGAGAATATTGTACATTGCCGGCTATTATACAGAAAATTACAGCAGAACACCGCTCCATACTGCTGAAAATACTACTGTCTAATGCCGATAACAGCACAATTTGATTTGGGGACATTTGTTAATTAGACCCCTACCGGAGTGAATTATATTGCGATCTGGTTTATGGAATATGACTTTTATACGATGTTATACATGAGATTGAACTGAGCATTTTTCCCAGCCCAATTATTAATATTGGAAGGAATTATCAATATCGGAAGGGATCCAGGATCAACCATACAAGGGACCTTTCATTGCCCTGTTAAGTGCTGCTATAAGTGAAGACTATATGCTGCTTTATGATGGATGTTTGCACAACGATGTGCTGATATAATTGAACATTGGCTGCTATATTGTTGCTATTTGTGATTACTGTGACTTCAGATCTTTACATTGCTGGTTTTGAGGTGCTCTGCGATATTAATTTTTTATATTTATTTTTTAATTGTATATTAATTTTGGGTTACATTAATAAATTGTATGAATGCATAAATTCCAGATATAAGAGAGTGCCCAGTCTTATGAATTGAAAACATTAATCTATTAGTTCTGAAAAAATATTTTCCAAATATTTCACACTGTAAAAAAATGATAGATTTACACAGAAATATTTTCTAAAGGAGTCACACACCTGGCAATCGGCATCACTTAGTGTTCGATCATAAATGACAGAACCATTTCTTTCAGTCTCCCTGTGAATAAAGAATAAGCAAACGTTAATATGAAGCTTAATAGGACGGCTTTCTATTTATCTACAAAATCATTATCCCCAGCTAGCGGAACAAAAAATAACTCAATAACGGCACAAAAAGTATAGTAAAAAAAAAAAGTAATTTTAGACTTCTGAAAATCATGCCTGATATTGTGGGTCCAGCTGCAGATAAAAACCCTAACTAGAAATATACAGCAATACTGATTCTGTCCTACTAAAAAACAAAAAACACACAGTTCAGCGAACCCTACTGCGTACGGTGCTCTGAAGCAGATGGGTGGTCACTGCTATCAAAGCTGTGTCAGTTTGGGTCAGAGGAGCCACAGTCTGATAACGGGATATGGCCGACACATGGACTATGTTTCCCGGGCAGATCATGGTGGTGGAGCCCCTTACAAATACTGACCGAAATACCTAAGAGTGGCTGAGGCCTTATAATTCTCTCAAGCAAATCTCTATGTCGATGCTTTAGCAGAGATCCTCTCTTTTCTACTTCTCAGCTATTAAAGAGAACCTGTCACATGGCGTCAGAGCTGCAGGAGGGGAGCAGATTGATGTATAGATTTGTAGGAAAAGATCCAGTAAGATGTGCTATTTATTCATTTAAATTCCTTCACATTCTGGACTTTGAAGTCCGGAGGAGGTCCTATCAGTGATTGACAGCTATCTCTGTATACACTGTCAGAGGGCAGGCTGTCAATCACTGATGGGACTGTCTCACAGACTTCAAAGTCCAGAATGTGAAGGAATTTAAAGGAATAAAAAGCACGTTTTACTGGATCTTTTCCTACAAAACTAGATATCAATCTGCTGAGCTCCCCCTGCTCTATAACATGCTGCCTGCAGCTCTGACTCCATGTTCCATGTGACAGGTTCCCTTTAAGGCCAACTACCCTGTATGCTACCATTTGTTGTACCCTGATCTCTCTACTTTGAAGAGAGATGTTGGCCCTTACCTCTGCTTTCATGATGAATCTTGAAGGTTCTTGTCGGCTTTGACCTCCTCACACCATACACATCAGGTTATTCTTCCCACATCTAAAAAATAAAAGGGAACTCTAGAGATGACCTGCGAAATACTCTGTGTAGATACAAAACTAGGACTAGGTTGGTCTAAAACTGATAATTCGTTCCGGATTTATTTAATACCAGGACCACAAGACTAAGCAGAGTGCCAATTATGAGCCAAAAAAAAAAAAAAAAAACCCTTTAAGAACTCCCACAAAAAAATGTTATTCTCTGACCTGTTAAAAAGGAACATGATGTAATGCAGGGGTGTACAACCTGCGGCCCGGGGGCCACATGCTCCCCTCGATACCATTCTGTGCAGCCCCCAAACATCTGGTAAAAGCCATGTAGGTCTATGTCTTATGGCTTCTTACATGTATCTTTTATGTATTCTCATATTAGATGGGACTCCTAGAACTGTAACTAGACATTTATAGTATATAGTGTATGTTGAATATGCCAAAAATATAGTATTTCAGTTGGTAATACCCCTTTAAGTTTTATTTTCAGCCCTTGGAATTGGTTCAGGCTGACAATTTGGCCCCCAACCAGAAAGGATTGTGCACTCCTGATGTAATGTGTAGTGAAGGTAATCTTCTTACCAGTGTCTGAATTTGTGAGTTATAACCTCCCTTCTGGTCCTCAGCTGTGTCATGTGACCAACACTCTGATCTCCTAATACCACCACATGTTATGTGTGGACAGGAAGTAAGTTTCTCTATGTATTCCTATGGGAGTCTCAAAGTCAGTCTCATAGGATTGACTTCCTGTCTTGTGTCAGTTAGAAATCAAGAGTTTTGGTCACATGACACAGCTGAGGCTCAGAAGGGAGGTTATAAATCACAAATACAGACACTGAAAAGAAGATTATTTTCACAACAGTTTACATGCACCTTTCTAACAGGTCTGAATTTTTTGTGGGAGTGCTACTTTAAAAATAGTTTTGCATTTCCACCATTACAAGTACATTTTCTATTCTTATTCCTTATAATTGTACAATAATCCAAAATAATGGATAATCCGGCACCCCCCCTCCCCACCCCGATTCCTGATAACGCTAGTCTATTAGAACAATACTTAATATTAACGTAAGAAGTGTGGTAAAACTATGCATTAACGACTGTGCTTTTCTCATGGGTTTCCACAGACAGAGGTTGAGGTAACAGTTCCCAGAACTGCATCTTTATGAGAAATTACTGAGCGCTTCCACATATTACAACCCGGTTCATTTACCCCTCCCCCTTACATGATGCGGCACAGTACAGAACAACTCCTTCCTGTGTAAAGTGACATCTATTGGGAGGTATCCTGAATTCCTCTCAACACACACACTGCAAACGCAGCCGGAACCCTCCCTTACACTGGCAGCAGCAACATTCCTACATGCAACATAATTATCTCTCACCCACGGATCTTACCTTTTTCACATCCGCCAGCCTCTCCTTTTTGGGAAGTGTATTCTTTCGTATAAGAGCGTGGCTCCTGTGATTCACATTCTGATTCACACTGGCTCTCTGATGACTCCGAGCTGCTATTGGATTCACTGGACTGTTTCTGATTGGCTGCCGGACTCGGACGCAGAGTGAATGGACTCTTCCGATGCCGAATGGCTAGATGGGACAGAAAATGTACACATGAAACTAGATGCTAAATACAATGCTATTAGTACTGGATACGGCCAGCTCCACATCCTTAACCAACTATAAAATCTCTAACTATGTGGTATAGTCATTCTTGTAAGCCATTAAAGGGGTTTTCTCACTGCAGCAATTGGCATTTATCATGTAGATAACAGAAAACCATCCATGTGCTGCATCCGCCTCATACACTAAGCCTATGAAGTCTCTACCAGCAGGTGGCAGTAGACACACACACACGAGGTGTTAGGAAGATTTGGACATCTGATACCGCTACGCCATTTTGTAACATAATCCACAAGCCTATCTGTTCCAGCAGCTGCTGCACTTTCTCAAAATGGAGAAACCTACAACATGTCTCCCACACTAAATAGTAACCTCACTGTAGAAATAACCACAGCCATGTCGTTGTACTCCGCCTAATAATCTGTAATGACAGAGAACATGGTCGGCAAGCTGTATTTATGCAGACAGTGGAGTTGGTAAAGTCAGGGCGTGCGAGTCTCGCCCCAGAATGTTCACAGCTCCAACCATGCCCTCTTATGGTGGGGCTTAGACCCGACCTGACCGATAGTTGTGGATAGTCCCTGCAAATTCAGGACTGTTGGCCCTGCTTTATGGTCCCTTTACACACCGACAATGTGTACAACTCAATTTCTCACTCGTGTCACTTCACCGCCGGTAAAAATAAAATGGAGGATGTGCGTTAACGTGGCGATTCCTCAACATGGTGATGGATCTGTAAAGGTACTCGCATGGTGCCAGCGCCTCCGTAGGCACAGAAGTTGGCAGATCTTATGAGCCATAGGACCACATACATCGAGTCTGTCGCTGGGGTATAATAGACGTCTATGCCACACATCTGGGCTGGAGACAACGGACCTTCTCTAGGTCCTGCCGCCTCACAGTAAAGTAGGCTACCTGAGGCACACGGTTTGGAGGCAGCCATTTTGCCAGCATGATCACAGATACACAGTCTGTAAATTCAATAAATGGTCATCGGGAGGTTAGGCCTCCACTATCTAATGTGTATGGGGGGCTCCTGACAATGTTGGGGGAGAGGAGGATCTGGACACCTGATCCTTTTGTTCTCCCTGGAGATAAGCCCCCACTGGAGGTGTCGGGCAGAGGCTCCCTCTTTCCCCATAGATACACATCCAGATGAGCCTGTATGGGGGAGGTGGAAGGCAGTGGTCTCATCACCTCCATTACACATCTATTGGTGATGCTTCTTGGTGTCCTTGCTGACCACAGTCTGCAGTCACATTTCATTCTCTACAGATGGGCATCAGCCGTCTTGAGGTAAGGTCCATGGTTTACCATGTGGTAGGTGGCAGCAGCATGTCAGTCATGTCTGCTCTGCCGGCACCACGTTACAGAACAGACGGAGCTGAGCAGATTGAATGTAGATTAAATGGGTTTTCCGAGATATTTTTATTGATGTCCTATCCTCAGAATAGGTCATCAATATCAGATAGGTGCCCCCGCCGATCAGCCCTTCATTGTTTACCTGCTCGCGGTTGACATCACAGCGGTGATCAGAGCAATTACAAGAAGCCGCCCCATTCACTTCTATGGGACGGCTCTGTAGTATACCCTGTCAGAGGAAGGATCCGATATTGATAACCATCCTGAGGATAGAGCATCAATAAAAATCTCTCGGAAAACATGTCATTTATTCACTAACGGGGTCCTTTACCTTTTTCTTACTATGCTTTAGATAGGTCATCAGTATCTGATCGGTGGCGGTCGACACCCGGGACCCCTGCCGATCAGCTGTTTGAGAAGGTAGCGGCGCTATGTCACATGGCCTCAGAGCATCGCACCCCCATTGATGTGAATGAGTCCTAAACAAAGGCAAAAAACCTGCTCCAAATAACCAAGCTGCTATGTGAGGGCTGCGTCTTTACAACCCATTTCACACACTGCTGTTCAGGATGCACTTTTTTCCCCCAATCTTCAGAATTTAAATACAAAAAAATATTAAAACTAAATCTCCACTGAATGGGGTGGGAAGGACTTTTCTAAGCGTTTTTTTTTTTTACAAAAGAAAAAAAAGCAAAATAAAATAATTAACATTCACGCCCATGCCCATGGCGGGAGGCCACGCACCGATGTAACACAAACGGGTGAGAGACCGTGGACCGCCGATGCTATAGAGTGGACCATAATGAGACTATGTGCCTGTTATGCCATGTGCAGGTGAAATGGGTTTTTTTTTTTTTTATAAAACCTAAAGACAAACTCACGTGCCGGCAGCAATTGCCAGGATTGCACAGTTAGGGCCCGTGCACACGATCGTGGTGTGGTTCCGTATTTTTTACAGGTTGGATGTGGACAGCACTCCATGTGCGGTCCACACGTCCGTTCTGTCTGCAAAATGATAAGACACGTCCTATTCTTATCCGCATTACAGCCAAGGAGAGGACTTCTATTAGGGGCCGGCTGTCCCGTTCCAGAAAATGCAGAAGGCGCACAGCTGGTGTCCGCAATTCATGGACCACAGAACAGACAAGTGTCGTGTGCATCATTTATATTGCTGGGTGTCCCTTGCCAGACCTGGAATCTACTGAATTGTTCTGACATAACGCTGCCAGTGTAATTCAGTCATAGTGTGACCCTGTCAGAGGAGCAGAGGTCAGAACAGGGAATCACTGCTCTGGAACTAGCCTATGTGCCTGGGAAATACCCTGGAGATGCCATAGGGCAGTGATGGTGGACCTTTTAGAGACCGAGTGCCCAAACTGTAACCCAAAACCCACTTATTTATTACAAAGTGCCAACACGGCAATTTACCCTGAATACCAGTACAGTATAGTATCTTCCATGTACTTTATCATTAGCTATAATACCTGCCTACATTCAGTGTGCTGCCCGTGCTGTTCATAGTGCGCCCTGCGCTGCGCATATTGGTACACCATAGACTTATTCCAGGGCTCCGAGTGCCGCCTGTGACACCGGTGCCATAGGTTCGCCACCACTGCCATAGTGAAAAAGCTCTTGGGGGGGGGGGGGTTGTGTGTAAATTAGATCATCATACAAACACAAGCATGTAATAAATGTGGAGCTGCACGCTGAAGACATCGGTCCTACCCTCTCGTACACACAGCGCCCAGCCAGGCTGACTAAGGGAGCATTCACACCACCGTATAAATAGATTTCAATGGTGGCGCAAAAGATGCGGCTAGCACTCAGTGTGCTGTTGGCATCCGTTGCTTCGGTCCGCAGCCCCGCAAAAAATTTAGAGCATGTCCTATTCTTGTCCGGTTGCGGACAATAGGCATTCTCTATATAGCGCCAGCCATGCGTGGTCCGCAAAATGCAGAACGCACACAGCTGGTATCCGTGTTTTGCGGATCGCAAAACCCTTCCGGTCGTGTGAATGCACCCTAAGGCTGGGTTCACATCACGGTTTTGTGCTACGTTACGCATACATTAGGGGGGAGGGGGGGGATTCAAAAGCTTATTACACTACGCTTTACCTTCCTTCAAAGTCCAGAAAAAAAGGGTATACATTTGTTACAATGGCGCCCACCAGAGGTACCAGTTGAACGTATACGTTTTTTTTGCATATTTTAAATGAACGCCAAAAAGGGAGTGGTGTGCACAGCTGACATCACACGGCAGGCAGGAACGCCCCCCCCAGTGCTGACGCCCCAGTTACCAGGAGGCCCGGCAGCCAATCAGATCCGCAGCAGCCACAAGATGGCCTTTGAACTCCTAGAAAGCGACTTCCTCCTCCTGCTTGTGGAGAGCACAGAGCATCACACAGTGTCAGCCTGCTGCTGCAGCACAAAGGGAGAGCCATTTTGTGACTGGAACGGATCGGCTACATTCGCTCAACAGTGAAAAACGGATGTCACACATCCGTTTTAAGAACAATGGTTGTCTATGGAGTTATTCACACACCAGATTGACGGTCAGTGAACAACGGACATAAAGAAAAAATAAACATTTCTATCTAGTCCGTTTTCACTGACCAACAGCCCCCCATACAATCGAAGGGGTCTGTTTAACGTCTGTGTCTCCAAAAGAGAGCAGTAAAAAAAAAAACAAAAAAAAAAAAGTATGACTGTAACCTAAAACAGAAAATACTGCTTTTCCTGCCCAAATCTTCATTGCTTTCTCCCCCATGTCCCCTGACAACAACGCCCCTTCACCATCCTCTGTATTTTCCCTCATACCTCACAGAAAACACACAATATTTTCATAAAACAGCTGCAGCTTTATCTGAGGCATTTCTCTAAAATGGCTGCCAGTCACAAAATGTACTCCAAGGACAGTGTGGTGCGAGGCTCTCACTCCAGAGAAGCCGGCCATTTTACATCTACACCGCGGCCACCAGCCTGAGTATATAATAGGCAGTATATAGCAGTATGGAGCTCTGGTCTCGTCTCTGTACGCCCCATACCATTCTATACAGCCACATCTCCATGATGAAAGCTCAGGGGGAGAGATCTCAGCTTCACAGGAAAGCGGCGTTACCTTCACCACGCCATTCTCTTATAGAAAAAGAGAGCGGGAAAACCACACGGTGCCACATCCCATATCCAAACCCACCGGGAAAATATACAAAATACTAAACCGTATTTAACCCCATCAGTCCCAGGGCCAAAAATATTAGTCCAAAGGGGGCTGTAATATATTCTACGTAATCAGATGCTGGGGAGATTACGCCAAACTGGAATACTGGTGAAGACGTAATGGAGAATACTTCAAGAGGAAATATATATCTACTAGTCTACACTTACATGATATAGACAGACAGACAGACTCTCTCACCCTGACAATAGTCACAATGAATGTTATGTTACCGTCCTTATAAACCAGAAAGGAGATGAGATGTAAACCCCGATCCCGCAGTACCTCTGGATGTACAGACACATACATCATCACTATCCTCCCAGGAGACATGACAGGGTCGGGGAAGGATCTACTTCTTTACTCCCAGGCTGTATCTGGGGCCTTGGGAGAAACCACATACAAGACACCGGGTCCCCAAATAGACAAAATGGTGCAATGCAGCAGAGACTGCACATACCCCAAGGTCATGTACCTGCCCCATACAGGAGGTGGCACAGGTCAGCCCCTGGCAGGACTGGCACTGGGCACAGGCTGGAGGGGTCTCTGGGCCCCTCATTGCCCCTACACGTTTCTGCACAGACCCTGGGAGATTAGGGTGTGGCAATGAGAGTCAAGGTCAGCGCTGGGGAGAAAAGCACACAATACTCGGAGGCTGTGAAGCCTGCTGGGAGTTGTAGTTTCACAAGAGTGGAGGAGTGGGGTCTGGGGCAGAGGGTGAATGTGGAGACAGGGTGGCAGGGTGCAGGGGGCTGATGGCAGGGGGCTCTGGCACACGTCGTGCCCTCATACCTGGATGCATTGCTGCGGGCTGAGCCGCCGCCGCCGCCGTCCTCCTCCTCCGTGCTCTTCATCATCTTGTACCCGGGGCAGGTGGCAGGCTCCGGGCCTCTGTAGTACCAGGTGCCCAGGTAGGTGCTGTCAAAAGTTGAGAGAGAAGTAAGGTCCCCGGCTAGAAGGCTGGCAGCCCCGCCGGGCACATCCCGAGGCACGCCCGCAGCCTCGCCGCAGACACCCGCTTATATACACACCCGGAGAGACGCCCGGTGTGCGGGGAGATGGCAGCCGCCGTCCGGGCTCCGTGTGCGGCCAACAACTTGGCTTCGCTCGCCTCGCCCGGACACACTATTTATGATTACGTCATCAGACGGAATAGTGAGCGAAAAGCGAGAAAATAGCCCAAAATGTGCAGAAACCGAAGGGATGACTCGCGGTAGCAGAGACCGGACGCTCACCTGTCTATTCCCTGGGCTGATCCTGCAGCCGGGGCAGCGACTCCGGAGGTCGGCAAAACGAGAGAAAAATAAAAAATATCGGGGGGGAAAAAATGAAAAAAAGGCGAAAAGTGGGTGAAATGAAAATCTAATCGTGGGGTCGATACCGGGGGTAAGAGAGAGCCCGGGGTCGGCAGGAAGACGGGAGAAAGGGCTGCGGAGCCACAAATATGGAGGTGCGCCATGAGCTGGGAAACAACGAGCAGACTCCTCGGCTCCGCGCCGCTCGGAAAAGGCGGCGGACGTCGGAGCTTCGATCCTTACACGGATCTCCGGGAGAGCAGCGGGCGAGAGGGGGCCACAAGTTCCACAAAGTTACCCTGATGTGAGAGAGAAAGCGGCAAAAGGAGTGCTCTCTAAGGCACAGCCGCCATCTGTAGCTCCTTCCCAGCTCTGAGCTCTGCCTGTGATTGACACTCTGTACATTTACCCCAGAACTCAGGCGATGTACTGAGGACCCACCCCCTCCATCTCCACCATTACCACCCAGTACTCAGGAAGGGGCACCCAGCATGAGGGGCACAGGGGACCCTGCTACACAGGGCAGGGGGCTCTCCTTCACTAGCAGGGGTGCTGCACCCTCCAAGCTAATAAGCGTCCTTTGTCTCCATTACCTCAGTAAACGTTGCAGTCCTCGGGATACACCACTTCCTCTCTGTACAGGAAGTAAGCCATTTTGTGAAGAAAGTCTTCTAAAATGTCTTCTTGAAGGGGGTGAAGCCACTCCAAGTAATGCATGGCATATGAGGGGCACATGTGGGAGGAGCCATAGACACCCCAGTCTCACAAATACCAGTGATAGGTGGTGGTCAAGCCATAATTGATTGTAAGTCCTTGTCTCCAACACCATAAAAGACTAATGGAACCTTCTTAACTCAACAGCGCCGACCTAGTGAAAGGACACCGTGTACAAATAGCCTCTGTAATGTGTTTTATTAAACCAACCCAGTCTTTTAATTCTTTTTTAGAGGAACTTGGAAAACCTTTAGGGCTCTTTCACACGAGTGGATGCCGTCCGTTTAATCCGCTGCATGAAAGAGTGCCAAGCCCTGTTCCGGACAGCACAGATACGGAGCATTAACATGATTGATAATGCTCCGTGCCTCTCTGTGATCTTTTTACTACAAAATCACAGTGACAACTTTATCTCACTGTGATTCTGTAGTAAAAAGATCACAGAGAGGCACGGAGCATTATCAATCATGTTAATGCTCTGTGTCTCTGCTGTCCAGAGCGCGGCTTGGCACTCTTTCAAAAAGCGGATTCCACGCACGGCATCCGCTCGTGTGAAAGAGCCCTAAAAGGCTATGTTAGAGGTAGGTGGAGCATCCTTAAAAATGATTTCAGGGATTTAGGTCAAAAGCTTAGGGCAAGGACCTCAAAGGTAGTATTTTCCGAGATACTGCCTGTACCAAGAGCCACACAAGAAAGATAGGGGGAGATTAGGTAGGTTAACAAGTGGCTCAAGAACTGGTTTAGGAAGGAGGGGTTTGGGTTCCTGGAGAACTGGGCCGACTTCTCTGTTGGCTACAGGCTCTATCGTAGGGACAGGCTGCACCTCAATGGGGAAGGGGCAGCTGTGTTGGGGAGAAGATGGCTAGACGGTTGGAGGAGTATTTAAACTAGGGGGGAGGGTAATTACATTATAAGAGGGGAAGATAGTGCAGATAGAGACCAGGGGCGAGGTAGTGGGACTGGGGAGGAATGGAAGGGGGACTAGAACAGTTCAGAATGAAAGGTGTAGGGTTCAAAATATACAAAAACCTCTTAATTGTATGTACACTAATGCCAGAAGCCTGACGAACAAGACTGGTGAACTGGAATTAGTGATGTGTGAGGAGGACTATGATATAGTGGGAATAACTGAGACATGGCTGGATGATAGCTATGACTGGGCAGTTAATGTACAGGGTTACAGTCTATTTAGAAAGGATCGCCAAAACCGGAGAGGGGGAGGGGTCTGCCTTTATGTAAAGTCCTATCTAAAGCCCACAGTCCAAGAAGATATAAGTGAGGGACATGAATATGTGGAGTCACTGTGGGTAGAGATACATGGAGCCAAAAATAATAATAAATTACTAATAGGAGTGTATTATAAACCACCTAATATACTAGAGTCCACAGAAAATCTATTACTAAACGAGATAGACGAGGCGGCAAATCATAATGAGGTGGTTATTATGGGGGACTTCAACTACCCAGATATTGACTGGGAAACTGAAAGCTGTACATCCCATAAAGGAAACAGGTTCCTGGCAATAACCAAAGACAATTACCTTTCCCAAATGGTTCAGGACCCGACTAGAGGGACGGCCATACTGGACTTAGTATTAACCAATAGACCTGATAGAACAACAGATGTGCAAGTTGGGGGACACCTGGGAAATAGTGACCATAAAGTAATAACCTTCCAATTATCATTCAAAAGAGCATTTCTACAGGGAGGAACAAAAATACCAAACTTCAAAAAAGCTAAATATAGCCAAGTAAGCAAAGCCATAGGCCTAACTAACTGGGACAAAGTCCTCAAAAACAAAAATACAGCCACGAAATGGGATATCTTTAAAAGCATCCTAAAATCTAATTGTGAGAGGTACATACCATATGGGAATAAAAGGTTAATGAACAAAAAGAAACCAATGTGGATAAATAGAAATGTAAAGAAAGCAATAAATGACAAAAAGAAAGCATATAAATCACTAAAACAGGAGGGGAGTCAGGAAGCACTGATAAACTATAAGGAAAAAATGAGAACATGTAAAAAACAAATAAAAAAGGACAACCTAGAGACCGAGATATTAATTGCCAAAGAGAGTAAAACTAACCCTAAAATGTTTTTCAATTATATAAATGGTAAAAAGCATAAATCTGAAGGTGTTGGCCGTTTATGGCTGAGTGATGATTGAGGAGTTGCAGAGAGCGATGAGGAGAAAGCAAAGCTGTTAAATATTTTTTTCTCTAATGTATTCACTGAGGAAAATAAACTGTCAGATGAAATGCTGAATATAAAAATAAATCTCCCATTAAAAGTGTCCTGTCTGACCCAGGAAGAAGTACAGCAGCGACTTATAAAGATTAAAATAGACAAATCGCCAGGACCGGATGGCATACACCCCCGTATCCTAAGGGAATTAAGTGAAGTCATAGCCAGACCATTATTTCTGATATTTACGGGCTCTATACTGACAGGGAATGTTCGACAGGATTGGTGCATTGCAAATGTGGTGACAATATTCAAAAAGGGTCCAAAAACAGAGCCCGGAAACTATAGGCCGGTAAGTTTAACATCTGTTGTGGGGAAACTGTTTGAAAGTTTTCTGAGAGATGCTATCTTAGAGGATCTCAACGGAAATAAGCAAATAACGCCATATCAGCATGGCTTCATGAGTGATCGGTCATGCCAAACGAATTGAATCAGCTTCTATGAGGAGGTAAGTTCTAGACCTGACAGCGGCAAATCAATAGATGTCATATATCTGGACTTCTCCAAAGCATTTGACACTGTACCTCATAAAAGGTTAGTATATAAAATGAGGATGCTCGGACTGTGAGAAAATGTCTGTAAGTGGGTAACTGGTTGAGTGACAGAAAACAGAGGGTGGTTATTAACGGTAGATACTCAGATTGGGTCACTGTAACTAGTGGGGTACCTCCGGGGTCAGTACTGGGCCCTATTCTCTTCAATATATTTATTAATGATCTTGTAGAAGGCTTGCATAGTAAAATATCAATTTTTGCAGATGACACTAAACTGTGTAAAGTAATTAACACTGAAGAGGACAGTTTTCTGCTACAGAGGGATCTGTATAGATTGGAGGCTTGGGCAGAGAAGTGGCAGATGAGGTTTAACACTGACAAATGTAAGGTTATGCACATGGGAAGGAATAATGCAAGTCACCCATACATACTAAATGGTAAAACACTCGGTAACACTGACATGGAAAAGGATCTAGGAATTTTAATAAACAGCAAACTAAGCTGCAAAAACCAGTGTCAGGCAGCTGCCGCCAAGGCCAATAAGATAATGGGTTGCATCAAAAGGGGCATAGATGCCCGTGATGAGAACATAGTCCTACCACTTTACAAATCACTAGTCAGACCACACATGGAGTACTGTGTACAGTTCTGGGCTCCTGTGAACAAGGCAGACATAGCAGAGCTGTAGAGGGTTCAGAGGAGGGCAACTAAAGTAATAACTGGAATGGGGCAACTACAGTACCCTGAAAGGTTATCAAAATTAGGTTTATTCACCTTAGAAAAAAGACGACTGAGGGGAGATCTAATAACTATGTATAAATATATCAGGGGTCAGTACAGAGATCTCTCCCATAATCTATTTATCCCCAGGACTGTGACTGTGACAAGGGGACATCCTCTGCGTCTGGAGGAAAGAAGGTTTCTACACAAACATAGAAGAGGATTCTTTACGGTAAGAGCAGTGAGACTATGGAACTCTCTGCCTGAGGAGGTGGTGATGGTGAGTACAATAAAGTAATTCAAGAGGGGCCTGGATGTATTTCTGGGCTGTTGATCCAGGGAGTTATTCTGATTGGAGTCGGGAAGGAATTTTTTATTCTCCTTAAGTGGGGAAAATTGGCTTCTACCTCACAGGTTTTGTTTGCCTTCCTCTGGATCAACTAGCAGGATGACAGGCCGAACTGGATGGACAGATGTCTTTTTTCCGTCTTATATACTATGTTACACCTTCATAGGCAATTTTTGTTTATGATTGCATTATACTCATTTGTGGCTAAAAATCATATTTTCAATTGGCCTTTATTAAAAATATTGAGCCATTCTGTCACAAAGGGTTAACTGTTTTTCTAACTGTGTAACTGGTATTTTCAGTTTGTCTTTGTCATCTAATAAACCTTATCTCTTAACTACTAAGAGGTCATAAACACTTATTTAAGCCACATTCTTATCAGTAATATAAGAACTGAACTATAATGAGTGACAGAAACTGACGCAAAAGAGAGAAACTCCACAGGCTGCTACTACAGCATCTCAGCTTTGTACAGAAAAAAGGATTCCATATTTTTTAATAAGGACCAATTAAAAAAAATTTTTTAGCTCAAAATGAGTACAATGCAATAATAAAAAAAATTGCCCCCTAAGGTTTACATAGCATTTAATGCTGAACATCCGATAAATTTGGAGACCCTACCAAGTCAACAGTGGACATTAGATATGTAAGTTTAGAATTGTTCTGGTAAAATCAAGCCTGATAAAGCCATTTGGTGGAAGGTCTACATTGGCATATGGAGACTTGAAGACGCTATGACGTACAAGGACGATTGGAAATTCATGTTCAGATCTTTGTTCTCAGACATGCTTATCAAGCTCTTCTCACTCTTCAATAACACCACAGTCGGCTCTACCATTTGTCCACAGCTTTTAGATGTTTTACCCATCTTTCACCAGTAACAACCATCCCATACCTAATTTTTCTAAATTGCCACAACCATAAGAAGATTAAATCACCAAAGAAGTAATGGTTTCCCACACTGGACCATCACTAAAACATTAAGCGTAGTGTTGCTTTAACAAGACTGACCCAAGCTTTACGGTGAATTAAGTTTCTCATTATTAATTATTAATCATTCAAAACATAAGGACATGACAATAGTCCAATAATTTCCATACAGATGACCCTAGAATGCTCTTTCTTGACTTCTCATCAAGGACTTGGGAGGTCTTTGAAAAATTAGAAAGAAAAAGGCCATTGGAATGTTGTCATTACTGTTGGACCATTGCAGTTTCCACTGTAGGAGATCAGGCAAAAGATGCATGGAGGAGACAGGTTGTGGACGGCCATCTATGTTATAGTGTTTTGTAGTGGAATCTCTGGGCAACAGGGAGCCAGTGAAAGAACTGGTAGAAAGAAGAGACAGAAGAGTGACGTGGGAAGAAGTGGATTAGTCAGGTGGTTGAGTTAAGGATAGATTTCTAGCAGTGCGAGAGATCCAATATGCCAAACTCAACAGGAAGAGTACTACTACTATCCCCTCTTGGGAAGTGGGGAGTGTTTCACTCAGCAAAGTGGTGCCAGAGTCAATCATTTTCTCGCCAAACTACAGGCAATTTGGGGAGCAGTTTGTTGGGTACAGCACCTCTAATACAGTATTACTAAAAGGGGCATTCCAGCCAGAAGCATTTCTTTATTTGTAGCTAATCATTGTGTATCGGTGGGGATATGACCACTGGGACCAATCAAGAGTGGAGGACCCAAATCCACCAGTGGCTAGGAGTTTGAAAGGAGCCACGGCTGAAAAGACGCCTTGCTCCTCCAATCAAAGTGTGCGACACTGATGGATCCAGCCGAGAATGCCCTGTTACGACTAAGGACTTTACAGTCCAAAACGCGTCAATTTTACCGCTGTACAGTGTGTGTGTACAATCCTTGTTTCCACGTTAATAAAAGGAAGAAATTGCACCAGACAATCCAGCAGTGCCGGACATCCGTTTTTCTTGAAACTACTTTTCAGATGCTTTTCTGAACGACCGTGCACGCTGAAATCGACATATGGGTGAGCTGGAAATTTTCTTTGAATAGCCGAAAATGCCACTCTGCATTCTGTGCCGTAGACATTAGAGTAGGGCTGCAGCTATCAACTATTTTTGTAATCAATTATTCTATCGATTACAAATCAAACTTTGACACCGCGCGTCGCTTTTCCTATCTACAAAACCTCCTTCAGCAGTTCTTCCCAGAGTAATTCCTACGGTAACATGTCATACGTATCTATCAGGGTTACCTTAGTATGAGGATCTTCACTGCAGGTCTATTCTCCGGGGTACACGCTTTTCAATGTCACACAGAAAGATTTCCACTGTTATTCAAAGCAGCAAAATGGGTGTTCTGTATCGATATTGGGCTGTTTCTTTGGAGTTCGCCCCGGCCGGTGGTGGAAAAATTACAATAGCTGTTGCTCTCGGAGGAGCTGTTGATGTCACCGCTTAGAGCTACTGGTGGGCAGCAGTACCAAAACACCTCCAGCGCGTTTCGAGCAAATTGCGTTGCTCTTCAGATCTTCAGTTTGATTTGTAGTCACATACTTTGGTTGTATATAGCAGTAGTATGGGAATGCTTAGACGCTGCAGCGATATTATATAGTACTTAGCACCAGTGGTTAGAGAGTTGACCTATTTTATTGATTAATCCAACGATTAATCAAGTACTCTAATAACAAAAAAACTAATTAAAAGAGTGTTTTTCTTTTCCCCGTCCCATCAGCTTCACCCCATGCCATAAGGCCCCCCCCCCAGTGCCATCAGCTGCCCCCAGTGCCATCAGCTGTCCCTCAGTGCTATCAGTTTCCCCCCTGTGCCATCAGCTTCCCCCTCCATGCCATCAGCTCCCCCCCCCAGTGCCATAAGCTGCCCCCTCAGTGCTACCATCTGCCTCCCCCTGTGCCACCAGCTTCCCCCCGTGCCACCAGCTTCCCCCCCCCCCCACCGTGCCACCAGCTTCCCACTCAGTGCCATCAGCTGTCCCCCAGTGCTATCCACTTGCCCCCCCAGTGCCATCAGGTGCCCCCTAATGTCATCAGGTGTCCCTCACTGCCATCAACTTGCCCCCCAGTGCCACCATCTTCCTCTCCTAGCCATGTCCCCAGCGCCAGTGAAATAAAATACTTACCTCTCCTGTAGAGGTGCCACTCCACAGCTCGTCCATCTTCTTCTCCGCGTGCTGCAGTGTCCTGACGTCACACAGCGTCAGGTCATAGTGTACACTTACATGCACTATGTCCTGACGATGTGTCAGAAGGAAAGTGCAGCGTGGTTTGGGCCGGTGGGTGACCACGGAAGGGTGAGTAATAGCAAGTGCTTCACTACCACTCTGTGGTTACATGACACAAACAAATCCTCAATGCAAAAAATTTGCATCAAGGATTATTTGTGTTGACTTACTCGAATTAATCGAGTAATCGTTTCAGCCCTACATTAGAGCATCAAGGGGCATGATCAACCATGGCTCCATCTGAACCCCTAGTAGTTTGACAGGATTCATGGAGTCAGTACCCCTAAATAAGACCCTATAATGTTTTCACTATAAACTAATGCACTTTTGCACAAGTTACAAATGCGTAAAATTGTTTACTGTAAGTAGAGGAAATCCAAAGAACAATCTGACAAGCAGAAGGGAAGTTTGTGATCTACACCCAGTTGTTGTCCTCTCCTGATACAACAATGTACATATTCTGCTTGTTTGGAGAGCAGCATGGTGGAAGCAACACCCTCCGATGCACTGACTTCCAGTCATGGGACTCCAGTCCTATGCATGCTCAATGCGGCAGTCGTAGAGATGACAAGTGTTGGGCTGTGTTCACCTCTGGAGTCATGACAGCTATGCTGGGTGAGTCTACACGCTGCTATTGTTAAGGAGTGGACCCCACAGTCTCTATTAGCCCTGGAGATGACTGTGTGCGGCCTTCACAGGTCAGGTTGACTGGAATGTATATGGGGCTGTGATGGAGGATCAGGGTCTGCTCATACACCCGTTGTTGGTGGCACTGGTCCAAGTGGAGAAGTCATTTAATCTGGGCCAAAATAATAACTCTAAGAATGTAAAACATGGAGTCAGATCCCAAACTCTCACTAATATAAACTAAATCTAAAAGATTTCATAAAACTGACTTCTAGTAGAAGTATTTAGTGAGAGTAAACTGTCCCAATAAACCACCTTGGAAGCACATGACATAGCTAAATGCAGGAAGATACACATCATGTGGACCCCGCAGTCATGTAAGCCCCACATTCTATAGAAAGCCGTTCTAACAGTCCTAGTCATATGCTCAATGAAGGAACGGGACATCTGCATACGTATCAATTATCTTACTGTGTCACCTGCATAACACAAGATTTAAAACGCATAGGGTACTTTCATACTCGCCGGAACTGCCTGCCGGATCTGGAAATTCGTGTGCAAACAGAAAGCATTTGTAGACGGATCCAGATGTGGATCCGTCTAAACAAGTGCATTGAAACACCGGATCCGTCTCTCCTGTGTCATCCGGAAAAACGGATCTGGTATTTATTTTTTCGTATTTTTAAAGGTCTGCGCATGCATTAATGCATTTCAATGAAAGATAATGCCGGATCTGGCATTCCGGCAAGTGTTCTGGAACTTTGGACTATGAAAATGCTGCAGCATGCTGCTGTATTTTCTCCGACCACAACCGTAAGAGTGACTGAACCGAAGACATCCTGATGCATACTGAACAGGTTGCTCTCCATTCAGAATGCATTAGGATAAAACTGATCAGTATTTTTGGTATGGGTACATCCACCAGGAAGAATAATTCACCACAGATCCACGGCCAAATACATTGCAACAGTGGAAATCTGCAGCATAAACTGACATGCTCCTGATTTGAAGTCTGCACCACAGGTCAATTTACATAAATATGCAAGCAGATACTCTCAATTGAGCTGCATATACACTCTATTCCCCCCCCCCCCTCACCAGAAATCAAACCTGTCGGAACCTACTTTTTTCACCGCCTTATCTCACAACATCTACCAGCAGGAGATAATGTGGATCACACACCCCAACATTAGATTGTGTGTCATCCTCTTCAATAGTGTTGATTGTGAATATTCTAATTGGGAATTTTTATCGCAAATATCGGCACTTCGAGAATTCGCAAAGATCTAGAATATAGTACTATATCTTCATAATCGCGAATATTCTAGATTTTTTTTCCTCAGTACCCTTACTGCTTCTTGCTTGTGGGCCAATGAGAAGGCTGCAATATCTTTGAGCTTAGCAACATTCTTAGCAACCAATAGGAAAGTTGCCTACCCCTTACTATATAAGAAACTCCCCAGCAGCCATTTTCTGCTGTTTTTTGAAGTTCTGAGAGAAACAGCAGTGTCATTGCTGTGCTCTGTGCTTTACTGTGTCACATTACATTAGATAGTTAGTTAGCTTATATATATAATAAAGATAGTTAGTGGGAGACAGTCAGTGTAGGTTAGATAGTGATATAGTGTAGCTGATAGGTTCCAGTGCAGGGTGTTAGGTAGTGTGATAAGAATTACTGTGCTGTGATAGGGATTAGTGTCTAGCAGCTTGAAAAATGTAGCAAAAGTGAGCCACGCCTGTATTGTGCGTTCAATACACGCATATTACATTGACGATTTTTGCAATCAAGAAAATAATGACTGGAGATCACGAATTCTAGAAATATTAGGCCAAAAATTTGCAAAATATCGCGAAAAAGAATTTTGCCTATGTTGCTCATCACTACTCTTCAAATTGTCAGGTTCAGAACCTTAGCGTGAGCCATTCTCAGAACTCTGAAAATAGCCTGATATTAATCCCATCTCATGACAGTGAGTCCAAACCTTTTACAGCTTATTCACATGCTCCACTATATAACACATCAAACTTTAGTCTTTTGATAAACGATAATACAACCTAGTAGAAACTAAAGCACATCTAAAAGAATAACTGAACCTCTGTGCTAGGACTGCAAATACATTCTGAGTGGATAGTGGGAATTAATACCTGCAAAGAAAGGAGGACATCTGTTTCACATATCAGATAACACAAATTAAATGGACTCCAAACATGAAGATTATATTTTTTGCCCCCTGTTGATGTGCATTGCCCCCTGTTGATGTGTATTGAATGCCATCTGCTAAATACTCGCAGCAGCCATTGCAGGCTGAAGAGATGCAAACATTAAAGGAATAGCAAGCCTAGAACTATATACTACATAACTGAAGAAACATGTCCGCCTATTTATTGTGTCTGTATGCTACTGAAACAAACAAGTCTCATTTTTGGCTGGCAGACGGCAAAGGGGTGTGTGAGGCCATATCCTCTTTTCTGTAGCTGACAAAGTGGTGGAGCGGCGAGAGACAGTGTTTTAGGTTTGTAAAAAAGTGGAAGAAAGGGCTAGTCTACTAGAGAGAGAGAGAGTAGAATTATATATATGTAATTGCAGGGATTGATAATATTCAAAGGTGTTGCTACAATGCCAGACACAGTCAATAGAAAGGAGAGGCACAGTTTCTGGAGAAAAAAAATTTGTGACGACCCTTTTGTGTCCAGAAAAATGTCTGCCTCATGATCATTACCTTAAGTAACCTATGTTCTTAGAACTTATAAAGAAGTTTACATAGATATTGGGGTTGGGGTTTAGGATATCAAATCTGTCCATAGTAAACCCACCCGTTCCATCAAATAAAAAGAAATGGAATTCAGTCTTACCGGGAGAAGACTGCAGGACTTTTCTACAGTTGCGCTAGGCATATACTCCCTCAGCTAGTGAAGCCACACTTCACTGTGGGGAGAGGGAAAGAAAAACCTAGTATTCTATTGTCATATTCTTGGCAATATATATGCATTGTCTGGCAGGTACTCTTTCTCATTATTATGGAGAGCACCTAGTATGCGTAGTACGTGTGCGGAGAACAATAAGTGCTTTTTCATAATATGATTTTTATCTATTTCTAGGCTTGCATTTTATCGCAATGCTTCTCTGGAAAAGAGACATGGAAAGCCATAAGGACATTGCTTGGCCTACAATACTCCACTCACGTAATACGCATACTATGTGATGATGATGATAATGAGAAACTGTACCCCCCAGACAACACATGTCTCTCCCTCCCCACAGCTGCTGAGGGGTGCATCCCTGGAGTGAACACGACAATCGAGGTGGCCCCACAGATGCTCAATTGGGTTCAAGTCTGGGGAATTAGGGGGCCAGGGTAATACTTGCAAGTCTTGGTCATGTTCTTCCGGCCAGTGTTGGACATTTCTAGCCATGTGACATGTCGCATTGTCTTGCTGGAAGATCCCAACTGCCCCTGGGAGCAATCAGCATGTATGGGTATAAGTGCTCTGCAAGGATGGATCCACACCCAAAACGGTTGAAAATGCCTTCTACATGGATGAATAAGCCTAGAAAATGCTACAAAAACATTGCCCAGACCATAACGCTGCCACTACTAACTTGTATTCTTCCAGCAATGGTTGCAGGGTGTTTGTTCTCTGATTTTTCTCACCAATTCAACTTTGCAGAGGTGCAGTGACCATCCGTCTGCTGCAGAGACCAATATGTAGTAGGGTTCGCTGGATTGTTGTTTTAATATAGCATAAGCTGAGCACACTTAGCTCAGAATGGAGTGCAGAATTAATCTAGGAGACCTCTGAAGAAGCCAGCATTTCGTGCAACCTGATGGGTATATGTTACAGTTCCTGCGGCCACTGCTGCCTTCTTTGATTTCTGTTTTTTTATTGTATTGATCTCCTGGTTTTGACTTTCTGGCGTGTTGGTTTTCTCATTTGCCTCTAGCGTTTTTGTACTTCATTGTCCGACTGGGATTTGACCCTTTACCATACGACTACTTTTTGTGTTTGTCTGTTGTTCCCTCTTCGTGTGTTGCCTTCACATGTACTCCAGTGTAGGGACTGCCATCCAAGTTGTGGGGTCACTGCCTAGGGAGTCTGTGCAAGTAGGTAGGGATAGTGGGTCCTAAAAGTGAGTCTTCACCTATTCTTGTCATATTCACCAGCCCAAATCTGTCTGGCTTTTGCTTCACATTATAAATCGGATTTGTGATTTAGTGGAACAAATGCAGAGACTCTCCCTCACAGTCTAGGATTTAACCCAGAGGGTCCATAATCAGGAGACTTTTTAGGGGTTGCCAGTCAATACCTCAGCTTTCCCGTCCATTGAACCTAAAATTAAACTTCCTGAGAAGTTTTCTGGTAACAGTGAATAATTTCTTTGCTTTTAAGGAGGGCTATAAACTTTACTTCAGACTTTTTCTTCTAGTTCTGAACAGCAACAAGTAGGAATTTTTATTTCATTGTTACAGGGAGACCCCCAGTAGTGGGCATTCTCTCTTCCCTCTGATTCACCAGTTTTAGCCTCTGTTGACAATTTATATTCTGCTCTGGGTCTGTTGTATGATGACGAAGCAGCATATGCTAAAAGTAAACTGGTCAGTTTGAAACAAGGTCGTCGGTCTGTAGAGGAGTTTTGTGTGGAGTTTAGGAAGTGGTGCATTGCTTCTAGATGGAACGACCCTGCTTTAAGGTGTCAGTTTTTCCAGGGTGTTTCAGAGGCCTTAAAGGATTTACTGGTCATTTATCCTATCCCTGACACCTTAGATGAGAGTATGACACTTCTTGTATGTTTGGATCGTCAGCTGAGAGAATGAAATAGGGAACGTGTGGTTTTGCAGGATCCCAAGTATTTTTCAGATCCGGCGCCTACTCACCCTGTACCGATTTCTGACCTAGAAGAACCCATGCAGCTTAGTGCCACCTTTCTCTCTGTGGAACAAAGAAGTCTCAGAAGATGTCAGGGACTTTGTATTGCGGTGCTACCGATCACTGGGTCAGGTCATGCTCCAAATGCTTGTCAAAGGATATGGAGATTGAGTCTAGAGAGGCTGGGAAAAGGTACTTGGGAAATAAAAGTGATGTCTCTAAGAGAATTATGTTGCCTATTTGGGAAAAAAAAAAAACAGAGAGGCTTTTTTAGACTGTAGGGCCACAGCGAATTTCATTAGTGAGAAATTTACGTTATCCCCAGGTCTTTCTTTTTCTCCATTGCTTTCTTCTGTTCAGTTGGCAGCAATTGATTATCCCATCCTAGAGAAGGACAGTGTAATTAAGTTCTGGACTCCAATTTCTGAAAGGGCGCATTTTTAATTTTGTCGGATCTGGAACATCAGGCCATGAAAGACTACATTAAAGGAAGTCTGGTAGAGGGTCGTAGCCGACTGTCTGTTTGGCGGCGTGATTCTTTATTGCTAAAAAAAAAAGAGATGGTGGTCTCAAATCATGTATTGACTATCGTAAATCACGATCAAGAACTGCTATCCTTTGCCTTTGATACCTGACCTCTTTAACCATATTCAGCAAGCTAAATGGTTCGCCAAGCTAGACCTTTGGGGGCTTATAAGCTCATTTGCATCAAGGAGGGGGCAAATGGCAACAGCAAAAAAATGTCAACATTTCAACCGTATGGAAAGTGAGTACACGAAACTGAGTCTGACCCTCAGATGTTAGTGGCATGGTGCATTTCAGGCTCCAGCCTTTCCTCGGCTGGTAGAAAATGGCAATATTGATGCAGTAGTCCATTAAAATTATGCAGGGCCTTCCCAAAAACTTTACGGAGGGGACAAAAATCTTTAAAATTTAAACCGTGTGGAAAGTGAGTACATGGAACTGACCCTCAGGCATTAGTGGCAGTGGCATGATACATTGCAGGTTCCAGGCTTTGCCTAGAAGACTGTGAGAAATTGTCGATATTGATGCAGTACTCATATATTTACCCCCCCCCCCCCAAAAAAAATAGAAAAAATTCTTAAAGAAGAACTCCCGCGAAAAATGTTATTCTCTGACCTGTTAGAAAGGTACATGATGTAATCTGTAGTGAATGTAATCTTTTTACCAGTGTCTGTAAGCTATCCCCTCCCTTCTGCTTGTCATGTGTCATGTGACCAGAAATCTGACTCTCCAAATAACACAGCATCTTATGTGTGTACAGGAAGTCAGTTTCTTTATGTATTCTTATGGGAGCCTCAAGGTCAGTCTCATAGGAATAAATAGAAAAGTAACTGACTTCTTGTCCTGTGTGAGTTGGAGATCAGAGAGTTGGTCTCATGACACAGTTGTGGATTAGAAGGGAGGGGATAGCTCACAAATACAGTCACTGATGAGAAGATTACATTTAATACAGTTTACATCATGCACATTTCTAACAGGTCAAAGAATAAAAAATTTTTGTGGGAGTGCTACTATAATAAAATGGAATTCCCGCCCCAAAATTAAAAATTTGAACTGTGTGAAAAGTGAATACACAGAAACTGACTCAGGCATTAGTGACATGATGCAAGCCCCAGCATTGCCTTGACTGTCATAAAATATTGGTAATGATGCAGTAATTATGTACATTCATGCTGTGCCTTAAAGAAATGTAACCACCCCACCCCCAAATTTATTTATTTTTTTATTAATTTTTTGATCTGTAAGCAATGACATACAGAATTTAAAAATGTCAACCATGTGGAAAGTAAATGCTTGTAAACTGATGATTGAGAGGTATTAGGAGCATGATGCAGGCCACAGCAGGAGCTGCACAGAATGTGATAATAGGCTGACAGCAACTGTGGCAAAATGGGGCACCACCAGCAAGGTGAGGTTGGCGAGGTCTATACATCGAAATCAGCCACAGGAGTGTGAAAATCCTTCTGAATCCAGGCTTGGTTCGTGTTGAGAAAAATTATGTTTTGGACACTGTTGGAGGACAACTTGGTCCATTTGGGTGCTGAAAACCCTCTCCAAGATGACACTGGAACAGGGCAAGAAAGAACATAGAGAGCGTGCTGTGCCAGTTCGGGCCAATGTTTCAGTCTGCCGGCCCATAAATCCATAGGGTCAGGGAACTGGGTATGTGATAGAGACTGGCCATAGTTTAGGTAGACATGAACCTTGACGTTGAGGGGGGAGCTGTCGGCATGCTGACTGGCCTCAGCCGGTACATGGAAAAACTGCTCCATCATGTTGAGGAGACTGAAATGGCTGCTGCTGCTATGGCGGCGGAGGGGTGAATGACTCTGTGGGAGTCAACCTGCTGCAGCTGCGTACACAGTGTTTCCTGGTAGTAACGTAATCTGTCCTCCCTTTCTGCCAGAGGAAAACATTCCTCCATTTTGCCTTGGTAGCGAGAGTCTAAAAGGAGTAATCATCACAGTGCTTGATGTCCCCAAACTGCCTGTCACTGTGTCAGTAAGCAAGTCTACAGGTCTTTATTCTGGCCAGTGTGCCTAAAGCAGTCAGTTCTGTCCACCTCCACCCCCTATGGAAGTGCTCATTAGTACAGAAGGATCAGGAAGTGGTGAATGCAGCACTCCCCGGGCTCTTTACTAACCGATTCATGGTCCTCGGTTACTCGCTGTGCTGTGACTGCACACAGCATGAGGATGTTGGCGTCCTGTTCCACACTGATGAGGGGCAACTCCCCGAAACAGCTGTCTGTGGATGGATAACTGGCTTAGGTCTTCCCCTGTCACAATCTTAAGACGTGTAAAAGAGCTTGATCTTGACATAGGGGCCACTTAATATGGTTGATCTAGTGATCTCTGTAATGGGGACACCCCTTTGCTCTTTCCTTTGAGGGATATCTGGCTTTCACTGTGTTGTAGACCCAATGCTGGGGCTCCACATTTATTTTGCATATTACTGTTTCACAGGGAGCTTTGCATTTTGGATTGCTGTGTTGAGATTCTTGAATGAGGCTCCACAGTGTTTTTTGTAACTGGTCTCTCTAAGATCAGCTATTGTTTTGTTTGAGTAGTCTCCAAGGCATTGCTCCCGATTAGCCAGAATCCTACTCCACACTGATGAAGGGCAACACCCCGAAACAGCTGTCTGTGGATGGATAACTGGCTTAGGTCTTCCCCCGTCACATCCTTAAAGCTTGTAAAAGAGCGGGATCTTGACATAGGGGCCACTTAATATGGTGGATTTAGTGATCTCTGTAATGGGGACACCCCTTTGCTCGGTTTTCCTTCCTTTGAGGGATATCTGGCTTTTACTGTGTTGTAGACCCATAACTGGGGCTCCACATTTATTTTGCATATTCCTGTTTTACAGGGAGCTTTGCACTTTGGATTGCTGTGTTGAGACTCTTGAATGAGGCTCTACAGTGTTTTTTGTGGCTGGTCTCCCTGAGATCAGTTATTGTTTTGTTTGAGTAGTCTCCAAGGCATTTCTCCCGGTTAGCCAGAATCCTACTCCACACTGATGAAGGGCAACACACCGAAACAGCTGTCTGTGGATGGATAACTGGCTTAGGTCTTCCCCGTCACATCCTTAAAGCTTGTAAAAGAGCGGGATCTTGACATAGGGGCCACTTAAAATGGTGGATTTGGTGATCTCTGTAATGGGGACACCCCTTTGCTTGGTTTTCCTTCCTTTGAGGGATATCTGGCTTTTACTGTGTTGTAGACCCAATACTGGGGCTCCACAGTTATTTTGCATATTGCTGTGTGCTGTCGGGTCATAGCACAGTGTGCGGCAGGAAGAACCTGAAGAGCAGGAGCTGGATCCTCAGATTAGCAGAGGCGTCTAGAGCAGGAGAGGTAAGTTAATTTATTGTTTTTGTTTGATCTGAGGTCTGAATGGAGGTCTTAACATTGGGGTCTGATAGTGTCTGAATAGGGGGTCTTATTAACATGACAATCTGATCGGAGGTCTTATTCGGGGTCTTAACATTGGGAGTCGGATCTTAGTGTCTGAATATGGTTCTTATTAACATGGGGATTTGATCTGAGGTCTAAATAGGGGTCCTAACATTGGGAGACTGATCTGAGTGAGTTGGAGTCTTATTAACATTAGGAATCTGATTTGAGGTATAATTGGGGGTCTTATTAACATTGATGGTCTGATCTGAGGTCTAATTGGGGGTCTGATTAACATTGGGGGTTTGATTGGGACTCTAAAAAAACTTCTAAAACCTAAACCGCCTCTTATGGGCTGAATAATACAGTATATATGCTGCTAATTTGAGTATAATCACTCCCCAATAAAAAATTTGATTGAAAACATGTTTGTGAACATGGAAATAAAGGGAAACTGATTTAGGTCTAAATTTGTTATCCCTCGCAGATACTTTTGCATGCTAGCCAGTGTATTGGTGTTGATCACCTATATGCTGGTTTAATTAAATTCAACAAGTCCCAAAAAACTAGGCTAGCAAGGAATATCCAAAAATACCTAATAAAATACGTAAATAATGTATTTTATTAGGTATTTTTGGATATTCCTTGCTAGCCTAATTTTGTCAATACTTTTAATAAATTGTGTGCCCAGTGACCATTTAGAGTGCCCGGTTGTATTATTTATTCATTTACTATGTTTTTAGTAGCAGGGTGAAGCTACTCAACCGAGAGCACCTAGGCCAGTGAATCGACAGCCCTGTGCGTCAAATTATTTTATAAAAAAGTCCCAAAAAACATTAAACCCTTTGCGCACCTGGGCGTAACTGTATGCCCAGGTGAGAAGTAGGTTCACTCACCTGGGAGTACAGTTACGCCCAAACTTTTACCGGAGACTGTGACACTATAAAGTGTCACAGCCCTGGAGCCTCAATTCTTCCTGACAGAGGAGACATGGCGGCTACTGGCAAGGGACAAATCAGTACGGTCCCTTTCCAACAATCGTTCTGATTTATTTAGTCTGCACAGACTAACCAATCAGAATGTTAATCTGTTTGCCAGCTCTGGTCTCCACAGATCCTGTCCTTGGAGATCAGAGCCAGCATGTAGATAATGCTATGCTCCTTCTGCCCCCTTCTGTGTTCCCTTCTCCGCCCCCATCTGTCTCTTCCCTGAGTCCGGCACCCATCTGTAAGTCAATGGTGGACAGATCCGTTTTCTTTTGTGTCAGAGAATCCATCTTGCTCGGCATCGCAAGACACACTCAAAAATGCTGCTTGCAGTAGTGTAAAAAAAAAAAGAAAAATGAATAAAAATGTAAATAAAAAAAATAAAATTGCCCTTTCCCATATCTGCTCATTCAATTTATTAAAAAGTACACATAATTGATATCGCCACGTCCATAATGACCTTATCTACAAGGGGATCACATTACTTATCCTGAGTGGTGAACGCTGTAAAAAATAAAATGGATGATGGAATTGCTGTTTTTGTCACCTCACCTCCCAAAAAAATGGAATAAAAAGTGATCAAAAAGTCACATGTACCCCAAAATGATACTGATAAAAACTACAGCCTGTCTCGAAAAAAACAAGCCCCCACACATCTATGTTGATAGAAAAATAAAAAAGTTATGGGTCTTAGATATGGCGATGCAAAAAAAAGATTTTTAATAAAAAGAGATTTTATGATATTAAAGTGGTAAAACATGAAAAAAAACAATACAAATTTGGTATCGCCATAACCGTAACGACCCACAGATTAAAATTATCATATCAAATATACCACATGTAGGACCCCATAAAAAATAAAAAAACACTGACAGAATTGCAAGTTTTGCACATTTCATCTCCCAATTTTTTTTAATAAAAAAAGTCATATGTATTCCAAAATTATACCAGTAAAAACCACAGCCTGTCCTCCAAAAAACAAGCTCCATCAAAAAATATGGCCCTTAAAATCAATTTCCCCAAATTTCATGTTCAGAAATGCAGATGCTGCTCCTTTCCTTTCGAACCCTGCCATGAGCCCATACAGCAGTTTACAATATGAGGTGTTGCCGTATTCGGGTGAAAATAGGTAACAAAATGTGGGGTGTATTTTCTCCTGTAGTTTCCAAAATGGGGTTATTTTAGGTGGGTTTCATTTTTAGAGTATCTTAGGGTCCCTTCAGATGGGACATGGCTTCCGAAAACTATTCCAGCAAAATTTGCCCTCCAAAAACTATATGAAAATTCTTACCGGTATACAGCACTATAGTTAAATTCCATGTGGGTGCACGTTCTCCCGGGATGGTGGATAACTCCCAAAAATAGATGAATCCAAATAAGAAAGAGATGGAGACAGCACTTCCAACCTTGGTGGTTTATTCCGGATGCAACGTTTCGGCTTAACAGCAGCCTTTGTATGCTTGAGAAAGGCTGCTGTTAAGCCGAAACGTTGCATCTGGAATAAACCACCAAGGTTGGAAGTGCTGTCTCCATCTCCTCCAAAAACCATATGACGCTCCCTGTCTTCTGAGCACTGCCGTGTGTCCATGTAGAGGTTTACGATCACATATGGGGGGTTTATGTAAACTGCAGAATCAGGGTAACACATATTGAGGTTCGTTTTGTTGCTAACCCTTGCTGTGTGACTGGAAAAATGGATTAAAATGAAAAATGTGCACAACAAAAATGAAAATCTTAAATTTCACCTTCATTTTGCTTTAATTGCTACGGAACACCTTAAGGGTTAACAACGTTTGTAAAATCAGTTTTGAATAACTTGAGGGGTGTAGTTTTTAAAATGGGGTAATTTATGAGTTGTTTAGATTATGTAAGGCCCTCAAAGTGACTTCAGAACTGAATTGGTCCTTAAAAAAGTTGCTTTTTGAAATCTTATAGAAAATTTAAAAAATTACTTCTGAATTTCTAAGCCTTCTAACATCCTAAAAAATAAAATGTAATTTACAAAATGATGCTGACATAAAGTAGACATATGGTGAATGTTATTTCATAACCATTTTATGAGGTATCACTGTCTGTCTTTAACATGTAGAAATAGAAATTTAGAAAATCAAAATTTTTAGCAAATTTTCTGTAAATTTAGAATTTTTTATAAAATAAATGTGAAACATATTGACTCAAATTTACCATTAACATGAAGTAAAATGTGTCACAAAAAAAAAATTGCTTGGGTACCTAAAAGCATTTCAAAGTTGTTACCACATAAAGTGACACATGTCAGATTTGCAAAATTATGCTTGGTCACGAAGGTGAAAAATGGCTTGGTCCTGAAGTGGTTAAATTCCAACCATGTGGAAACTGAAATTACGTAAACGGATGACTGAGGCTTGACACCCAATTTCTCCTTAATACTAGAGATGAGCGGCAGGGTCAATATTCGAATTCGCGATATTTCGCAAAGTAATAGTACTGTTAAAAAATTTGCACCAAATTTAATTGGTCCATAGGAAATTTTAGAGGTTATTAAGTCTTGTATCTTTTCATCTGAAGTTGCCTGATTCTTTCAAACTTTACGATGTTTGTTAAAGTAATATGTCACTCCCCTGGTTTCGCAGAAACCTACTGGTCCGGTGGAGGTAGAAGGTGAAACAGAATTTGAGGTAGGAAAAATTCTGGATTGTAGAAGAATTCGTAATAAGTTGCAATATTTGATTTACTGAAAGGTTATGGTCCTGAGGAGAAGTCATGGGTGTTGGCTGAGGGGCTCCATGTGGATCAATTGATTAAGAGATTTCTTGAGTTACACCCTTACAAACCTGCTCCTAATGAAGGTGGGGAGGGGTGTACTGTTACGGTTCAGTCTGATTGCCAGGTGAACCAGGGCTGCTGGGCAGCATTAGAGCCCCTGTGTACATCCTTCACCTGGACATTTTGTGCAACATGATGGGCGTATGTTACACTTCCTCCTCCATGTGGCAGCAGCATCCAGTTGGTGGCGGAGCTGGGCAGCCCGATCTGACATTGGAGCCCTAGGCCAATGAGGAAGGAAGTCAGGTCTCCAGAGCATTAGGACGCACTGCCAGCAGCTCTTCCCATTGTGTAGGGACACCAGTATGACCTGCATCCTCCTCAGTATAAAAGGCCGGCGCCTGCATATGGTGAATTTCTTGTATCCTGGCTCCCCCTGCTGTTTCTTTGTGGTATTGAAGACTTCTTTGGCTCTTGGATTTCTGGACTGGTATTGTATTAATCTCCTGGTTTGGACTTTCTGGCATGTTGATTATCTCGGTTGCCTCTGGCGTTTTTGTGCTCCATTGTCCGACTGGCATTTGATCCTTTACTTATGTCTGTTGTTGTTCCCTTTTTGTGTGTCGCCCTCACGTGTATTCCAGTGTAGGGACTGCCGTCCAGTTGTTGGATCACTGTCCTGTTAGTGTGTGACGGTAGTCGCCTATTCCTGACAGTATATTTTCTGATGTTTGATACTGGATGTCATGTTTCATTGCATTATTAACATATGCATATCTTAAATGTCTGGTACCTATGGTTGTTGTTCCTCATAGGGTTTTACATCATATACGATATTGAAACTTTTCTTGTGGCTTTAATAAAGATTGTTATATATTTGTATATTGGATGTGCAATTTTGTTTATTTAGTCCTTCTTTTTGCTTTGCTATATCAACTGTTGCACACCTGTCTGGTAGCCCCCTGGTTCATTTTAGCAGTAAGCTGCTTCACTTTATTTTGTCAATTAACCCTTGTGCAACTTTGTACATCTATCTATCACAGCATACATGTATATCACAGTTTATATCACTGTGTGTGTGTTTGTGTGTGTGTATATATATATATTTGGCTTTCAGGTGAAATTTATGGATAATGTAAAAAGTTTACGTTACAGTGATATTATATCATGAAAGTAGGGCATTTAAGTAGAAGCATGCAATGGTGATTTCCTCATCTCAAACAAGTATTGAAACAAAAGCCAACAACAGTGGTGGGTATACTCCCACAAAAATGTCAATGTCTCAATAACTTTTCATGTGGCCTTGAGCATCAATTACTACTTGACAACGACGTCTCATGCTGTTCACAAGTTGACTTATTGCATGGCATCTCACTGATCTTGAAGGGCCCTCAGGTCATTGAGGTTCTGGGGTACAGAGTTACAAGCCTGTACACAGTGACTTGGCTGATCCCATAGGTTTTCAATGGGATTCAGGTCTGGAGAAAGTGCAGGCCACTCCATTTGAAGGACCCCAGTCTCCAGCAGCTGTTCCCTAATGATGCAACCTCGATGATCTAGCACATTGTCATCCATGAAGTTGAAATTAGGCCTGTGTTGTTCATGCAGAGGCACAATGACTTAATTAATTTATTCAAGTAGTATGGGTTTGTCACTGGACCATTCACAAAGTGTAGGGCAGTTCTGTATTGACTAGACACACCACTACTACCAAAGGCTCATTGGCTGCCATCATTTCTGCTAAGCGTGAATTGACCTTTATCAGTGAACGGCACTGAGGCCCACTGGTCCCTCATCCAGCCTAGATGCTCCCTGGCCCATGTAAGACACTGATGCCTGTGCCTAGTGGTGTGGTCCGGTACCCTTACTGGTCATCTAACACGCAGACCACGCTGATGTAAATGGTTTTGAATGGTCTGACACTTGGGTGTCTCTCACCTCCCTTAAAAGTGCCTGGAGTTGTGTGGCATTCATCATCTGGTTCTAGACAGCACTGTTCTGTCACTGTCCCTCAAGTAACAGGGGTCAGAAGATCTAAGAGACTGGCTGCACGTGATGTGGATCCAACAGCCTCTTTGGTTTTACTTTGTTCAATGTTGTTGCTGGTCATGACCACTACCTCTTGTAGATTAAGTGGTCATTCCAACTCCTATTTAGTCTGACCTCACCCATCAGACTATGCGGTTGATGCGCTCCTTTTGGCTGTGGAAGTGCTGGTGTTGGTTCTCCTCTGAGTTCCTGCTCGTCCGCATACTTCGGAGTTAAGTGTCATTTCTTCCTATTTGTTTGTGGTTTCCCTTACCTTTTGGTATTAGGACTGGGGGGAGGGGTCCCTGTTTTTTCAGCTGGGAAGGAACAGGTCACCTGTTGTCCTGACTCTGTTTCCAGGGCCCTGTAGGGTGAGACAGGGCCTTAGGCTCCGGCGTATGAACATTCCTACCATCGAGGTCTGTTCATACTGTTAGCAGTCAGGGTGCGGTTTAGGGACTTACCAGGTGATGACCTTTTTCCTAGTTTCCAGGCCTAGTACCTTTCCCCCCTCCCTCATGTGTTCGGTGTGGAGTGTTTTCCCCACACTGCACTGCGACATGTTCACAAGGAATCGATCATCAATATGGGATGTGGCCTAAGGACATCCACTTCTATGCCTTTCTGGGAGACTGTATCTCTTTATCTCTGTTGCAACCTGCTGATGACACTCTGTGAGACTCTAAGCTCAGTGGTCACCTCCTGAGAACATCTTGCCCCCACATTCCTTTTGTCATCCGCGTCCTCTTCATCATCTAGCGATGATGAGCCCCCAAGGCGGCGGAGTCGCCGCCAGGCGGAGCAAGGGAGTCGCCATGCTATCCTAGTACGAGCAGCTCTGGGGCTCATACTAGTTTTCCGGCCCACCAGCTAAGTTCACCTGAGCCCCCAACCGGTGAACTTGGATGGTTTTTCCCTAGAGAATTTTGAGCCCGCGATTCCTGATTTTGTTGGTCAGCCAGGAATCCAGATTTCCACAGTGAAATTCACTGAATATGACTATTTCAGTCTTTTTTTCAGTGACCCCTTTGTGAATCTAATGGTGGAGGAAACTAATCTGTACGCCCAACAGTTTGTTGCTCAACACCCGGGCTCTTTTTTGGCTAGGCCCGGTGGCTGGACACCGGTCAGTGCAGCCGAGATGGGGACGTTTTGAGGCCTCGTGCTGCACATGGGCCTAGTCAAAAAACCTAGTGCCAGGCTGTACTGGAGTGGGGATGTCCTCTACCAGACCCCACTTTACAGTACAGCCATGACACGCTCAGGGTTTGAGGCCATGCGGAAATGCCTGCAAATTTTTGAAGGCCTATGTGCCTAGAAGGGAGGTCGCGGTTAATGAGTCTCTCATTGCTTTCAAGGGGAGACTCAGTTTCCACCAGTATGTTCCCTCAAAACGGGCGAGGTATGGCGTGAAGCTGTACAAACTTTGTGAGAGTATCTCAGGGTACACTTACAAGTTTCGTGTATACAAGGGGCGAGATTCCCATATTCAACCCCCACAATGTCCCCCACTCTGGGTGTTAGCGGGAAACTTGTGTGGGACCTTATGCACCCACTACTAGATAAGGGATATCACCTGTACGTGGTTAACTTTTATACTAGTATCCCCTTGTTTCAGTCCCTCACTGCCAGATCTGCGTCTGCTTGTGGGACCGTGCGGAAAAATCAGTGCGGCCCTACTACCTACCCCCTCTAGGTACCTATCCCCAGGGGTGAGACCTGTGCCCTTACTAGTGAAAACCTGTTGCTGGTCAGATATAAGGACAAGAGGGATGTCCTTATGCTGACCACAATTCACGTTAACGGCATCTCCCCTGTCCCTGTGCGAGGTACCACGGCAACGGTCCTTAAGCCCGATTGTATCGTCGACTACAATCGGTATATGGGAGGAGTTGATCTCTCTGATCAAGTCCTCAAGCCATATAATGCCATGCACAAAACACGGACATGGTACAAAAAAGTTGCAGGCTACTTGGTACAGGTTGCCATGTACAACTCTTTTGTGCTGTCCCGGAGCGCTGGCAACACAGGTAAATTCCTCCCCTTCTATGAGGCAGTCCTCAAGGCCCTGATCTTTTCTGACCGAGAAAGAGCAGGTCGGAGTACATCAGGAACTGGAGGCGCCTGGATTGTCCCTGCCCAACACTTTCCAGGTCCGGTCCCCCATACTGGAAAGAAGGGACGAACCCAAAGAAAACGCAGAGTGTGTCACAGGGGGGGGGATACGGAAGGACACCACCACTCAGTGTGACACGTGCCCCGATCATCTGGGCCTCTGCATTGACGGTTGCTTCAGGGAGTACCACACTTCCATGGAGTACTTAATTTATTACCTCCTTTTCCATTTAGCCACTGACAATCGGATAAAAACGATGGTTCTCAGACTTGAGACACCCCAAATTTTTTTCTCAAAAATGATAGTCTATAAATCTAAAATAATAAAAAAAATAATTAAAAAAGTAGACAAATTAGGTATTGCCGCGTTCGTAATAATCTGCCCTACAAAAAATACCCCATGACCTAACCCCTTAGATTAACACGGAAAAAAATAAAAGGTGTAAAAAAATGAATTTTTTTGTCACCTTACATAACAAAACGTATAATAGCAAGCGATCAAAAAGTCATATGCCCCCAAAATAGTGCAACTAAAACCGTCATCTCATGCCGCAAAAAATGAGCCCCTACCGAAGACAATCGAGTAAAAACGTAAAAAAAATTGACTGTTAGACTGTGTAGATAGTTACATTTTTTTAGTTCATTTCAAATAGGATAATATAGTGTTAAACAAAAAAAAATTTAAAAAGTAGACAAATTAGGTATCACCGCGTCCATAATAATCTCCTGTATAAAATTACCCCATGACCTAACCCCCCAGATTAACACAGTCCAAAAAAAAATTAAAATGGTGCCAAAACAGTCATTTTTGGCACTTTTCCCATTTCAATCCGTCTTTACCGGTAAAAAAGCAAGGGTTAACAGCCAAACAAAACTTAATATTTATTACCCTGAGACTGCAGTTTACAGAAACGCCACATTTGTAGTCTTAAACTGCTGTATCACTAAAAGGCAGGGCACAAAAGGAAAGGACCGTGTGGTTTCTGGAAGGCTGATTTTGATGGCCTTTTTTATTGACACCATGTCCCTTTTAAGGCCCCTCTGATGCATCTCTAGAGCAGAAACTCCCTAAAAGTGACCCCATCTAAGAAACTACACCCCTCAAGGTAATCGAAACTGAGTTCACAAACTTTATTAACCCTTTAGGTGTTCCTCAACAATTAATGGTTAATGGAGATGAAATTTCAGAATTTCAATTTTTGGTAACCTTACCTCACAAAAATGTAATATAGAGCAGACAAAAATCATATGTACCCTAAAAATAGTCCCAACAAAACCGCCACCTTATCCCGTAGTTTCCAAAATGGGGTCACTTTTAGGGAGTTTCTACTCCAGGGGTGCATCACGGGGGCTTAAAACAGGACACGGTGTAAATAAACCAGTCCATAAAAATCAGCCTTCCAAAAACCACACGGCGCTCCTTTCCCTCTACGCCCCGCCATGTGGCCGTACAGTAGTGTACTACCACATATGGGGTGTTTCTGTAAACGGCAGAGTCAGGGCAATAAACATACAGTCTTGTTTGGCTGTTAACCCTTGCTTTGTTAGTGGAAAAAATGGGTTAAAATTGAAAATTTGTCAAAAAAATGAAATTCTGAAATTTCCTCTCCATGTGCCAATAAATCTTGTGGAGCACCTAAAGGGTTAACATAGCTTGTAAGATCAGTTTTGAATACCTTGAGGGGTGTAGTTTCCAAAATGGGGTCAGGGGGGCTTGAAATAGGACACGGTGTTATTAAATTGGTCCATAAAATCTGCCTTCCAAAAACCACACGGTGCTCCTTTCCCTCTACGCCCCTCCGTGTGGCCGTACAGTAGTGTACGACCACATATGGTGGTATTTCTGTAAACGGCAGTCAGGGCAATAAAGATACAGTCTTGTTTGGCTGTTAACCCTTACTTTGTTTGTGGAAAAAATGGGTTAAAATGGAAGATTTGGCAAAAAATTTAAAATCCGAAATACCTTGAAGGGTGTAGTTTCTAAAATGGGGTGGTTTCCATTATGTAAGCCTCACAAAGTGACTTCAAACCTGAACGAAACCAGAAAGAAAATTTCTGAAAATTTCCAAGATTTGCTTCTAAACTTCTAAGCCTTGTAACGTCCCCCAAAAATAAAATGGCATTCCCAAACTGATCCAGACATGAAGTAGACATATGTATGTAAATTAATATCTATTTTTGGAGGTATTACTATGTATTATAGAAGTAGAGAAATTGAAACTTGGAAATTTGCTAATTTTTCCAAAATTTGGGTAAATTTTGTATTTTTTTATAAGTTTTTTTACTTCATTTTACCAGTGTCATGAAGTACAATATGTGACGAAAAAACATTCTCAGAATGGGCTGGATAAGTAAAAGCGTTTTAAAGTTATTCGCACATAAAGTGACACTGGTCAGATTTGCAAAAAATGGCCTGGTCCTTAAAGTAAAATATGTCTGTGTCCTTAAGGGGTTAAGAGGCAGACCCATCACCACTTTCAGGCGAAAGTTATAGTAAATCTGGCTAAGCTACACCCCTTTTATCGACACTTAGGAAAAGTGCAGAGAAGCTTAAAAAGTTGCAAATTATGGTGTACATATGATGTGCGCCATAATTTGACAACACAATACTGCGCGTAAATGCTTTGATTAATGCCCCTCAGTGTCACAACGTAAAGAAACCTATCACCATGAAATTCAGTTTCATTAAAAAATAGACAACCAGACAACTCTAAGTAATGTTTTTGAATGTTAAGAGAGTTCATGAGGACTTGTCTTCTAGGTTTGGTAAGGAACATCCCAAATGAAGAATTAGCTCATTTCTATATACAAGACAGTTCAATTATACGAAACATACAATATAGTATGTGACGACCGCAGATACATTTGTATAAAAGTATGATCTCTTAAAGAAAAAAACTAATTCCCCTTATTCCTTCTTCTCTGAAGTGGTAATAGACAGACCTGTTCCATCTGAACTTTGCAGATTCAGGTGACTTACATCTAATGTGAATAGACTCCTTTAGCTGATAGATGAATTTTCACCTGGTTTTGCTCATTGATGTGCTTACACTCAATCTTAATCTATGTGACAGCTACTGTAAAGAATTTAGTAATAAGTACCATCTCTTCTGTAGAAAGTACATTTTAGGTGTTGGTATAACGTAGGTTGTAAATTACAGGTTGCCTTGTAATAAGAACTCTCAGGCAGATATAATGTCACCGGCTTGCGATAATGTTTCCTGTGATGATTAGATGGGATGACCTATCCTCAATATCTGATACCCGGTGAGGGGCTTAGATTCAGGAGGGGAGCCTGCAGGGTTTCACTGGACCTCCCTCTGTCAGCATTCTGTCAGCCAACAGCGCGATCCGTTGGCCGGAGCATGCACAGTAGCTACATCAATGCCGTATCCACAGTGGGCATTGTAGTGCGCATGCCCCAGCCAAGCAGAATGCAGGCGCTGGTTTTCACAGGGAGAGGAGGAGGACGCAAGGGAAAGGAGAAGGTGGGGAACTTAAGCAGAGCAGCCTGGGCTCCGAAGATGTAAACTCCGCCCCTGGGCCCTTACCAGCCGCATTTGCATATATATATAAAAGTCCGCAGGAGAGCCATACAAGTGACTAACAAAGGTACCATTTAAATCATCTGAAGTTAAGCCAGAACACTGTGTACTGGGTCTATAATGACCAAATGTGGTCACAGACTCCCTTTAATATGTGAAGAGGTGATGACCGCCATACAGGAATGTAAAGGAAGGGGTTGCCTACTCCTAACAATAATTTTAATATCTGGATCACCCTATCATCACACCCGGCACCCCCACCAATCAGCTGTTTGAAGAGAAGGCAGCGCTCCATGCGAGCGCTGCCTCCTGTTCATTACACTGGCAGTCATCTTGAATGCAAGTGTACTTATAAGTAATCAAGGGAGAGGACGCTTAGTATAATGAAGATGAAGCAGCACTAGCATGGAGCGCCGCCTCCTCTTCAAACAGCTGATCGGCAGGGGTGCCGGTTGTTAGAACCCTGCAGATCAGATATTGATGACTTAATTTATGTGCCTTGTCATAAATTAGGCAGATCTACAGCAGTCTGTGAACCTGGAGTGAAAATCTGTTCCACTCCTTGTAGATTTTGGGCATCTTTTACTCCTAAAACTGGTGTAAATGTAAGCGAATATCCTGGAGCCGATGGCACGGTCCCCTCCATGCGCTTGTCACTCCCAAGTGGGGAGGATGGCTTAAAAATTCCATGTGTGACAAAATATTGTTAAAGGGGCGTTAAAAAGTCACAAAATGGGGTCTTGCACCTTTTTTTAATACAACGACCCCCTATTGTCTTCATTAGACAACCTATTTGGAATAGGACCAGGCCTATAGATCAGTTAAAGGCAGTGGGTACAACTTCTCTTTTTCCATCAGTCAGCTTTTTTCACCAAAGGGAATCTGTCTCTGGAAACGTAGCAGTAAGTGGTGGCCAATGCGATTCAAATGAATAATTGACTATGTAGCTCATAGACAGGAAAGAGAGTGTTATCATGAGACATCCCCAATTATCCGATCAGTATTATAAGTTTTACGTATTAATACATTTTATAGGTAAGTTTTCATATGGCACTTACTAAAAGTTTCCTGTTTGCAAATACAGGCTTAGTGGGCGAGTGTATATCCTACCCACCCGTACCTACTGGAAGGCCTCTGCTGCCATAAGAATAAACTCCTAAAAATGACTTTAAAGTAGTAAAATGTAGTATAGCTACCAATTAAATAATGTATCTGCACTAATGGTGTTGTGGTCCTTTGCCACATCTTGGTAACATTGTTATCACAGTGAGGGTTAGACATGGACACGCAATTGCCGGCCACAGGGACAATGTACCATACATGAGGATATCACTGCTGTGGCTATTTTTTACAAGTTGCAACGAGGAACCACAGTACTTGTAGCACAGAAATTGCGGATAATTTAAATGGTGAGTGTATTACAGTATGTTATTTTCAGCCATCTGGAGCTATGGAGCTCCTGGTGCAAAATGTCCATCAGTGGCCAGTCTCTATTGTGTGTATTGACTACATGCTGTATAATTCGTATGTGTCATATGCAGTGAATGGGCACTTTATTAAAGCCACTTCATTAAAGATCTCCTTTGGCCTTTAGAACCAAAGCAATTCACCATCACACAGATTCCTCTAGGTGCTAAAAACATCCTGCAGGAATATTGGCCCATGCAGACAGGATAGCTTCTCGCAATTGCTGCAAATTAGATGGAGGGACTGACTTGCTCTGTAGAGACAGTTCTACCTTGACCCAGAGATGCTCTGGACGATTACTATCTGGGGAGTGTGAAGGGCAGGAAAGCAAGAAAAATTTGCTGTCATATTTTGGGAACCAATTCATGACTATAAAACCCCTGTGGCATGGTGCATTTTATATTCAATGAAACCGGGAGATGGACGAAAGATCTTTCTGAGAACGTTCTTTCATAAACCATAATTCTTTGAAAAGATCTATGATCCGACTATCAGGCAAAAATATACTGAACACAGACAACTCCTATTTAAACAATGAGGGTCTGTCGTTGGTCGGCTAAAATGATCGTTCGTTGTTAAATTGCAAAAGACAAATATTAATTTTGGTTGAAGTTCATTTTGATCTACTTTAGACTAATTTGTATGGTCACCTTAAAGGGGTTATCCAATCCTATAATGACCCCCAGAATGCCCGGGCCCCTCTTCTAGAGCATACTTAACTGCTCCCCTGCACCCGCGTCCCTCAGGATCCTTGCACGGCTGCTTCTGCATCTCTCCGTCGTGCTGATCAAAACATCTGCGACTGGGGGAGCAGCCAATAGCAGCCCACAACAGTGACCAGCCTCCCTAGCGTTACCCGTGATGCTAGGGAGGCTGGACACTGTCAAGACCTGCTACTTGCTGCTTCCCCCGTCATCGGATGTTTTGATCCGCACAAAGACAAGATGCAGTGGCGGCCATGCAGGGATCCTGAGGGACGTGGGTGCAGGGGAGCAGGTAAGTATGCTCTAGAGGAGGGGCCCAGGCATTCTGGGGGTCATTATAGGGATTGGATAACCCCGTTAAGCCCTACTGGCCAAACATCCCTCCATAAATATTTAGAGGATCCGGGATGTGTCAAGAAAGCATTCCTCACACCTGAATTGTTGACACCTGATAGGAAGGATTCAGCGATTCATGCCACTTGCACCAAATTCTAACCTTCCCATCAGCATGGTGCAAAAGAAATCTGGATTCATCGGATCAGGCAATGCCTTTCCACTGTTCAGTGATCCAATTTGTGTGCTGTTTTGTGTACTGGAGGCATGCCTTTTCTGTTCCCTTAGACAGCAATGGGACTGGAACTGGTCATCTGCTGTTATAGTCCATCCATGCTAATGAAAGATGAGTTGGACTTTCAGACACTTTCGTTGGAGCACCAGCGTGTGCACCGCCTGTTTGTCAGAATGCCTTTTCCAGAAAATACCTTTTGTTGACAAGTTGTTTACATCCACAGGATTCCCCTTCGCTGTAAGCTTTTCCTCTAGTGACGTAAATGAGAGCAGCGCTGCAGTAACCACTAGGTCTCTCCACTGAGCGGTGTGGTTCCGATGCCTATTTCCAGTGCCTGAACTACTGAAAAATGACTAATTAGTGAAAGTATTGGGAATTAGACCACCTCCAATCAGATATCGATGACCTGTCCTAAGGCCATCAATATAAAAGTCCTGGAAAACCCCTTTAAGTGTCTGAGGTAGTTTGGTTGCCCTCAGGAACCAGGATCTGATTCTGACTGCAGCATATACGCCTTTTGTAGCCACAGTATATTAGGTTGGAATTGCACACAGTTTTTGATGCAGTTTTTTTTAACTAAAGTTAGGACCCGTTCACAAACAGCGGGCTTTTGTAGCAGAATTTTGGTGCTGACGCTGTGCCAAAATTTGCGCTGAAAAATCCGCTGATGAACGCATACTTTCTGCCTCTAATATATCTCAATAGGAGGCAGTGCTGAGGATTGCGGAGCGGTGGCTTATAGCCATGACCACACCGAGGAGGGACATGTCCGTTCTCTGCAGCCGCTGCTTTAAGCTGCCACTCCATGATCCTCAGCGCTGCCTCCCATTGAAATGTACGGGACGCTCACACGACGGCCTTCTAAGAGGAATTTTGGCCCAAGCAGCCGCACCGTAATTTTACTGAAAGCCTGCCGACGGCCATGTCCTGTCTTAGAGGTAAATCCAAAAAAGAGGAAAAGGAACAAATAAAGTATAAAGACTGCATAAGGCATTGCGTTTTTATTTTTCAGTCAGGGTATATGTCTTAATACTAGGAAACAGGACTCCATTTGACCTGCTTTACATTTGTTTCCCGGTTTTTCACCAGACAGAATAGCATGGTCGAGTGGGCTATTCTGTCCTGCGAAAAAGCCTTGTACCTGTCCTCTCCTACCACCTTTCAAAATCCCTCTAGGGGACAAGTTCACCATGGCACTTGGGCCAGAGGACAGCAAGGCCCCTTTTACACGAGCGAGTATTCTGCGCCGGTGCAATGCGTGACGAGAACGCATAACACCTCCACTGAATCCTGACCCATTCATTTCAATGGGGCTGTGTACATGAACAATGTTTTTCACGCATTACTTGTGCATTGCGTTAAAATCGCAGCATGTCCTATATTCAGCGTTTTTCACGCAACGCAGGCACCATAGAAATTAATGGGGCTGCATGAAAATCGCATAGCATCCGCAAGCAAATGTCCATTGAGGGGTTAAAAAAATAAATAAAAATAAACTCACCTAATTCAATTGATTGCGCAGCCGACATCGTCTTCTTTCTTCTTCCTGCAGGACCTGCAAAAAGAGCTTCGATGACGTCAGCGCAGCTCCAGCTGAATGAAGATGGAAGATACCGGCTGCGCGATCAAGTGGATAAGGTGAGTTTATATATATATTTTTTTAACCCCTCAATGGACATTTTAGTAAGCATTCTGTATTAAGAATGCTATTATTTTCCCTTATAACCATGTTAGAAGGGAAAATAATAAAATCAACAGAACACCCAACACAAACCCGAACTTCAGTGAAGAAGTCCGGGTTCGGGTCTGGGTACCGCATTCAGTTTTTTATCACGCGCGTGCAAAATGCATTGCACTTGAGCAGAAAAAACTGAACAATGGAACGCAATCGCAGACAAAACTGACTGAAATTGCATGCCTACTCGCGCAGGTTTCCCGCAATGCACCCGCATCGCATCTGGCTCTCACCCACAACCCTCTTGTGAAAGAGGCCCAACTATCCATTTTAAAGGGTGAATTCAAAGCAAATCCGTAGCAGCATGCCCTCAATCTGCAGAGACAAGATCTGATATTTACATCTTACGGATTTGTTACGTGTATTTTTACACAATAGAAGTTGAGGTGCAGTTAAAAATGCATTAAATCCACACTGGAAAAAAATGAATGTTTTTTTTTTACATGGTTTTGATGTGGTTGCTACATGTGAATATGACTGATTAGCTGCGGATTTGCCATCGTGGCTTTTGTGCAGTAAATCTTCAGTGTTGTTCAGTACCAGCAAAGTGGATAAGAATTTCTGATATCTCATCCCTGTGCTGCGTACAAAGATGCAGCAGAAAAGTCGTGGCATTGCGGATTTAAAATTCGCAGCATGTCAATTTATACACTGGAGTTCTCCTGTGGATTTGACCCTTTGCAATGAAGAGGGTGAAATCCAATGGCTTTTCCACTGTAAAAATTGCATGTACCGGTAATTTATTTGGATTTTTTGCTGCGAAAAACACAAATCCACAGCAGATTTTTCCTTTTTTTCAGTCACTTGTGAACCCATCCTAAGGCCTCTTTCACACGACCGTATGGTTTTGCGGTCCGCAAAGAAAACGGATGATATCCGTGTGCATTCCGTTTTTTGCGGAACGGAACATCTCGCCCCTAATATAATAGGACTATCCTTGCCCGTGATGCCAACAATAAGGGTCCATTGACACGTCCACAAATGGGTCCGCATCTGTTCCGCAATTCTGCGGAACGGGTGCGGACCCATTAATTCTCAATGGGGCCAGACGTGAAGCGGAGAGCACACTATGTGCTCTCCGCTTCCGCATTTGCGGGGCGCGGGCCCGAACTTCCGGGCTTCAGCCCCGAACTTCCGGTCCACGGCTCCTCAAAAGATAGAACATGTCCTATTCTTGTCCGCAGCTTGCGGACAAGAATAGGCATTTCTATGGAGGGTGTCCGCAGGGTGTGTTGCGGATCCGCAATTTGCTGATTTTTTATACAGAAGGTAGAAAGACAAAAAACACCTCCTTAAACATTAGTAGCAATAAAACACTTCTGTGTATTGCATTCCATATTTCCCATAGAACTTCATCTAATATCTGCTTGTGTTTTTACCACAAAAAAAGCACCAAAAATATAGGAGCTAAAAAAGATATGACTGAAATACAAAATTGCAAAAAAAACACCTTAAAAAAAACTATTTGTGAAAGTACACTCAGGCTGGATTTACACCTAATGTGTGGGTGTCTTTAGATGGTATGGTTAAAACACCATAAAAACTGCACTGGAAAAAAAATTATGAGTTTATGCCATGGTTTTGTGGGCTGTTGTTTTTTATAGGGGCTGGAATAGTTTTTAATCTAGGGGCACAGACTGCTGGAGTGACCCCAATGGCCCAGATTTACTAATTTCTTTATTACAGGTCAGTCCCTCGAAGTCTGACAATCCCGGTTTTCACATTACATTGTACAAGACTGCAATGTTACGAGCTGCACAGTCAGCTAAGGAGTTAAATTTAACAAGCAGATGTTGGAGTGTAAAAAGAGCACAAGTGCCCCCACAGTCTGCATACCAATGCCGGTTACCTAGCAACTGCAAGTCCTGGCATAGGCCGAGCCCATTTCCCATGATACACCAGCAACACAATACTAATTCCTGCCACGTTGCATAGGCCGCTGATTGGATGAAATTTGCTGCAGGGCGTCTCCAAACGGTGGGGGTGTAAAAGCTGTGTACGTGCAGGATCAGGTGTAACACTTGCAGTACCAGAAAACATGTCTAGTGTTCTCATTAAGGGCTCATGCAAACGACCGTATAGCTTTTTCAGTATTTTGCGGTCGACGACGTCCGTGTGCATTCCGTTTTTTTGCGGAACGGAACAGCTGGCCCCTGATAGAGCAGTACTATCCTTGTCCGTTATGCGGACAATAATAGGACATGTTCTATCTTTGAACGGAACGTAAACAGAAGGCATACGGAGTACCTTCTGTTTTTTTTTGTGGATCCGTTGAAATGAATATATACGGAACGTAACGGAAAATACATGCGGTCGTGTGCATGAGCTCTAAGAGAAACAAAATAACAGTATTGCAGGTTTAAAACCTTTTAATGCCTAACAAAAAAATAGAAAACATGTCTGTACACTTTAAAATTAACATAAAAATGGATTTATGCCTTGCAGTATTGTTGGCAGTCAGACTGACATTTTGATAATTCATTTCTGAAATACCCCTCTAAGGATAAAACAGTCACCCCCCCATAATGGAGTTTTTTTTTTATTCCTAGTAATATGAGATGAGGAAACGTAAACCGGACACCTCACTTTGTTACCGCCACTACATAAAGATATTTTTATTACTTTTCAGACAGCTTTAGTGTTGAAGCCGCTGATATACCAGCTTTAGGGTACTTTCACACTAGCGTTTTGGATTCCGTTTGTGAGATCCGTTTCAGGGCTCTCACAAACGGTCCAAAATGGATCAGTTCAGCCCCAATGCATTCTGAATGGATAAGGATCCGTTCAGAATGCAAAGTTAGGCTCCGTTCCGCTTCTATTCTATTTTTGAGACGGACACCAAAACGCAGCTTGCAGCATTTTGGTGTCCGTCTGAAGAGGCAGAGCCTAACGGATCCGTTTTGAATTACAATGTAAGTCAATGGGGACGGATCCGTTTTCAATGACACAATATGGTGCATTTGAAAACGGATCCGTTCCCCATTGACTTTCGATGTAATTCAAAACGGATTCGTTTTGGACTTTGTCATTTTTCTTTTAACTAATGCAAGCAGATCCGTTCTGAACGGATACAAACGTTTGCATTATAGGTGCGGATCCGTCTGTGCAAATAAACAGACGGATCCACATCAATGCAAGTGTGAAAGTACCCTTACCTGCCTATCTGACACATGAGGAGAGAGCAGCGCTGACAATTCAGCCATTTTCTTCTTCTTTTTATGTGTAAATCGATCCTTGTCTTATATACCTGGGAGTAGATTTATCTGCCGTGACAAAAGCCATAGCCTTATGTAAACTGTAGGGGTTTTCCGAGACTTTACTACTGATCAGTAGATTGGTGGGAGTCAGACACCTGGGCCCCCTGCCGATCACCTGTTTGAGAAGGCAGCGGTGCTCACAGCAGCACCGCGGTCTTATCCAGTGTTTTCTAGGCTGAGTGACGACACATGCATTGGTCACGTGGGCTAGGAGAATCACGTGAATGGAGCTGAGCTCCAATATGTAGCACAGCCGCTATTCAATGTACGGCGCTGTTCTTGGTGAGCATGGAGAAGGCCGTAGTGCTTACAGGAGTGCCGGTGCCTTGTCAAACAGCTGATCGGAGGTGGTCCCGGGTATCGGACCTCCACCAATACTACTGACAGCTTTGAGTACTGAGGATAGGTCATCAGTATTAGGGCTTGTTCACACTAACTTTTTTTGCGTTCTGTATACGGGCCGTTTTTTGCGTTCAGTATACAGGGGGAGATTTATCAAAGCTGGTGTAAATGAAAACTGGCTTAGTTGCCCATAACAACCAATCAGATTCCACCTTTCATTTTCCAAAGCAGCTCTGAAAAATGAAAGCTGGAATCTGATTGGTTGTTAGGGGCAACTAAGCCAGTTTTGCTTAACACCAGTTTTGATAAATCTCCCCCACAGTTCGTAAATGGAACCACTCATTTTCAATAAAAACGGATCACAAACGGAATGGTAAAACGGAAGTGGAACGGAAACGGAAACACTACTGAAACAAAAAAAAAACGGAAAAATGGATCAGTTTAAAATGGACTGCAAAACCATATGGGAAAATAAGGGAAAATAATAAAATCTACACAACACCTAACCCGAACTTCAGTGAAGAAGTCGCGGTTCGGGTCTGGGTACCACATTCAATTTTTTATCACGCGCGTGCAAAATGCATTACACTTGCACGGAAAAAACTGAAGAATGCAACGTAATCGCAGTCAAAACTGACTGAAATTGTGTGCGCACTCGTGCGGGTTTCCCTCAATGCACCCGGGACGAATCCGGAGAAAATCCAGGACGCCTGTGTGAAAAAAGCCTAAATGTAAACTGCTGGGCATGGTGTAAACCAAACTGAAATGAATGTACACCTTAAAGAGGACCTTTCATCACTTCTAAAGATATTAACTAAGTATGCTCACATGTAGAGCGGCGCCCAGGGATCTCCCTGCACTTACTATTATCCCTGGGCGCCGCTCCGTTCTCCCGGTATGTCCTCCGGTGACTTCAGCTCTGCGTCTCAACTGGGAGGAGCCTGCCCTTGTTCTCCTGGGCGTCTCCTTCTCCCAGGCTGTAGCGCTGACCAACCGCAGCGCTCAGCTCTAAGCCTGGGAGAAGAAAACCTCCCAGGCTATGAGCTGAGCGCTGCGGTGGTCAGCGCACAGCCTGGGAGAAGGAGACGCAGAGAACAAGGGCAGGCTCCTCCCAGTTGAGACGCAGAGCTGAAGTTACCGGAGCCTATACCGGCAGAACGGAGCGGCGCCCAGGGATAATAGTAAGTGCAGGGAGATCCCTGGGCGCCGCTCTCCATGTATGTGTACTTAGTTTACATTTGTTAGGTTGATGAAAGGTCCTCTTTAATAAATTTTTCACCAATGTCTACTCTACCAACAAATCAGGCAAAAACACTCCGCTTTTCTGGTGCAACACATCTGATACATGGTAGGACAAGCCCCAGTGTAAGCTACCCATGAATACACATAACAAATAAATTGGATGCATTAAGCCGCAGTGTTTATTATGGGTAAATGAATCAGTAATTAAATAAAATAACCATAAGTTATACTGTAAACAATAAAAACCCATCTATAATAACTGCAACACTCATGCAAATGAATTATGAGCCTTAAAACCAGTTCACCCAGCATTAGCAGAGTGACCAAAAACCCCACAAGCAATGGCATTCAATGACATGGCTCCTCAAAACACAGCTGCCACTTCTCCAAGATGTTCTGTGCTCCCACATTTCGTTACCTAGAAAACACCAGAAATGAAACCCACCAAGCCCAGGTGCTTATAAGAAAAGTCACCCAAGGAGGGGGGAACGTATTTCTCCATGGACTTACACTGCCTGTCTAAAAATAAAGTCGCCACCAAGAAAAAAAAAAGATCACACACTCTAATATTTAGTTGGACCTCCTTTAGCTTTGATTACGGCATGCATTCGCTGTGGCATTGTTCCGATAAGCTTCTGCAATGTCACAATATTTATTTCCATCCAGTGTTGCATTAATTTTTCACCAAGATCTTGCATTGATGATGGTAGAGTCTGACCGCTGCAGAAAGCCTTCTCCAGCACATCCCAAAGATTCTCAATGGGGTTAAGGTCTGGACTCTGTGGTGGCCAATCCATGTGTGAAAATGATATCTCATGCTCCCTAAACCACTCTTTCACAATTTGAGCTCGATGAATCCTGGCATTGTCATCTTGGAATATGCCCGTGTCATCAGGGAAAAAAAAATCCATTGATGAAATAACCTGGTCATTCAATATGTTCAGGTAGCCAGCTGACCTCATTCTTGGAGCACATACTGTTGCTGAATCTAGACCTGACCAACTAAAGCAACCCCAGATCATAGCACTGCCCCCACAGGCTTGTACAGGAGGCGCTAGGCATGATGGGTGCATCACTTCATCTGCCTCTCTTCTTACCCTGATGCGCCCATCACTCTGGAACAGGGTAAATCTGGACTCATCAGACCACATGACCTTCCTCCATTGCTCCAAAGTCCATATGCTCCCTAGCAAATTGAAGCCTTTTCTTCTGGTTTGCCTCACTGATTGTGGTTTTCTTACGGCTACACAGCTGTTCAAGTTCCCTTCGCTTTGTGTGTGTGGAAATGCTCTTACTTTCACTATTAAACATAGCCCTGAATTCTACTGTTGTTTTTCTTCGATTTGATTTCACCAAACGTTTAAGTGATCGCCGATCACGATCATTCAGGATTTTTTTCTGGCCACATTTCTTCCTCGAATACGATGGGTCCACACTATCCTTCCAGTTTTTAATAATGGGTTGGACAGTTCTTAACCCAATTTTAGTAGTTTCTGCAATCTCCTTAGATGTTTTCTCTGCTTGATGCATGCCAATGATTTGACCCTTCTCAAACAGACTAACATCTTTTCCACGACCACGAGATGTGTCTTTCGACATGGTTGTTTAAGAAATGAGAAGCAACTCATTGCACCAGTTGGGTATAAATAACTTGTTGCCAGCTGAAAGATAATCGCCCATGCAGTAATTATCCAATAGGAGGCTCATACCTATTTGCTTAGTTCAATCCAGGTGGCGACTTTTTTTTAGGACAGGCAGTGTATTAACCCTCTTCCGTATTTTATACAGGAAGAGGAATTCTTTATGAGACCACAATAACCTGGGCATCATTTTGGGGGAAAAAACACAGTGTCACTTTTCATCAAAGCTAGGTCACGCCTCATAAAGAATAATAATTCTAAAGTTTTCACTTTACCTAAATCGTTAGCCTCAATGTGCAGTATTAAAAGGTCCGGAACTGGAAACATGTTCTTCAGATTATTTAACTCATTAACAACAAGCTGTCCAACACAAACCTCACACTCCATGCTAAAATACAGAAAAGAGCTCAGGGACAAGTTTTCTGAATAACAGTATCTTGCTGCCCTCTTCTGGGCCCATACTATATAAGAATGACCCAATATCCAAATAACATAATGATTCCCTAAGAAGAAAACAAAATAAATTTGTTAACAGTAACTCTGGTCTCATATACGATATAACCTAAAACGGTTGGATTCCCACCTGTGTAATCCTTTTTTTATGATATTGTCTTCAAGGCCTAAATGTGCCAGCACCAATTCTAAAAGAGTGAGCAGATATTTTTACAGAATCTAAATTCAGCTATTTCAAAGATTTCCTCAATGCTGCATTAAATTATAACTTGGTTAGCAGGAAGCCATCCTTGTGAATAAGAAAAACAGAACCCTGCGCTGGTGTATTTGATAACCAGTCTCTTACATTACTGACTGGACAAAAGGAAAAGCCAATCAACTGATTAGTCCTATCTACACTACCTCTGCCCAACTGATCAGTTTTAGAACTCCTAAGGAGTTTTCGGGGACTGGGACTGGAAAGCACTCTTGCGGGCCCTGCCTACCAAAACAGAGATTGATTCTCTGTTCCTCAGACTTGAGGCGTCCCATAAACAACATACAGAGGCTCTGCACCATGATCTCAAGCAAGTGGGTCAGAGGGTTGATGATATTGAGGCCTCTCAGGAGCACATATATGCAGCACTTGATTCTTACCAGCATGTCCTCTTAGAACACACTGACCAAATACAAGATATTCTCTCTCATTTGGACGATATGGAAAACCGTAATAGGAGGAACAATCTCCGTATATGGGGGCTCCCGGAATCAGTTCAGGTGCAAGATCTGGAGTCATGGGCTGTCTCTTTTTTTGGTTCTTTATTGTCCAGGCCTGCTGACCAGCCTGTGGAAATTGACCGTATACACAGAGCTTTGGCCCCTAAATCCGGGGATCCCTCCCGCCGACGGGACGTCATATGCAGGATTCATTTTTTCAAAGACAAAGAAGCGATCTTGAAAGCCTATAGAAACGCGGATCCTACACTCGAGAACAAAGAGATCCTGATCTTGCGAGATGTACTTTGATGCTCTGCAAAGCTATGAAACCGCTCCTGGAGGTGTTCAGAACCAACAATATAATGTATCGATGGGGCTACCCTTTCCAACTATCAGCTACAAAAGACAGAAAGTCCGTGGTCTTCAAATCTCTGATGGACTTGCCAAGCTTTCTGATGACCTTCGACTTGCCTCGTGTCGACTTACCAGATTGGCCGCGTTCAAGAGAGACTTTAACCCTCCCACGTAGAGAGCGGTGGCAGAAATCTACACCGAAGCAAAAGAGGCCTTCCAGGAGGTCCCAGGACTCAGATGGCTGATTGCGATGCTGTTACTGCTTTTCATGATCCCTCTCCGTGAGGGGCCTACTGCCTACCTTTGTTATAGATGCTCCCGTCTGATGTCCTATCATTAGTATCATTATGTGTCGTGTTTCCTCCGAATACTGTTATATCTGTCCTGTTATTTTACTGTTATATTTTGCTAACTGCCGAGTCTAGTAGGGCGGACTATGTGCCTTTGTCTTCTCCTCCCTCATTTAGGGATAACGCCACCAGAAATTGCTTGTGACAAGAGTCACTAATTAGCACAATACTGAGCCTTTTTTATTGGCTTTTTGCTGTTTTGTTATATTCTTTCTGTACTTCCTTGTCCCATGTCTCTTCATTTATCCACTTTCCCTAGTGTATTTTTCTGTAGCCGTATCATCTGTTACCCAGGGGTGAAGCTTTCCTGTGCTTTGCAGGTTCTATAATAAGGTTCCCAAAATTTTTTTTGCTTGAAAGACACTCCTAAAAATTTACTTTTAATCAATATTATATTAAGCTGTCCCTACAGCAGCTGCCCTATCTATGGCTCAGCCCGAGGGCACCCCCTAATGGTGGGGACCCCTCGTCCTCGTGCCTGTCCTGCCTTACCCTGCAGCCGTCCCTAAACCTGCGTGATCCCCGCTTCTAAAATATTGGTCTGCATCAGATGAGATAATGCAGTCCCTACGGGAATATACCACGCTACCCGTGGAGGTATCAATCATACACCTCTATCTACCAATGTAGCCACGGTCATAAATGCAATCACATAGGGTCAATTATCGTCACCACATTAGCCTCATAAATGCAATCACATAAGGTCAATTATAGTCACCACATTAGCCTCAACGCGTTTCCCCCAAAACACTGGGTTCATCAGGAGGCAATAGTTCCGTATAGATACACCTGTGCGGCACAGGAGTTGGGTCCTCATGTGGGGATCCAGAGGCCACCAGATAAACAGTTACGTCATGGAAACCTATGCGGCAAAATAAATCAGATATAGACTTAGTCATACCTCTGGGACTCAAAGTCAATTGTGTTAGAATCTTGCCCTGAAAAGAGGGAGGACTTACTTACCCACGCTTGTTTCCAAAAGCGGAGGACAGGTACCTAGGTCGCAGCCAGGGGTGAGGCGTCTGATGTTGCACCTACCCCCAGTATGCGCCGGCTCAGTTTAAATAGTAAGTACCACGCCCCCCCCCATATACTCAGCCGCCAATTAGATTTCACCCTATGCCATCATACATAGAACAGGAAGTTCGCTCGTCACTTCCTGTATTTGCAACGCACACCTCACATCCGGGGGTGGCGCTATCTTGCCATCCCAAGTCTATGGCATAGTAAAGCGCAGAGTCCGCGGACTCGGCACAGGCGCAGTGGATTACCCAGGCACCCAGCCGACCAGCCGGAAGTGACACTACATGGCGCACATACCTCACATCCGGTCTCCGCACTTACACTGCCACCAGCGGTGTGGCGTGAACCGCAATACCCTACCAATTGAAGTCAGGGACCGCGTGACCGGAAGTAAACAAAAAACATGTGGCAATACACCGTGTGGCAATGTCTATTGTGACGGTCGCTTATATGTCAATTTCTGTCGGTCCCCAGATATTGACCCTCTGGGCAAGGACAATCCACAGGATACCCATATGGATTGTCCGACAGGACAACAGCCTAATGCACACAAATGTCACAAAGGACAATAGCCTATTACACACAATGGTATGATCATACCCTCAGCCGCATAGGACCACCCATTTATCGAGAACATTTGGCTTCTGGCCACAACCTCGGTAATGTCAAAAAAAGATCTCTATATTCATTTTCTTTTCTGGTTGATGAGTAAGGATAGAAGCAAGGGGAAGATGCGAGTGGATTGTACCACCCATACCCCTCTAAATAGTATTCAAAATGGGACTACTTTGTAGTCCCCGGCCAGACTTCTAATGCCCCTATTGGGAGGGTGTCAAAAAGCCCGAAATCTTAAATGAGAAAAGCCAAACTCAGAGAAAACATTGATAGTCAAGTCGTTCATTCAGTCCCCCCGGGGACTGTGATCTCAAGTTAAAAATCCAGGCCGCCTCTTTCCGTAGTATCCTGCGGTCCCAGTCCCCTCCTCTAGGTGGTAGAGGTACCACCTCAAGGACGGAAAAAGACAGACACTGGGGATTACCCTGATGTGTCTCCTTTACATGCTGGGCAATTGGTGTAGGTTTGCCCTTGACCACATCATTGATGTGCTCACAAATCCTAACCCTCAATTCCCTCTTAGTTTTGCCTACATAATCTAGTGGACAGGTGCACTGGCAGATATACACCACCCCTCTAGTGCGGCAATTAATAAAGTATCTTATCTGATTTTTTGTCCCGTCACTGATGCTTGTATTTCCTTAGAGGTCCTCACGAACCTACAGGCCTTACACCTGCCACATTTAAACATGCCCTGGGGTTGGCGATCAAGCCAAGTACCTGTTTTTTTCGGGGGTATATACAGACTTCGTACCAGACGGTCCCTGAGACTTCTTCCTTTACGGTAGGTAATACTGGGGTAGTCCCTAATGACCGTACCCAGATCCTGATCTAGACGCAGGATGTCCCAGTATTTGCTCAAAACTTGTTTGACTTTTTGGTGACCATCATCGAAGGTCGAGATTAATCTGATCTCTTTTGCCTCTCCTTCCCTCCGTACCTTGGGCACCAACAGTTGGGTGCGGTCCAAAGACGCCGCCTGCTTATATGCCTCCCCCAAAATCTCTTGGGGGTACTCCCGGCTTTGCAATCTCTTTTGCAAATTTCTCGCCTCACTCAGGTACTCACCCATACTTGAGCAATTTCGCCGGACACATAATGTGTAATAAGGTTACTATAATAAGGTTACCTGATGGCGCCTATCTCGTTATGTACTTACAATGTTCGTGGCTTTACCAAGCCGGAAAAAGGGAGCCAGGTACTTTATCTCCTCCATAAGAAAAGGGTCATGATAGCTATGCTCCAAGAAACCCATTTTAAGGTGTCCTCCATCCTGAAATGTGCTGATAGAGACTACTAGGCATGATTCCATAGCCCCAATCCAACCAGTAAAGCCAGAGGGGTGTCCATTGCGCTCCATTAAAACCTCCTGCACTCGGTCTAATCCTCTGATATTGACCCTAATGGTAGATATCTCTTTCTGAAACTCTCGGTCAATCAAACAGGTATTACTGTGGCTAATGTTTATTTCCCTAACCAGGGCCAAGTCTCCTTCGGGTCTAGACTCCTACGACGGCTCTCCAGATTTGCGAAAGGGTCTTCGATCATTCTTGGAGGGGACTTTAACATGGTGATGGACCCGGCTGTTGATACCTCCTCCGGAAAGTCCTCGGACTCTGAGCTTTCGGCTCTCAGGTTGGTTGATCTATGGCGTGTTCTGCATCCAGACAGCAAGGGAGGTTAGACCTACTTTTGTGTCACAGAAGCTCCTAGATATAGGCTCTAAATGTTCTACTGACACTTTTGTCTGGTCGGACCATGCCCCAGTCTATGGCCTCCTTACAGCCCCTGCAACTCATCCACATTTGTTTTCGTGGCGGTGAAATGACAACTTATTGAAAATTCCCTGTCTGGCGGACATTAGGAAGGCTATTAAAGATTTTAGCACAGATCATCAGGCCGACCCTACCTCCCCTCCATTAAAATGGGAAGCCCTTAAATGTGTGTTACGGGGTATATTTATCTCTTATGGTGCCAGATTGAAAAAGGAGCGCACATATAAACTGTCAGCTCTTCTGTCTGAACTTAGTCGCAAAGAAGCCCAGAATAAGTCTTGTCCTACTGACATCCTCAAATACGATATCTCTCTCATTCAAGATCTCTATGTGCTAGGGACAAGCTTAAACACGGTTACTTTAAATATAGTAACAAAAGTGGGAAGTGGCTTGCAAGGGTGCTTCACCCCCGGATACCCCAGACTCACGTTACGGCCCTTAACTCCTCTGCGGGAGGTATGGTATATGCCCCATCCGAGATATCTTCAGAGTTTAGGTCGTATTATTCAACCCTATATAATCTTCATTCTGGAGGCCAGGTGCAGGCTTTCCATACGGGAGAAGATATTTGTCAGTACTTGTCTCAATTTGGGCCTACGCGTGTCTACAGGGACGCAGCGGCCTCTCTAGAGGGAGATTTTATTCACTCGGAGATCAAATGTGTCATTGGTGATCTGAAAAATGGTAAATGTCCTGGCCCGGATGGGTTGTCATCCCGCTTCTACAAAGTCTTGGAGGAGGACCTAACTCCATTACTTGCTGACACCTTTAATTCCATTTCTAAAGATTGTCCCTTTCCATTTCAGGCCTTACAGGCGCACATTACAGTTATTCCCAAACCTGGGCGCGACCCTACGGCATACTCAAATTATAGGCCTATCTCTATCCTAAATATAGATCTCAAAATTTATGCCAAACTTCTTGCCTTGAGAATGCATCCTCTCATACCAGACTGTATCCATGGAGAACAAGTGAGGTTCGTACCGGGCCAGGGAGCCAGAGACAATACCCTTAAATCTCTAAGCTTGATTGCTAGAGCGAAGCTGCACAGAGTCCCTTTATGCCTTCTCGACGTGGATGCTGAGAAGGCATTTGATAGAGTCAATTGACAGTTCCTGGAAGAAACATTAATTCATATTGGTCTGGGAGATAAGATGCTGCATAGGATATTGGCGCTGTATTCTGCCCCCTCAGCTTGCGTGCGGGTCAACGATATGTTATCATCTTCGTTTTTTATATGAAACGGAACGCGTCAGGGATGCCCCCTGTCACCATTTTTATATATTCTAACCATGGAATCCCTCGTGAATTCCCTTAAAGCTAATACCTCCGTTCGCGGCTTTAAAATTGGTAACACAGAGCACAAATTGTCCTTATTTGCGGACGACCTACTCATTTATCTAACCTCCCCTAGAATTGGTCTACCATCCGTACTTAGGGAATTTTTTTAAAGTTAATGTCCAAAAGTCAGAAATATTAACTATCTCACTACCAAAATGGGAGTTGGCATCCCTTAAAGAATCCTTTTCCTTTCAGTGGGCCTCCCAATCTATCAAACACTTGGGTGTCCATATTCCAGCGAACCTTTCTCTCTTTTTCAAATTGAATTACCAACCCATGATAAAAGTGGTGGGCTGACCTCCATAAATGGTCGTCTCTTTATATATATTGGTTTGGCTTTTATATGTTTTCCAAACAATCCCTTGTGGAGTCCCCCTCACCTACTTTAGTAGACTTAAAAGTCTAATCTCACGCTTCATTTGGGCAACGATTATGAACTGTATCCTTGACCTGTATAATAATCGCTCCTCTAAACTATGGGTAGAAATAGAACACACAGCTGCCCCCAACCTGGCGACTGGTATATTTTGGCTCCCGAAAACTGCTTTTCTTCAACTGCCTCATTCCCAATCTGACCTACTCATCTGTTCACTAGCTAGAACGTGGTATAGATTTGCACTAAGCTTCACCTAGTGAATATACCAGGTCCACTCACTACCCTGTCCGAACACCCAGACCTGCCACCGGGTCTTATAAGTATCCATGCTCTGGGTCCCCATAATGATGTTCCAATACGAGTACGGCATGTTTGGAACCAACAGGGGATTTTACCCTTAAATAACATTTCTCATATAGTGCCCCCCTGCTCCGGGACGATGGTTACGTTACTTTCAACTTCATAGCTTTGTTACTTCCCTGTTGCTTGGATCGCAGACGTGCCGTGTATTAACAGATTTTGAGAAAATGTGTGTTGTGGGTATGTAGTGTACGGGAGTTGTAATACCCGTCACTACAGAAGGGTCACTTGGATGCTGTCGTTCCTCTCATTTATGGGGAGGCTGGTAAAAGTCCTATTCTTAAAATGCAATGTAATTTATGGTATTTAATTCCCTGTTACTGTGAAATGTGCCATGTGCAGGCCGGCTAGGGATTTAATTCCAGCTCTAGTCACTAGAGGGAGCTAGGTAGCCCTAGTCTATATAAGGCCCAGTCAGGGAAGGAAAGAGAGTTCAGTCTACTCCAGGCCATGAGCCTGTGAAGTCTACACCAGGCCCTGGGCCTGGGAAGCAGTGCAGACCCTGGAGTCTGTGAAGGCCACATGTCATAGGCCTAGGCAAGTCAGCAGGAGCCAAGCAGAGGCAATCCCTAGAGCAAGAGGTACTGAGATGTCAAGAGGAGGTACACTGTAAACTGGAGATTCAAGGATATAAGCCAGAAGTAGGGCATTGGGGCCTTGAAGAATAATTGCCAGTCAGGACAAGCCAGGAAGAAAGTAAGGTTCACCTGCAATTCAAAGTCCTGTTATTTTACCCTCTATTTTACCTTGCTGGATGTAAGCCTGCTGTAACTGCGACTGTACAAAAGTCTATTGTCTGCAACAAGAACTGTTTTAAGAGGTTGCCTTCTGTATTGCCACTGTTTCAGTAAAGTTGGAATTCTGTTTTCAAGCTACAAGTCTGCACCTCTATTATTCCTACTATAAATACGGTGTGCCACCGTTTATTGGCACTGGCGTCACGAAACATCAGGGACTTAGCCATAGGCACGTTAAACTACAACACCAAGGGCACCTCACACTGCACCTGGCTGTGTCCCTTCAGAACCCAGAGAGTGCCCCAGAGGAACAGCGTGCCGGCCTCTCCATCACTGGCATTCCCCAGGTTAGTCCCACACATTGCCCTGACTTGGGGGTGCTTCATTTTGGCGTCACGAACAGGATACGCACGTTTTACGGACTGTGAGCAAAAACGTGAACTTTGTGCCTTAACCAGTTTGCCAAGTGACAAAACGCCTGGTTATTTGAAGTGGACTTTGTGGACTGAAAAACGTACAAAAAGTGTCCCTAAAACCCCCAGAAAGCGCTGTGCAGTGTTGCGCTATCAAAAGGAAGAAGATCACCACTTCCAAGAGTGTATTTGTGGACTTTTTATCATTCTGCTTGCTGTCACTGAATAACTACATCATGGCGCCCAAGATGGCCGCCGGCGCCGTTAGACTTCTTCCTGCGCCATCACTGTCCTCAGTGGCGCGAAAAGTTGGCGCCAAGACCCTCCAAGAGGGAGGAGAAAGCTGTCCCGGGATGCCGCCCCTGTATGTGGACTACAATGTGAGCACCGCCTACCCGATTGCGAAGTATCTAGGGGGCGGGTCCGATGCAGGGCGAGGCCTCCTGAAGCAGTGGGAGGTCCTGAAAGATGCGGTACGTGCTGCCCGGCGGAGTGATACGGGGCTGTTAAAGAAAAGTGATGAGACGTCCCCCGTCCCTGCTGCGACTGAACCGGAATCCAGCTGTGGGAAAGACGCGCTGGAAGAACAGATCGCAACAGACCTTGATGGCCTGCGCCAAGTTGCAGCATCCCATCCAGCGGAGCCAGTTGTGACCCCTGTACCACCCGAACCCGTAGTACAAAGTCCTACCATTAGCGCTGCGCCACCCAAGGTCCCTGTAAAAGCGGATAAATTGACATATGCCAGGAGCCGAGTCCGCCTTGACGGGAGCATTATGTCCCGGCCAGAGGAAGTGTCTACCCCAGCGCCGGCCCGTGTTCCGAGACCAGCAGCTCCTATATGTCCGCAACCCAGCGGGCCAGTGAGGTGGGTAGGCCCAATACCTGTGATGTTTCCAGCCCATTCTGTTTGGTGGGCACCCCCTCCAAGTGGCCCTGGTGCATGGCCCAGACTACCAGCAGCACAGGGCTGCACTACCTCTGATGAACAGGGATCCTTTGACACTTACCTGTGAGCAGGCCTGCTAGGCCATTTTTGCTCATCCTCACAGGGACATCATCTTTGTTGCAGGAACTGTCCCTTTAAGTTTGCCAGGCTGGTGGAGCTTGCTGCCAGTTCCCCACGGCCGGTGGCATGTTTGACAAATCAGTAGCCACTGTGAACCACTGCTCCCAGCCTGCCTCTTTCTGTTCCGGGACATCCTGCCTGCTGCTACCATTTTGGCGTTAAGTACTTTAATAATTCCAAGTTGTGCTTTTATTTGCACCTTATACCCTTTTTAACCCCCATTTCAGGTTGAAAAGGGCTTTTATGTCAGCACTTTAAAAATACGCAGGACTTGCCAGGAAGGTGTTACCCTGGTATTGTCAGAGTCCTGTATTGTCATTTTATGTATGTGCTGCTGACCGTATTTATTGCTCAGAGTTTTATCTAAGTCTATGTGCCCAGAGATGGACTTCCTATGTGTGAGCCTCTGAGATGTTGCTTTTATTGTGGACTCATTCATTGTCATGGACTATCCTGGTATTCCCTAACATCCGCTGTGCCAGGTCAGCGCCCCAGTTCCACTCACTATCCTGAAGAAAGAGAGCGACGCCCCTTGTCACCGCACTTCTCCGTTACCAGCTGGACCTGATACTAATTGTCAATGCAGATGGAATTGATTACTGATGAGTATGTATGCCTGCATGTTTTCTTTTTCTCTTTCAGGTGAAAATTCCAGTCGGGCGGTATCCTGTTGGAGTACGAGGTCGTACTCAGCTTAAAGCAGCGGGGTATGTAGTGTACGGGAGTTGTAATACCCGTCACTACAGAAGGGTCACTTGGATGCTGTCGTTCCTCTCATTTATGGGGAGGCTGGTAAAAGTCCTATTCTTAAAATGCAATGTAATTTATGGTATTTAATTCCCTGTTACTGTGAAATGTGCCATGTGCAGGCCGGCTAGGGATTTAATTCCAGCTCTAGTCACTAGAGGGAGCTAGGTAGCCCTAGTCTATATAAGGCCCAGTCAGGGAAGGAAAGAGAGTTCAGTCTACTCCAGGCCATGAGCCTGTGAAGTCTACACCAGGCCCTGGGCCTGGGAAGCAGTGCAGACCCTGGAGTCTGTGAAGGCCACATGTCATAGGCCTAGGCAAGTCAGCAGGAGCCAAGCAGAGGCAATCCCTAGAGCAAGAGGTACTGAGATGTCAAGAGGAGGTACACTGTAAACTGGAGATTCAAGGATATAAGCCAGAAGTAGGGCATTGGGGCCTTGAAGAATAATTGCCAGTCAGGACAAGCCAGGAAGAAAGTAAGGTTCACCTGCAATTCAAAGTCCTGTTATTTTACCCTCTATTTTACCTTGCTGGATGTAAGCCTGCTGTAACTGCGACTGTACAAAAGTCTATTGTCTGCAACAAGAACTGTTTTAAGAGGTTGCCTTCTGTATTGCCACTGTTTCAGTAAAGTTGGAATTCTGTTTTCAAGCTACAAGTCTGCACCTCTATTATTCCTACTATAAATACGGTGTGCCACCGTTTATTGGCACTGGCGTCACGAAACATCAGGGACTTAGCCATAGGCACGTTAAACTACAACACCAAGGGCACCTCACACTGCACCTGGCTGTGTCCCTTCAGAACCCAGAGAGTGCCCCAGAGGAACAGCGTGCCGGCCTCTCCATCACTGGCATTCCCCAGGTTAGTCCCACACATTGCCCTGACTTGGGGGTGCTACAGGTAGCTCTCCTAGACAGGCCATTTCACTGCTGTATTCTTTGTTGAACACCGAGAAGCCTGGAGTTACCGCCACGGACCCCATTCGCACCAAACTTAAATATATGACTGATTGAGAGTCTGGAATGGGTACCACGTACATCATTGATCAGTGGAAAAGGTCTCTGCTTTTTTCCCCATGCTTTGTCGATCTCTTGCAATTTACAAGAACTTAACTACAAAGTACTTACCAGGTGGTATAGGTCCCCGGTGAAGCTTCACCAGTTCTATCCGACAGTACCCGATACCTGTTGGAGGTGCTCATCAGATGTAGTTACAATGTCACATATCTGGTGGGACCGCCTGGGAATCGCGCCTCTATGGGGTGAGATCTTTTCTTTACATAATCATATTTATGGATCTCATGTATGCGCATCACCTGCCATAGTTCTTTTGTCAATGTTCCCTGGCTGAATATCTCAGGTTAAAAAGGGGTCCCTACGTTTGTTTGTTCTAGCCGAAAAACAGATCATCCCACGTAAGTGGAGATCGTGCGAGAGTTTACGAAGGATTCAGTGGGTAAATGCTCTTGACTCCTTGGTACATATGGAGGAATTGGGTGCTGCGGACCGTAATTCTTCCCTGGGACCCTTGGAATTGGTTCCGCTCCTCAGATGCATTTTCGGTTTAGTTATCCTCCGGTACTCTGCCCTCGGGTACCCCGTGAGGATGCCTTGTTGAAACTCTGACATTTTTGTGCACCCCTTGCCCCTCCTCTTGTTCCCGCTGTGTCTCCCTCCCCTTGTCTTGTGTTTTTTGGTTTGCTTATTTGTTGTGTTTGATTCTTTTTTTTTTTCTCTTCCATGATATTTATACTCTTGGTCTCCTTGAGTTGCTGAGTGGACGTTCTAAACCTTGAGACCATTTGCAGGATACCTGACACTAGGGCTGAAACGATTACTCGATTTAATCGAGTAATTCGACACAAAAAAATCCTCGATGCAATTTTTTTGCATCGAGGATTCGTTTGTGTCATGTGACCACGGAGCGGGAGGGCAGCACTTGCTATTACTCCCCGCTCCGTGGTCACCCGTCAGGTCATAGTGCACGTAAGCGCGCCCTATGACCCGACACTGTGCAGAGCGGCTGGCAGCGGAGGAGGCGGGGCGCACAGGGGGAGAAGGAGTCGCTCTCTCCCTCCCCCTGTGCTGTGCTGCCAGTGAGGAGAGACGGCGGGGGAGCGAAGGAGGGCGGGCGCACTGCGCCACCAATGACAGGACCTTACATGGTACGGCCTTACTAACTAGCAGCTAGCGGCGCCCGGGATGTCCCCGCACTTACAATTATCCCTGGGCGCCGCTCCGTTCTCCCCACTGTGGGTCAGTTACAGTTTCGTGCTCCATGTGACAATTACTAATATCGGACCAATGGGGAGGAGACATCACCTTCTCTGTGGGCGTTTCTTCTCCCTGCGCTGTCCAATCGCAGCAGAGAACGTCACAGTGCAGGGAGAAGGAACGCCCACAGAGCTGATGTCTCCTCCCTATTGCTCCGATATTAGTAATTAGCACATGGAGCAGGAGACTGTAACTGGCCCACAGTGGGGAGAACTGAGCGGCGCCCAGGGATAACTGTAAGTGCGGGGACATCCCGGGCGCCGCTCCTTGTAGCTGCTAGTTAGTAAGGCCGGACCATGAAAGGTCCTTTGTAATCTTTAATACATGAGGCAGGGAGCTGCGATCAGCGGCAGTTAACCCCTCAGGTGCTGCACCTGAGGGGTTAACTGCCGCTGATCTACTGCCTGCCGCCTGTATTAAAGGTTAATTTTCATTGGTGGCGCAGTGCGCCCTCCCCCACCCCCAGTATTAAAATCGTTGGTGGAAGTGGCCACAGAGCAGAGTCCCCTTCCCCCTCATTGGTGGAAGTTCTGATTGGAGCCCCAGCAGTGTTATAACTGGGCTCCTATTGGTTACCATGGCAACCAGGACGCTACTGAAGCCCTGGTTGCCATGGTAACATTCTTATTAGATTACTCGATTATTCGTAAAAAATAATCGATAGAATACTCGATTTCTAAAGTAATCGTTTACTGCAGCCCTACCTGACACACATATCTCCTCATTTTCTTTCAATTAGCTTTTGGCTTGTTATTGGAGATGTATTATGTATCCTATGTGATTTGACTGTAATAAGTAGGCACCCTCCTGGTGTATTCTATTATACTTGTCTGTTTCAATAAAAAGTTATTGAACCATAAGGGTCAGCATCTGGTAGTGAAAATTAATATAACCAAACGATTAGCTCAGTAACAAATGGTATCAAAATTTATATCTGAATAAATCAAAGCCACAGTGCCATAGTGGTGTCACATAATGTATACCACATGAGGTGCATACAACATGAAAGCCAGACAATATCATCAACACATTACAGATACTGACCCCTAGCTGAGACACCGCACATGAGCATTGAGCACCACCAATCCATTCCCCTGGTGGTGCTCGTGTGCGGTGTCTCAGCTAAGGGTCAGTATCTGTAATGTAAAAAGAAGGTTGACTGGGCACTCTCAGATATTTGGTGCAGTAATACTGTTTATTAAATTGATAAAATATGTTAAGTTAAAAGGGAACCTTCCTAAAAGAATCATAAATTCATATTCATACAATAAATCCACTTAAGAAAGAAACCTTCTAAAAAAGAACAGTAGATGTCACTAATTGATCAGTAGTATTGCAGATGTATATAAAAAAATATAAATACAAATAAAAATCACAAGACGGACAGACGGTAGCCGATTTTTACTGTCCACTCTCCCGACCGGTTGGTGATATTCACTTATCTTTGGGGGTTTTCTACCAAACGCGTTTCAGGGCTATCTGTGACCCCTTCCTCCACTGAGGGTACCAGGTTACGTCTGTCGCGCGAAAGGATCAGTAAGAGCATCACGCGGGACCGAAGGGGGACTCGAGGTCCACGTGCACTGCCAACGACCAGCGCCGTACCAATAGATGGGAGCAGCTCGGGACACAGTGATATCTTCTATTGAGAAATAGATACAGTGTCAAGAGCGAGGTGAAAGTCCACATTACCCTCCAGTAAGGCTACATTCACACGACCGTATGAATGGCTCCGCATCCGTTCCGCATTTCAATGGGGCCGCAAAAGATGCGGACAGCACACAGTGTGCTGTACGCATCCGTAGATCCGATCCGCGGCCCTGCAAAAAAGATAGAGCATGTCCTATACTTGTCCGTGATCGCGGACAAGTATAGGCATTTCTATCATAGGGCCGGCTACATTTACACGGCCGGTATCTGTGTTTTGCGGGTCCGCAATTTGCGGACCGCAAAACCCATGCGGTCGTGTGAATGTAGCCTAAGACTGTAACAATTATTTGCTGGCGATTGATATTAGTGAGCTCACTGTGGAAATACAGCGGGACGCTGCTGACTGCATGCTAGAGCAGGACGCCGCTCTTGTGAATGAGAAACGGACTTTGCTAGGTACAATTTTGAAGCCAGCATATTAGGGTCAAGGTGGCAAATGCATACACTTATATAGTGGTTTAATAAGCAGAGATCTGCAAGAAATTCATTGTCAAGGAGGAAGTATCTGAGGAAAGGGATTTAGGGGTCATTATATCAGACGAGTCCCGACCTAACGGTGGGCAGACAATGTCAGAGAGCAGCAGGTAATGCCAGCAGAATGCTTGGGTGTATAGGGAGAGGCATTAACAGTAGAAAGAGGGAGGTGCTCGTGCCGCTCTACAGAGCACTAGTGAGACCTCATTTGGAGTATTGTGTGCAGTACTGGAGACCATATCTGCAGAAGGATATTGAAACTTTGGAGAGAGTTCAGAGAAGAGCTACTAAACTAGTACATGGATTGCAGGACAAAACTTACCAGGAAAGGTTAAAGGACCTTAACATGTATAGCTTGGAAGTAAGAAGAGACAGAGGGGATATGATAGAAACTTTTAAATACATAAAGGGAATCAACACGGTAAAAGAGGAGAGAATATTTAAAAGAAGAAAAACTGCTACAAGAGGACATAGTTTTAAATTAGAGGTGCAAAGGTTTAAAAGTAATATCAGGAAGAATTACTTTACTGAGAGAGTAGTGGACGCATGGAATAGCCTTCCTGCAGAAGTGGTAGCTGCAAATACAGTGAAGAAGTTTAAGCATGCATGGGATAGGCATAAGGCCATCCTTCATATAAGATAGGGCCTGGGGCTATTCATAGTATTCAGAATATTGGGCAGACTAGATGGGCCAAATGGTTCTTATCTGCCGACACATTCTATGTTTCTATGTTTAACCACTTCAGCCCCCCTAGCTTAAACACCCTTAATGACCAGGCCACTTTTTACAATTCCGCACTACACTACTTTCACCGTTTATTGCTCCGTCATGCAACTTACCACCCAAATGAATTTTACCTCCTTTTCTTCTCACTAATAGAGCTTTCATTTGGTGGTATTTCATTGTTGCTGACATTTTTACTTTTGCTATTAATAGAAATTTATCGACATTTTTGCAAAAAAATGACATTTTTCACTTTCCGTTGTAAAATTTTTTAAAAAAAACTACATTTCTATATAAATTTTTCTCTAAATTTATTGTTCTACATGTCTTTGATAAAAAAAAATCCAATAAGTGTAAATTTATTGGTTTGGGTAAAAGTTATAGCGTTTACAAACTATGGTGCAAAAAAGTGAATTTCGGCATTTTGAAGCAGCTCTGACTTTCTGAGCTCCTGTCATGTTTCTTCAGGTGCTAGAATGTCAGGAAAGTATAAATATCCCCCAAATTACACCATTTTAGATAGAAGACACCCCAAAGTATTCGCGGAGGGGCTTGGTGAGTTCATGTATCATTTCATTTTTTCACAAGTTAGCGGAAAATGACACTTTCTGAGAAAAAAAAAAAAAAAGTTTCAATTTCTGATAACTTCTGGCAAAAAAAAAAAAAATCTCAGACGGACTCACTATGCCCCTCAGTGAATACCTTGGGGTGTCTACTTTCCGAAAGGGGTCATTTGTGGGGTGTGTTTACTGTTCTGGCATTTTGGGCGGGGCTAAATTGTGAGCCGCCATGTAAAACCTAAAGGTACTCGTTGGAATTTGGGCCCTTTGCACCTAGGCTGCAAAAAGTGTCACTCATGTGGTATCGCCGTACTCAGGAGAAGTAGGGCAATGTGTTTTAGGGTGTATTTTTACATACACCCATGTTGGAGTGAGAGAAATATCTCTGTAAATTGTCAACTTTGTATAAAATTTTTAAAAGTTGCCGTTTACAAAGATATTTTTCACACAAAGTAATGGGTATATATAAAAATACACCCCAAACACATTGCCCTACTCTCCTGAGTACGGCGATACCATATGTGCCACTTTTTGCAGCTTAGTGCGCAAAGGCCCTAAACCAATGAGTACCTTTAGGATTTCACAGGGCTTTTTACGCATTTGGATTCCAGACTTCTTCTCACGCTTTAGGGCCCCTAAAATGCCAGGGCAGTATAAATACCCCACATGTGACCCCATTTTGGAAAGAAGACACCCCAAGGTATTCTGTGAGGGGTATGGTGAGTTCATGTAAAATTTTATTTTTGTCACAAGTTAGTGGAATATAAGACTTTGTAAAAAACAAAATAAAAAAAACAAAAAAACAATTTCCGAAGACTTGTGCCAAAAATAAAAATTCTGTGGACTCACCATGCCCCTCACAGAATACCTAGGGTGTCTTCTTTCCAAAATGGGGTCACATGTGGGGTATTTATACTCACCTGGCATTTTAGGGGCCCCTAAAGTGTGAGAATCCAAATGCATAAAAATGCCCTGTGAAATCCTAAAGGTACTCATTGGTTTTAGGGCCCTTTGCGCATCTTGGCTGCAAAAAGTGTCACTCATGTGGTATCGCCGTACTCAGGAGAAGTGGGGCAATGTGGTTTGGGGTGTATTTTTACATATACCCATGCTGCGTGTGAGAAATATCGCTGTAAACGACAACTTTTTAAATTTTTATTCAAAGTTGTCAATTTACAGAGATATTTCTCTCACCCAGTATGGGTATATGTAAAAATACACCCCAAAACCCATTGCCCTACTTCTCCTGAGTACAGCGATACCACATGAGTGACACTTTTTTGCAGCCAAGATGCGCAAAGGCCCTAAAACCAATGAGTACCTTTTAGGAGGGCATTTTTACGCATTTTTCTTCTCACGCTTTAGGGCCCCTAAAATGCCAGGGCAGTATAAATACCCCACATGTGACCCCATTTTGAAAGAAGACACCCCAAGGTATTCCGTGAGGGGCATGGCGAGTTCATAGAAGATTTTTTTTGGCACAAGTTAGTGGAAATTGATTTTTATTGTTTTTTCTCACAAAGTCTCCCTTTCCGCTAACTTTTGACAAAAGTTTAATTTTTCATGGACTCATTATGCCCCTCAGCGAATACCTTGAGGTGTCTTCTTTCAAAATGGGGTCACATGTGAGGTATTTATACTGCCCTGGCATTTTAGGGGCCCTAAAGTGTGAGAAGAAAAATGCGTAAAAATGCCCTCCTAAAAGGTACTCATTGGTTTTAGGGCCCCTTTGCGCATCTTGGCTGCAAAAAGTGTCACTCATGTGGTATCGCCGTACTCAGGAGAAGTAGGGCAATGTGCTTTAGGGTGTATTTTTACATATACCCATGCTGGAGTGAGAGAAATATCTCTGTAAATTGACAACTTTGAATAAAAAATTTAAAAAGTTGTCGTTTACAGCGATATTTCTCACACAAAGTATGGGAATATATAAAAATACACCCCAAAACACATTGCCCTACTTCTCCTGAGTACGGCGATACCATGAGTGACACTTTTGCAGCCAAGATGCGAAAGCCCTAAACCAATGAGTACCTTTAGGATTTGACAGGACATTTTTACGCATTTGGATTTTCACGCTTTAGGACCCTAAAATGCCAGGGCAGTATAAATACCCCACATGTGACCCCATTGTGAAAGAAGACACCCCAAGGTATTCCGTGAGGGGCATGGCGAGTTTACAGAAAAAAAAATTGGCACAAGTTAGCGGAAATTGTATTTTTTTTTTTTTTTACAGTCTCACATTCCACTAACTTGTGACAAAAATAAAATTTTGCATGAACTCACCATACCCCTCACGGAATACCTTGGGGTGTCTTCTTTCTAAAATGGGGTCACTTGTGAGGTTTTTGTACTGCCCTGGCATTTTAGGGGTCTCCGCAATCATTACACGTATGGCCAGCATTAGGAGTCTCTGCGATTCTCCTTATATTGACCATACGGGTAATGAGAATTTTTTTTTCCGTTCAGCCTCTGCGCTGAAAGAAAAAAATGAACGTCACAGATTTTTCCATTCACATTGATCAATGTGGATGAAAAAATCTCTACAAAATGTGCAAAAAAAGAGGAAAAGCTATAAAGCTGCGATCGCTAAGGGACCCTAAGGCCTCATTCAGCGTCCGCAATTCTGTTCCGCAAAATTTTGTGGAACAGAATTGTGGATACATTCAATTCTATGGGGACAGACTTTGTCCCGCTCGGATCCGTAATTGCGGATCCGTAATTGAAGATCCGCAAAAGTATAGAACATGTCCTATTCTTGTCCGCAATTGCGGACAAGAAAAGGCATTTTCTATATAGTTCTGGCAATGTGCGGATCCGCAAAATGCGGAAAGCACATTGCTGGTGTCCGTAGTTTACGGATCCGCAGATTTAGCGGATCCGTGGATCCGCAAAACACATGCGGACATCTGAATGAGCCTTACAGGGGTGATCAGTGACAGGGGGTGACAGGGGTGATCAGGGGGGTGACATGGGAAATCAGGGGTGACATGGGAGATCAGGGGTTAATCAGTGACAGGGGGTTGGTGGGGGCGGTGGGGGGTTGTGTGGTGATTGGTGCACTTTGATATTTTTTCTCTCGTGGTCCCAAGCAAAGGGACCACCAGAGAAGCGGGCAGCAAGCAGATCAGGCGCTGTTCACAGAACAACGTCTGATCTGCGATTTTTCTGCCATATACAGCCTGCCAGCGCACGATCGGCGCTGGCAGGCTGTAGTATAACTACATGCGAGCGCGCCGATGGCGCGCATTGCGCATGTGCGGGCGCGTCCTCGCGTCATCTCGCGTCTCGCGAGATGACGCGCCGATGCGTCGTATCAGAGCTACAGGGCCGCCCGCAGGACGCATCCCTGCGTTAGGCGGTCCTGTAGCGGTTAAGGAGGACTTTTTCTGTGGATTGTATAAAGGCATTGTGCATTATATCTATTATCCATATAAGATATGACATATGAGGGATTGAACAGTGTAGACGCAATTTAGGATCATTTGATTGGATATTGGCCATAGTATAAATTTATTTTATTTTTTTATATACATCTGCAATACTACTGATCAATTAGTGACATCTACTGTTCTATTTTAGAAGGTTTCTTTTTTAGGTAGATTTATTGTATGAATATGAATTTGTGATTCTTGTAGGAAGGTTTCCTTTTAACTTAACATATTTTATTAATGTAATAAACGGTATTACTGCACCAAATATCTGAGAGTGCCCAGTCAACCTTATTTTTATGTTCAATAGTGTATAGACTGGGTGAGTCTATTTATCTGAGAGCACCTCATTTGGAATCTAGTTGCTCCTGTGCGACACTATCATTTTTTAGTATCTGTAATGTGTTGATGATATTGTGTTGCTATCATGTTGTATGCACCTCATGTGGTGTACATTATGTGACACCACTGTGGCACTGTGGCTTTGATTTATTCAGATATGAATTTTGATACCATTTGTTACTGAGCTATTCGTTTGGTTATATTCATTTTCACTACCAGATGCTGACCTTTAATATTGCACTTGCACTTCATTAATGTACACCGACCACCCACCATCGGTCCTTTTGGTTTTAACATTTTTAAATGTCTTGTGTCTTTTGCTAATCATGCCTTTGCGAAATTTTCAATAAAATTATGTAATGATGTGATTACCTTGTATTCACATGTGTTTCGCTTATTGAGTGACCCATTTACCTTCTGTTGGTTTTCTCTGATGTGTTCAGGTTGGGTCCTGGATATTTGATTTGGGCTTTATATAGGTTTCTTATCAGTATGTATGTAAGATGACTATTAGGGGCTTACTAATTTAGTCTTTGTTGAAATTCTACGCCATTTTCTTTTGTGCTGTTCACACAGAGGTCCTGTCCATAAAATGGCAGCTGATTGAGGGTCATGTAACCAGGCAAAAATAACTCCAGACACAACAATCAATCTCTTCCATACAAATACACGGCACCTGCCATCAGGACTTGCACTGTTGGGATTTTAGTGTAGGGGCAGTGTGTGTGAATAGAGAAGACTGAGTAATGTGACAGGTCACATGACCCTCTATCAGCGGCCTCATGTGGACAACAGTTTATTTGCCCAACAAGGGAACATGACAGGCTACTTTCACACTAGCGGCACGGACCTCCGGCAGGCTGTTCCGTCGGGAGAACAGCCTGTCGGATCCATCCTGCCGCTAGTGAACGTGTGCCCCCGGACTACCGCTCCGGCCCCATTGACTAAAATGGGGACAAGGCAGAGCAGGGCCGGTGCAAGGATTTTTGCCGCCCTAGGCAAAAGAAAAGTTTGCCGCCCCCCTTATCATTCTTCACCTCCCCTCCTTTGTCATTCTCCCCCCCCGTCATTCTTCACCCATCCTTCTTTGTCATCCCCCCCCCATCATTCTTCACCCCTCCTCCTTTGTCATTCCCCCCCCCTTGTCATTCTTCCTCCCCTCTTGTCATTCTTCTCCCCCCCTCTTGTCATTCTTCCTTCCCCCCTCTTGTCATTCTCTCCCCCCCCCCCTTGTCATTCTTCCTCCCCTCTTGTCATTCTTCTCCCCCCCTCTTGTCATTCTTCCTTCCCCCCTCTTGTCATTCTCTCCCCCCTTGTCATTCTTCCTCCCCTCTTGTCATTCTTCCTTCCCCCTCTTGTCATTCTCTCCCCCCTTGTCATTCTTCCTCCCCTCTTGTCATTCTTCTCCCCCTCTTGTCATTCTTCCCCCTCTTGTCATCATTCTTCCTTCCCCCTCTTGTCATTCTTCCCCCACTCTTGTCATTCTCCCCCTCCCTCCCCCGCCTGTAATGTAGCGTGGCCGAGCGCTTTATGGTCCACGGGTACAGGAGCTTTAGATTCCTGTACCCTGACGGACTGACAGGAAATGCACACTGTGTGCGCACTTCATGTCAGTCCGGCCGGGTACAGGAGACACATGCTCCTGTAACCGCGGCCATAAAGAGCTCGGCCGCGCTACAATGGACTGACAGGAGGGAGCGCTGAGCGCTTCCCTCCTGTCAGCTCCTCTCTTCATGCTGAGCCCGGGCGGTGCTTCCTCATGGACGCGCCAGCCCGGGCAGTGCTGCAGCCACCTGAGGCTCAATTGAGAGCGCTCGGGCGGCTGCAGCATGAGGCAGGGCCGGCGCTCCTAGCAGCGCCCCTTGCCAAGGGGCGCTCTACGCAGCGGCCTAGTCCGCTTATAGGACGCGCCGGCCCTGAGGCAGAGTCACGGCAGCGCACGCTGAGAGGCTGCCGGAATAAAACTAGAACAGCAATTCTTGCTGCAGCTTTATCCACAGCAAAATCTGCAGCTGACTTTTCAACTGTAGATCTGCAGATCCACAGAGTAATACAGTACCAGCTAATTAGGTGAGATTTTGAAAATATCGTCTACACGGCATGGAAATTTTAAAAAAAATATTGAAATCCGCAGCATGTCAATTATTTGTGGATTACATTGTTTGCAATGCAAAGTGTGAAATATGGGGCGAACCCATGATAAAATCCGTATGTAACACATGCAGATTTTGACGTGGATTTGGCGTGGAAATGCAGCAAAATCCACACCAAAATCCAACCAGAAAATCCGGATCAAATACATTCATGTATACAGGTAGCCTTTATTGAATATTTGCTATGTCCTGGAATATGTTTGGTATAATTTATGCTATTTATAGTGTCTGTATCCAAATTTTATAGATTTTTTTGTATAAATATGATGCATGACCAACTAAGTGTGAAACGTTTCTAAAGACAAAAAGTGTCAGACCAAGAACAATGTTTTTGAAATGTGCCCCATTATTTAAAAGCAGTGTCAGAATGAGGTGCCCAGGGCCCACCAGTAAAATTTATTTTGGGGAGCCACTGTACGGATTCATTCAAATATGACCTGCCCACACAGCAGCAGACAGCAGCAAGACGCTACAAGATGATTGATTATGGGATCCCTGCAATGACCACCACCCGATGCATCTATAATAATATACTGGGTAGTCTCTTTAATAATCGACCCAGTTTTTTATATGGATGCATAGGCTCGTTGAGGTGCTGTACACTGCCTATCTATATATATTGCAGTAAGTCTACTGTGGTATGTGCCACTTTTGCAGGTGGTGGGAGACTAGGGGCCCACTTTGCTCAAGGCCCACTGGGGGATTCACCTGTACCCCTGTGAGCCAATTTAAACCTGTTTAAAAGTAAAACATGATATGATTTGAATAGACACAAATCTTCCCTAAAAGAGGGACTTAGCGAACACACAGATGAAAAGCCTGTGCTGGAACTGATGTGCCCCCTACTGTTTGCTGTGGTGATTTACAGTATAAATAAGATTATTGTTGAGAATCAGAATCCACCAGTATATAGGACAGGAGTTACTACTCCTCTTATTTTTAGTGCACTCCTGGTTTTGGCTTAAAAAATGTCAACAAAAAGGGGAACATAAAAAAAGCACCCCCACCCCCAAACATCAAAAAAATGCTACCTGGCTGTGGGGTATACTGTCCCTTCAGTTCCCCCTATAGACTGCTAGAGGCTGTAACTGTAGTGTAGCAACTTGAGTCAGAGGCCTGCAATGAGATATATACTGCTTTATATACAAGATGTAAATGGACAGCATGTTCTAACTTCTGCAGCTGCTGATCTTCATTTTGCATCCATCAAAAAACACTCCACTACCCATTTACATCTGTATATGATACGGCCTGTGTCTCATCACACCTCTGGTGCAACTTGCTGCATTATATACAGATCAGATGGAAATGTATGATGTGTTCTAACTTCTGCTGATCTTCATTTTGGATGCATGGGGTATTCTGCAGCCTGCTGAAACCAGTCCATCATGCAGCAGTACCCAGATGAGAGGCCAAATTCATACAGACCCTAGCTCAGCACCCAGATTCATACAGACCCCAAAATAGAACCCAAAACACTTCCCAAATTCACACAAACACCAGACCATCCTCCAAATTCATACAAACTCCAGATGAGACCTCAAATTCATACAGACCTCGGATAAGCCTCCAAATTCATACAGATCCCAGATTGGACCCCAAATTTATACAGACCCCATATTAGAAACCAATTCCCAAATTCACACAAACCCCAGATCAGCTCCCAATTTTATAAAGATGCCGGATTAGACCCCAAATCAGCCACCAAATTCATACAGACCTCTGATGAGCCCCCAGATGAGAACGTAAAATTAATACAGACCCCCACACCACAGCTCAGAATTAATACCGACTGCTAGACTAGATTCCAGAAATAATACAGACCTCAGATAAGACCCCAGAAATAATGCAGACCCCTAGGCTGAACCCCGTAGTTAAGTTAATACAGGCCCCTAGATCAGCCCCCAAATTCATAAAGACCCCAGATCAGGCCCCACATTTCTGCATTTATGACCCCAAGTTAATTCGTACCAAGTTTAGTCAGATTCAAACTTTGGCTCCAAGTTTATTCAGACCCTAAATCTGAATCCAAATTCAGTCAGACCCTAGATCTGACCCCAAGTTCATTCATTCAATCAGCAGATCCGACTCCAAGTTTATTCAGTTTATTCAGACCTCTGTGCCCCCTATAACTCCCACTCAGCCTTTCCCTAAAGGCAGACATCAGACCAGATTAAAAACAAAAAAGAAACCTACACAAAAAATTAAGTCACCAAAGCTCAAATAAATAAATGTACATTTTATTGAAATATAAGCAAACAAAAATAATAATAAAACAAATGAATGAATCACCTTTTTCCTAAGGGCTAGTAACAAACAATCTATGGCACATGGAGCATAAAATCTATAGTTACTGGATGTTGGAACAGTCAAGAGGCTATAAAAAATAGCTAAACAAGACATATTTTGGGACTGTCATTAAAAAACATCTAGGCCAAAGTATAACACAAAATGGTCAATCATCCTCCCAACATAACTAGTAATTGCATGGCTGTAATAATAAGCAACAACAGAGGAAGGTGTGCCGCAACGCGTTGGGGTGTGAGGTTCTCCTGAGGTGAAGATTGACTATGGGTAAGGAAGCACATGGCACTTGTTCTCATTTATGGTATTGCAGTGTGCATGTCATTGTATACATTAATTGTGGTTACTGTTTATTATTGCATTAATAAATCTTCTATTTTGCTCCAGAAATCATCTGCCTCATTCCTAAATGCATGTTATATCATGATTCATTTGATGACTTGAATAGTATGTTATGATTTGATGTAATATCGCTATATTTAGATGGTTCTTTGTGCCAATCTGTAAAAAGGAAGACTAGTTACAGTATGTGTATAGAAATGCACGTACATTTTTCATATAATAGATTGTACGTTTTCCTCTTTCACCATCTGCTGTAATGTTTGTGTGGCATAGTTTTATCTGTGTACCACAACGTACATTGCATTAGACCAGATGGGATTTATGATCCATGCACCGTAAATAATCCGGTAACAAGCCTCCTGTAAATTACGAACGCCTCAAGTTTATAATCTGTGTATAACCACTAGCCAACAATACAAAGGAGCGAGTGTGCGATACCTAGAAACAGAGCTATGATATATAAAATAGGGGCGCCCTCTACTGAATGTTTGATGTAATGAGCACAATATACATGATAAAGTCTGGTACTCTATGAAAATGAACAGAACATTGAAGACCACAGTTATAATTTCTAAATGATAATAATAAAATGTATGATTATTATTACTGTACAATATCTATTAGGTCAAAACAGCGTATCTTCTGATTTTCTGTGAAACAATCAGGCTAAGGATACTTTTACACTTGCGTTTTGGGCGGATCCGTCATGGATCTGCAAAAACAGATCCGTTACCATAATACAACCGCATGCATCCGTCTTGAACAGATTTGTTTGTATAATCTTTAACATAGCCAAGACGGATCCGTCATAAACTCCATTGAAAGTCAATAGGAGACAGATCCGTTTTTTTGTTGTGCCAGAGAAACCGTTTGGCTCAGTTTCATCAAGCGGACAGCAAAACGCTGAAGGCAGCGTTTTGGTGTCTGCCTCCAGAGCGGAATGAAGACTGATCGGAGGCAAACTGATGCATTCTGAGCGGATCCTTTTCCATTCAGAATGCATTAGGGCAAAAGTGATCCGTTTTGGACCGCTTCTGAGAGCCCATGACCGATCTCACAAACGGAAAGCCAAAACACGAGTGTGAAAGTAGCCTTAAATAAAACAGGTTAAACTGAAACCAGTTGACCCGTTTTCTCCAACTTCTTCATCAGAAAGGCACCATACACTATCAGCAGATAAAAAATATAGGGGGTCATTTATCAAACTGGTGTAAAGTAGAACTGTATAAGTTGCCCATAGCAACCAATCAGATTCCACCTTTCATTTTTCAAAGGAGCTATCCAAAATTAAAGGTGGGCAACTAAGCCAGTTGTACTTGACACAAGTTTGATAAATGAGCCCTGTCTATTGCCAATAATAGCTATAATAGGACACTTCAATTTATACAGATTTTCTTTTAGAATCGTGCACCTAAATAAAGGCAATATATCAATAATCAAAAGGGAAGTGATTAGTCAAGTTTGAATGAAGTTTTTCCACTTTTAGCTGCAGTGGCCATTTTTGGAAAAGTATGGCAAGCCGTATTGGTTGTCACTTTTGAATCATCTTCCTATCAAGTCCTAGAACAAGCTGTCCTCCCATCATTCATCACATTTTTTGATCAGCTGCAATCCAGCTTCAGACCAAATCATTCCACTGAAACCACCCTAACCAAAGTCCCAACGATATGCTATGCTAAAAAATGAAAATGCTAAAATGAAGATGTGCTTGGTCTTGAAGGGGCAAAAAATAAATAAAAAAATCCTCAAGTTAAAAAATACACCTTTCTTCCATTAAAAAAAGCTCTTCTGTTGAACAAAAATGCGAAAAAAATTTGCACACATATTTGGTATCGCTGCATCCGTAACTTATCATACTAGACAATTATCATGTGATTTATCTTGTATGGTAAATGCTATAAAAACAATGCCAGAATTGCTGTTTTTTGCTTATTTGCCACCAATAATAAAAGCCATCCCACAACAATCAAGCCCTCACACAGTTCTGTGGAAATAAAAATAAAACAAATGAGTCTTGAGATCCAGTGATGAAAAAACATTTTCTTTAAAAAAAAAGATGGGGTTATTGTTTTTGGCTTAAAAAATTGCATCATAATGCCTGAACATGTGGCAGAATGTTTACATGGTCACATCATATATTAAAAGGGTTTTGCCACTTCAGCAAATAGCATTTATTATGCAGAGAAAGTTTCCATGGTTACGAGCCCCCTGCAGTCCAGCAGCATGGCGGTGCCTGTACACTATAGAAAAAAGGACCAGCTTACGTGAGCTCCTACGATCCCGGCCACCAGGCTGGCATTTTTTCCTATAGTGTGCAAGCAAGAGCATCACTGATAAATTACAGTGGTTGTAACCATGGAAACGAACAGTGTATAATGTGATAGAAAAATGAACCAAGCCGGCAAAGGAACCAATATGGATAATAACAATATTAGTAAGTGCCTTGTATTAACTTTCTCTACATGATAAATGCCACTTGCTGAAGTGAGATAGCCCTTTAAGACCCGGTCTCAGTGACTGAGAGCTATGTACATATGTATACACACTTAGGCCTCATGCACACGAACGTATTTTCGGTTTTCATTTTTTTTGGATCAAATATGGACCCATTCATTTCTATAGGGCCACATAAAAATGTGGAGAGCACACAAATGTTATATGTGTGCTGTCTGCATCCATTTATCATGTAGAGAAAGTTAATACGAGGCACTTACTAATGTATTGCGATTGTCCATATTGCTTCCTTTGCTGGCTGGATTCATTTCTCCATCACATTATACATGGCTCGTTCCCATGGCTACAACCACCTTCTAATCTATCAGTGGTGGTCGTGCTTGCATACTATGAAAAAAAATGCCAGCCTCTCTGGTTGCCTGGAGCTCACGTAAGCTAGTCCTTTTTTCTATAGTGTACAGGCACCGCCATGCTGCTGGACTGCAGGGGGCTCGTAACCATGGAAACTTTCTCTGCATCATAAATGCTATTTGCTGAAGTGGCAAAACCCCTTTAATATGATTTACATTTCTCTCTTGTTCATTCGCTTTGCATTTTGTTAATTAAGAAAAAAAAAAAAATACACTAACACGTCTATCTTTGAAAGCCTTCTTACTTTGCAGCATTTTTTCCACACCTGCCTAAATTATTGCACATACTTTATATTTACACTCATTGACCAAAAAAAATACACTCCGATAGAAATGTCGGATTGCTGCAAAACTGGCAGTGTGTCCCAGGCAGATGTGAATGATTACAGGTATGGTTTGAGCAGACACTGAGTCTTGCCACAAGAGGGCATAAAAGTGCTTCTCCGAGTGTCAAAGGTTCCTTTTGGGTAGTGCACCTTTTGGTGAGAGATCGTTGACTGCCAGACATTCCTCTATGGCGCATTAGAAGATATTTTTTGCAGACTTTGGGAGGAGGCGCATCATTGGACTGAGAGAAGCAGGATGGTTGTTTCAACGAGTTGCCCACATCTAGGCTGTTCTGACCTACGTGTTAAGGGAAGTTGGGAGCATTGGTTACATGAAGGCACGCACACATGGCAAATAAGGTCTGACTGGCCCAGAGAGAACACTTGTAGAGAGGATAGCTTCATCCACCAAGAAGCACGAGCAGCTCTAACAGTTTCACTGTCCACCATCCAGACACAGGTGGCATCTTCATTACATACCCCTGTCTCTGCCCGGACCATTTACAGATGCTTAGCAGAGGGAAATTTAGTGCCACAATGCCCATTTTGTGTCCTGCCATTGACTGTTAGCCACCCTCACCTTTGTTTGCAGTGATTAGTGTTGACGGAAGGGAAGCATTCGAAGTGGAATTTGGTCCGAAGTTTAGGAAAACTTCGATTCTAAACTAATCGAAATTTCCTCACGCTACGTGGCAACGAATCAGTTTTCCTAAAATGACAGCTGCACGTGTTAAAAAGTGAAAATAAGTGTAGAGGAGACAAGCCTAGGAAAGCGATATCACACGTAATGCCGTGCAGCCAGCCAATTTGCAGGTAGCCATCCCCCTTTTATGTCATAGCTGGGCAGAGCCCTATAAAACCCAGATCCCGCACGGTTGCCGCCATTCCTGTGAGCTGAGCATAGGGAGAGATGTGACATGATGCTCATGCACTAGGGACAGAGTTGCTGCAAACTGTTAACAGAGAGTGTAGGACAATATTGGAGAGGGTTAATGCAGGTAGAGTGGAGGGAGAGCGTAGGAGATGGCAGCACTACAGACTCTGCTACAGTTTATCGCCGTGTAAATAGTTGTGCAGTATACCAATAATCATAGCTTTGTTGGCTGTAAATTTACTGTGCGTCAGTATTGCAGGCCACTGTTACCGGCAGGTCTAATCTATTGCCGCGTACACAAGTGTGCAATGCACCAAGATTCATAGTGTTAGAAATACTTTCTGAGGCTAAACAAAGGACAGGCAGACAATGTGTGAGGTTTTACTGACCTCTGCTCGGTAACTGCACGAGCACTGAACTCTTTTATTTCAAAGACATAGCAAAACAGTACCTTACACAAATGTAACACTGCCATCTAGTGACCATACAATATACTAGACATACAGCAATGACATACAGTGGTTGTTGCTTATACAATACAAACCTTGTATGCTAACACCCCCACTCAACAACTACTATCTATGTCAGTCCCATTTCTGATCTAAGATCCACAAATCTGTTTCTAGCGAGTGGCTTAGTCAAAACATCAGCAATCATTTTTTCAGACTCACAATACACAATGACAATAACTTTCTGCATAATTAAGTCATGAATGTAATGATGTCTGACGTCAATGTGCTTGGTTCTTGCATTAATCTTCTCACTTGTTGCAAGCTTAATGCAAGCCTAACCCTAAGTTCACACTTGCGCGTTTTACAGCGCGTTCAAACGCGCTGTAAAATGCTCAACACATGCAAACCAATGCTTCCCTATGGGACTAGTTCACATTTTCGCGTTTTACAGCGCGTTCGAACGCGCTGTAAAACGCCCTACGCATAAACAAGTACTTGAGCTTTTTTTGGGGCGTTTGTCGCGTGTATTGTGATTGACACCACAGTAGTAAATCACAAGAACGGGCGTACGACGCGCGTTTCCTATTTGCAAAAACGCGCTGTAATACGTGCGACACAAACGCGCGTAAAACACGCGTTTCAAGAACGCTCAGGTCTGAACCCAGGGTTAAAGTGAAGAACCGTGCTGCTTGGTCAAGGAATACTTCCAACCGTGCTGCAGGCCCACCAGACTAATACAGGATAACAGTGCTTCCCAGCTCAAGGTTCCAAATAACGTCACTTGGGTTCCTCTGCAGAACACCAAATAATCACACCATAGTGAAGTACTGGAGATACATTTAAACAACTTGTGGTTTTAATATACTCACAAACGAGCTTAAAATAATCGCATATATAAAATCATAGTCCGCTTACTAGACATTAATGCAAGCCTGATTGTCCTCAAGTAAGGCCTCTTTCACACTTGCGTTGTTAGGATTCCGTATCACCGGAAGTGCCCGCCGGATCTGTAACAACGAAAGTGAACTGAAAGCATTTGAAGACTGATCAGTCTTCAAAATGCTTTCAGTGTTACTATGGCAGCCAGGACCATAGTCCTGGTTGCCATAGTAGTAGTGGGCAGCGGGGGAGCAGTATACTTACCGCCTGTGCGGTTCCCGGGGCGCTCCACTCTGGAGCGCCCCGGGAGCCGCACGGGCGGTAAGTATTCTGCTCCCCCGCTCCCCACTACACTTTACCATGCCAACCAGGACTTTAGCGTCCAGGCTGCCATGGTAACCATTCAGAAAAAGCTAAACGTCAGATCCGGCGATGTGCCGAAACGATGTTTAGCTTGGCCGGATCCGGATTAATGCCTTTCAATGGGCATTAATTCCGGATCCAGCCTTGCAGCAAGTGTTCAGGATTTTTGGCCGGAGCAAAAAGCGCAGCATGCTGCGGTATTTTCTCCGGCCAAAAAACGTTCCGGTCTTGAACTGAAGACATCCTGATGCATACTGAATGGATTTCTCTCCATTCAGAATTCATTGGGATAATCCTGATCAGGATTTTTCCGGCATAGAGCCCCGACGACGGAACTCTATGCCGGAAAATAAATACGCAAATGTGAAAGAGCCCTAAGACGGTAGGTTCTGATGTTGCCTCTCCATGATCCTTGAGTAATTGCTATAACCACACAACTTCTTGACTAGTATAAGCTGCAGATATGTATTCAGCTTCTGTAGAACACAATGCCACTGACATCTGTTTCTTGCTGGACCAAGATATAGGACTGTTTGCCAATTTTAATAAGTAACCACTTGTGGATTTGCGTGTGCTATGTTCACCTGCCCAATCGGAGTCCACATATCCCATCAGGTTTAAGTCACCACTAGCTGACAATTTCAGACTTAAAGGGATTCTGTCACCAGTTTTCACCCCTTTGCGCTAAACATATGCTCATGCTCAGGGTCTCTACATGATTCCTAATGTGGGCTTATAAATGCAATCTGTAGCTTAGTTTTGCCAAAAAACAGGTTTTACTAACCTGTCAGTCATAAAAATAAGGTGCCCAAGGGGAGGTCCGGGGATGCAGGGTTCCCGGCTGCAGCCATCGCCGTTGGTGCCCAGCGCCGCGTTCCCAGAGTTCTGCGCCGCCTCCTACTTCTCTGTGCCGCCTCTCCCTCCCTCCCCCTCCTCCCGCTGTGAGATGCCGTACGTGCGCACAGGCTCAGCCTGATGCGCACGGACTGCTGGCATCGGCTTCTTCTAGCGTAGTGCGCATGCGCCAGCACTTCGCTAGAGAAGAAGCATCCAAGCAGTCCGTACGGGCGCATCAGGCTGAGCCTGTGCGCACGTACGGCATCTCACAGCGGGAGGAGGGGGAGGGAGGGAGAGGCGGCACAGAGAAGTAGGAGGCGGCGCAGAACTCTGGGAAGGCGGCGCTGGGCACCAACCTGTTTTTTGGCAAAACTAAGCTACAGATCGCATTTATAAGCCCACATTAGGAATCATGAAGAGACCCTGAGCATGAGCATATGTTTAGCTCAAAGGGGTGAAAACTGGTGACAGAATCCCTTTAAGTGTTTTGTCAGTTTCAGATATCTCATAACTCTTTTAATTGCATTCCAGTCTCTTTGACATGGTTAATCAACTTGCCTGCTGAGAAGAGACATGGTAGCTGTAATGTCTGGACGTGTAGTGGTTGCAATGTAGAGAAGTGCCCCCACTGCTTGTCTGTACTGTTGATTGGATGTGAGAAGATCATCTTCTCCTTCTAACTTTGGATAGGCTGTATCCATAGGTGTGCTTGTTCCTTTGGCCGCTGTCATGTTAAATTGCTGAAGAGTAAATTTTTGCACTCTGGTTTAACAGGAAACTTCCATCTTTCTCACGCTGGATGTCAATTCCAAGATATTATGTCACTTCACCTAGGTCGTTAGTTTCGAAGTGCTTATTGAGTACTCCTGTTAACTTTGCAATTTTATAGTTGTTTTTGTGAGCAATGATCAGGTAAGCCACATAAATTAGAAAATACATCTGTTCAGCGTCTACTTGTTTAGCATATAGGCAGGGATCAGCTTTGCTTCTTGTAAATCCTTCATTTAGTAGAACTTGATTAATGTTTAAGTTCTATGCTTGAGCTGATTGTTTAAGGCTGTAAAGAGATTTTTGCAACTTGCAGACAAGGTGCTCTTGTCCCTTTTTCACATATCCTTCTGGCTGAGACATGTAAGTTTCTTCTTCAATATCACTATTAAGAAAAGCTGTCTTAATATCGTGATGTTTCACAATCATTGTACGCATGGCAGTCACTGTCATAAGTGTTCTGAAAGTACTTTGTTTAGCAACTGGAGCAAAAGTAGCATCATAGTCCTCACCGAACTTCTGTGAGTAACCGTTAGCAACCAACCTTGCCTTGTACCGACAGATTTTCCCTTCAGAGTTACATTTGGTTTTAAAAACCCATTTACATCCTATGGCATGTTTACCTTGAGGTAGCTCTAAAAGTGTCCATGTCTGGAGATCATTGAGTGATGTCATCTCTTCATCAGTGGCTTTATTCCACATTTGTTTCTCATGCATTGACAGTTTCTGCATCTCTTTCCATGAACCTGGTTCAGTTTGAACGGCTGTGCGAGCTATATAAGATACACGTTCAGCTGGAACATCTTTATTGGTTCTGGTTGATCTTCTGACTGAAGGTATCTCTGGTTCAGTTTCCGTTTTTGACTTTTCTGCAGTAATTTCTATTTCTGTATCACTTTCCTTATTTTCTTGAGTGACTGATGTTGATTCTTTCTCAGTGTGAATAGTTGTGTCAGTTGTTTAAACTTTAAACACACATAACTTTCATCAATAATCACACTTCTGCTGACTGTTACCTTGTTTGTGACTTGATGTAAAATCCTGTATCCTTTTTGAGATTCACTGTAACCCACAAGTACTCCTTCTTTTGCACATGCATCCCATTTTGTATGTTTTTCTTTTGGAATGTTTACATAGGCCTTACTTCCAAAAATTCTGCTGTGTCTTAAATCTAGTTTATTTTTGTTCCACAGTTCATATGGAATTTTTGTTCTTGCTTTTCCTGGCAAACGATTTTGAAGATAACATGCAGTCATGATAACTTCCCTCCGGTATGTAGTTGGCATATCAGCATCAAATAGCTTTCACACAGTGTGCGGTTCATTCTCTCTGTAACTCCATTTTGCTCTGGGTTATATGGAACAGTTGTCTGGAACATAATTCCATATTTCCTGAGAATGGCTCGTGCATTACACTTGTATATTCTGAACCATTATCTGTTCGTAGTACTCTGGGCATGCTGCCAAATGTATTACTTACTTGAGCGAGATACTCTTCTAATTTCTCTGGCACTTCATCCTTATTGAGAAGTAGAAACACTGTGGTATATCTGGAGTAATCATCAATGAAGGTCAGGAAGTACTTTTTCTTTCCTGGAGTTATAGTTTTCATTGGACCACAAAGATCTGAATGAATTAAGTCCAGAGGTTTTTGAGCTTTGCTGCTGGTCTGCTTGGGAAAAGGTGTCCTTGTCATTTTACCTTTAATACAGCTGGTGCAGATCATTATTTGATCACGTGGATTAATCTTAATACCACTTGCATAGTTATTCTCAACTATTTTCTTTTAGCAATCCCCTTTTGTGATGATATAACTGTCATCCTAAAATGTGACTACATTGCCTTGGTTAGTGAGTTTCTTTACTGACAAAAGGTTGCTTTCAAGGTCTGGCACATACAGAACATTCCTCATATGGATCTTTTTAGGGATATCTGGAGAGATAGGACAGTATAGAAAGCCATCTCCTATTCCCACTGATTTCATGAATTGTCCATTAACTGTAGTTATCATTTCTGTTTTGCCTTTATCAAGCTGAGCAAAGAAATGTCGGTCATTTGTCATGTGAATCCACACACCATGCTTGCACAGAGTTGACACCATTTTTGGGTCCGAATGCACACTCTTTTGTTTCTATGACATTCTTAGCTTGCTGCAATCCACTTTGTTTTTGCATTCTAGCTTTCCAGATTCTACAATCTGCCTTTAGGTGTCCTGGCTTTTTGCACACAAAGCATTCCCGCTTTTCTAGCTGCACGTTACTGTGTTTATTTTTGTATATTGATCTTTAAAGCAGTCTCTGAACACACACTTGCATTACTCATACTTTCTGTTTTGCGCTTGTATTCATCCACAAGCTTGCCTTTAACATATTCCAGTGTCAGTTCATCATCTGGACGTGCATCTAGTGCTGTGACAAGTGTCTCATAACTTTCAGGAAGTCCACTTAATAATAGCGCTGCAACATGGAAGTACTTTATATCTTCTCCAATCCCTCTCAGTCTCTCCACCATTTATAAGGTCTGTTTTATATAATCCTGCATGTTCTGGTCTTTCTGCAGCTTAGTCTGATAGAGCTTTCTGATTAAATACAGTTTATTGCTGAGATTAACTCTTTCATGCACTATTTGTAATCCTTCCCATATGTCTTTAGCAGTCTGACAGTTACATATATGCAGTGTCGGACTGGGGTACCTAGGGCCCACCAGTAAAATTTATTTTGGGGGCCCACTGTACGGATACATTCCAATATAATAAATAATCTAACAAGTTTTTTATATGAACATAGACCGGTGGAGGTGGTGTACACTGTATATATGTATGTAGTGCATGTTATGTGCCACTTGTGCAGGGGGTGGGAGACTAGGGGCCCACTTTGCCCTGGGGCCCACCGGGGGATTCCCCTGCACCCCTGTGGGCCAGTCCGAGCCTGCATATATGTATGATTTGATCATCGTCTATGCACAGGGAGATTGTGCTCTGGGCTTTCTGAGCTCTGTCTAACCACTTCTCTGTGGGCTGTGCAGGTCTAGGTTCATTTATACATTTCCACGTATCTTCTCTTACAAGCAGAATTTTCATCTTGAATTTCTAGGATTGGTAGTTCTGATTTGTCAGATTTGCTATGGAAAACTTTGCAGAGGAGATGGTGGCAGCCATTTCTGCTGTTTGTCTTTCTGATGCTGTCTCCTGCACTCAATTGCTTTAGCTTGCTGTATCTGCTTATATCCAGGGGTAATCTGTATAATATACTGGGCTTCTGTAGCATGTCCTGGGCCCAAAACCTGTTAGAAATACTTTCTGAGGCTAAACAAAGGACAGGCAGACAGTGTGTGAGGTTTTACTGACCTCTGCTCGGTAACTGCATGAGCACTGAACTCTTTTATTTCAAAGACACAGTAAAACACAAATGTAACACTACCATCTAGTGACCATACAATATACTAGACATACAGCAATGACATACAGTGGTTGTTGCTTATACAATACAAACCTTGTATGCTAACATATAGCTAATCTATCTTAAATCCGTTTTTTATGCCGGATTTTAAAACACTGCTTTTAGGCAGATTGGCCTTGGTATACCTGATTTATAGCGATTCGTGACAATATTAATTTGTTACAAATCAAATTTCTTGTTGAACTTTGGCGAAGCTGCAGAATCAAATTTTTCAAAAATTTGTTCATCTCTAGCAATAATGTCCTGAACAAGAAACCTGGGCTGCTTTCTAACTTAAAGGGGTTCTCCGAGAATTAAGAAAATGATAATACATAAATCTTACTTTATTATAAATATATTCCCAAATACCTTTCATTAGTCCACACAAAACCTGTCTTATTCACTCAAGAGGACAAGTTACTTCACAAAATTGAGGTAAAAAGCTGCTTCACCCTCCTCTCTGCTTGTCAGGGATTCTGATCCTGAATACAGTTTAATATCATATTTAGCTGAATCTCTGTAGGAATGGAGTTCATTAGGAGACATGAAGTACAGAGAGGACGGACAGGACAGACTGTGGTAATGTGGGGCTGTGGTAATGGAGACTGCATACAAGTGCTGCTGCTCATTAACCACATCTGCTCATGAATTCAGTTCCAACAGAGATTCAAGCTAAAGATCTTATCATCTGTGTTCAGGCTCATAATCCCTGACAAGTAGAGCAGAGAGGAGCATGAGGCAGCTCTTTATCTCAGTGTTGTGAAGTAACTTGTCCTCCTGTGTGATTAGGACAGGTTTTGTGTGTACTAATAGGACAACAGCCATTTTGTTTCTCCTGATGATTGCTCCACAGACAAAATAATATGACGTCCGAAAATAGCCAAGTGTGCTGTGCGGCTATTTTTGGAGCTTCTATCAGACAACGATATGTTTTCAATGTCTGAGATGGTACAACCCCCCTTTAATATAGATATTGAGATGGAAAATTAAAAATAACACCACCAAAAATTATTTACAAATATGTTAAACATTAAACCATGAATAGGTCCAGTGGCGTGCCTAAGGTGTTTGGCACCTGGGGCGGGTCATTTCTTTGTACCCCCCTTACAGTAGTATTGCCCTCATTGTGCAACCTTCACAGTAGTTTTGTACAGATGTGTGCCCTCTCACAGTAGTTATGCCCATATTGTGCCGCCCTCACAGTAGTTATGCCCTCTCTGTGCCCCTTTCACAGTTGTAATGCCCTCTTTGTGCTCCCTTCACAGTAATAATCCCCATTGTGTCCCCTTCACAGTAATAATACCCATTGTGCCCCCTTCATAGTAATAATCCCTATTGTGCCCCCTTTATAATATTAATGCCCACTATTCCCCTTCATAGTAATAATGCCCATTGTGCCCCCTTAATAGTAGTTATGCCCACTGTGCTAGTAATGCTCTCTGTGCCTCCTCCATAGTAGAAATCCCCATTGTGCCCCCTTCACAGTAATAATGTCCACTGTGCCCCCGTCATAGTAATAATGCCCTCTGTGCCCCCTTCATTGTAGTAATGCCCTCTGGCTCTGTGCCCTCTCCATAGTAGAAATGCCCATTGTGCCCCCTTCACATTAGTAATGCCCTCTCTGCCCCCTCCATAGTAGTAATGGTCTCTGTGCCCCAGCGCGATCTGGGCCTGCAGGCTTATGGTAGAGCAGGGAGAAGTCTTCCTGCTTCACCATTCAGAGTGCCGCCGGCCTAAAGGAGGGGAGGAGGGGAGGCGTGGTCACTGTGGGAAGGCGGCATGACCAGTCAGCGCAACAAATATATCTTCATCTACGCTATAAGTTGCATTCGCCTATGGACAGTGTAGCTGACACTATTATGTGAAAGACAGAGGCGGACACAGACAGCAGAGCCCCCCCCCCAAGCCAAATTCTCAACCTACCCTATTCCATCCTAACATTACTTATAGCAATACAAAACATACAGGGTAAGGCAAATTTTACTGCGGCACTACGCTTCGGCCACCTGACCTAGCAGAGAATGTAAGGAGTTGGCCGGACACAAACTCAGGCATGCAGCAGTTTGTGTACTGACAATTTTTTTTATTTTTCCAGATTGTGGCCATGTTCCGTCTCCATAAAAACAGACTGTTTTTCATCTGTGTGAAATCAGTATTGTCTCTGACTGTGTTCTGCTTGTCTATTTTTTTACATTCATATGGCATCAGTATGTTATACATGTTTCAAAAAAGCAGTACTAATGGCATTCACTTCTTTTAAGAGTCCTCAAGCAACCATGCATGAAAACAGACTGCACACAAATGGTGTCCCTGAATGGGCGAGACTAGAGTGAGAATCACAGTAGTGCATGCAGCAATTTTCTCTGCGTGGATCTTGTGGAAAATGTGGAAAATCTGGCATTACTTGTTGTAGAGACTTGATTCTGCTGGTGCCCATGTTACATATTTTCTTTTGCGATACCAGGATACCAGTGCTGGAAATGATATTATTCAAATGAAAGAAGAATCATCTGTATGTCATTTGTGTCATTTGGGAACAAATGCAACTTCTTCTGATATATAATATAAATTATTTAAATCAATTCACTATAAATGTAAATTTATTTAAATTAGCTGATTTGAACTTGTCATTGAATTTGGCAAAAACAATAGCATTTCATTATGCCAGCTCTTATTCTGCTTTGTTTATTCTACCATGGAACATTTTAGGAGGTACTAATATCCTAGGGTTAATGCTGATTTCAGATGCAGCTTTCATTTATTGTGGCATATTTGACCTTGCACTTGACTGGCCTCATGACTCAATCGCTTGGAAGTTGTAAAATACTGAAGACCTTCAAAGATCCATTGCTATTTTCAGATCATTTCCTCTAGAGACTGTGGATTGCTAGTTTAAACTATTTCAAAGTTTATGTGAGCATCAAAAAACATTCTGTAAAAAAAAAAATGCTTAAATTCCGGTAATCCTATGATGTCTTCTGAATCCCAGACAGTACACAGTATATCTCCATGCAGCGTGATCAACAAACCCGCATTTGTTTTTGCTTTCCAGCAGAAATAGATGAAAAGCTGCAGCTATAGCTATATAGCGACTATGAAAATAAGTTTATGAAATATATACAGTCATAGGAAAAAGTAAGTGAACGAGTTTCCTGCATTTCTGCACTGTTTACTGATATGAGGGGTGTTCAGTAAGTTGTCTACCCCAGCATTTTCTGTCAGTATTAGATAGCTGAGCTTGTCTGTGCAGGTTGAGACATGTCAGGATATGCAAGACACACAGTATCAGTTCAGTCTGAAGAAAGCACTGGAAGTGACACGATGGCAAGTGCAGTACAGTGCGGAACTATAAAGAAAGTGAGGGATTTGGAGCTTCATTCTGTGAGTAAATTCTTTACAAAGGAAGAAAAGAATCCTAAAGAAATCCATGAAAGGATGATTGTTGCATATGGTGATGATGCACTTTCCTACTATCAAGTAAGGTCCTGGGCCAAGTAGTTTAAATGGGGTAGGGAATCGATTGAAGGTGACCCCTGTTCAGCACAACCCATCAAAGTGTCTTCAGAGGAAATGTTCCAAATATGGAGGCCATGATTTTAGAAGATTGTCGGGTCAAAGTCAGTATTATAGCTCAGGAATTAGACTTTTGAGTTTATGCCTAAGCAAAGCAATTTAGCCAAGATAATTTAGACATAGAGAAAATCCAGAGATTTCTATTATCGAATTATTATAGGTGATGAAATATGGGTCCGCCATCATGATTCTGAGACCAAACAAAAGTCCATGGAATGGAAGTACAAGGGGTCATCAACTCCAAAGGAATTTTATGTGCAGCAGTCAGATAGAAAGATCTTGGCAACAGTTTTTTCACAACAATGCGCCAGCTCACAAGTCTCGCAAATCACAAGCTGATGTCAGGAAATGCAGCTTGATGGAGCTTAGCCATCCACCCTACAGTCCAGACCTGGCTCAAAGTAATTATTTTCTCGTTTAAGACCTGAAGAAGTTTCTGGGTGGACAACAATTTCCTGATAATAATGCAGTCAAAGAGGTGGTAACAGGGTTCCTGCAACAGAAGAAGTCTTCTTCTATTCTGAGAGCACATAATCACTGAAGACAATGTGGAATAAATGTGCTGAAGTCAGGGGGGATTACATTTAAAAGTAGTAAGTTTAATTTTTTCTAAAAATTTTGGGGGTCATTTATGATCAGATATACGCCACTTTTGTGCCGTATACTATAGACTGCAGCGGCTTACCACTGCAGTCTATGGAAGAATTATAGGCAGGACTTGATAGGCTGCCATAGCAACCAGATGGCTCCTGCGATCTCCCTGTAGCACTCAGATGCTGTGGTCACAATTAACCATTTCATCTGAGATCCATGGTAAGAGTTCTATCCGATCACAGACTATGCCATCAGGTATCTGTTGTGTAAAACAAATGAACCAGACAGCTATGGCGCCCGCTCAGCTCCTCAGTGGGTGCCATCTTTAACCCTTAGTATACCGGAGGTTTTTTCTTTTTTTGCGTTTTAATTTTTCTTCCTTATCTTCCTTGAGCCATAACTTTTTTTTATATTTCCTTTCAAATAGCTGTATGAGGGCTTATTTTTTGCGGGACAAGTTTTTCTTTCTAAGGGCTTATACACATGGCTGTTGTGCGGTCGTTCCGTTCATTGGGGAAGGCAATTTGCGGTCCCAAATGCACAGGCAACATCTGTGCTGCAGCCAGGACGGATCGAGATCCATTCAACTTGAATGGGTCCGTGATCCATCTGCACCGTAAAAATATAGAACATGTTCTATTTTTTTGCAGTGCGGAGGCAAGGCCAGAAACACCACGGAAGCACTCCATAGTGCTTCTGTGGGCTTCCGATCCGTGCTTCCGCACCGCACCGCATCTCCTGGATTGCGGTGCCCGTGTATTGCGGACTCCCTGTATGCAAATGGGGTGGAGTTGGAAAAAAATTCCTCCACCGTTTTACGAGTTACGTTCGCACGGCATTCTGTTTGCAGTAAAACTGACCCATGCCCTTCATTCTCTCGGTCAGTACGATTACAATGATACCTCATTTGTACACTAAATAGTGTAAAAATAAATGTAAACTTTTTAAAAATGTGCACCATATTCAGACCCCCGTAACTTTTTTTTTTCATTTTTTGCAGGACAATCTGTAGTTTTTATTGATACCATTTTGGAGTGTGCGTGACTTAAGAAAAGCAATGGAAAAATGGCAAATTGGCCATTTTGACCCTTTTTTCAGTTACACCATTCACTATATTGGAAAAATATTTTAATATTTTATTAGTACTGGTGTTTTCATTTGCGGTGATACCCATGATGTTTATACTTTTTGTTATTTAGGTATTTATTATTTTTATTATACGGAAAGAGGGATGATTTAAACTTTCATTTATTTTCTTTTTACATATTTTTTTACATTTTTTTTTATAATGATTTTGAAGCTCATATATGAGCCTATAATAAGAATTGCAGCATGAATGCTCTGGATCTCGTTAGCAAGACTCAAAGCATTCAAAACAATTACCGACATCCCCATTGGTCGCAGGGGATGTCGGTAGGCTGTCCGGAAGCACGAGCTTTTGACACTTTAGATGCCGTGATCTCACTTGATCACAGCATCTAAAGCCTTTAATTACCTTGATCGGCATTATTGCCAGTCATATTAACAGCAGAGACCTGCTGGCAATGACTCCCGCTGCATGTGTGAGTGGGCACCATATTTGCCTATTGCTCCAGCACTGTACATGTACAGCGCTGGTAGCGAAAGGGTTAAACATCCAACATCTGCCATACATGTACGGTGGATGCCTGGAAGGGGTTGAAGTCTATAGTACAATATGAAATTCACTTCATACAAAGGGGGGAATTTACTAAACCTGTACAACAGTTTTTTGGTGTAAAAAATTTGCACATTTTTCTGAGAGTGCCATTTAGCACTAACATTTTTTGACTTTTTGCCCCTTTCCAAAAAAAGTGGGCAGGGCATGGGCAGGCCATGGACAGTTGATATGCATCCCAACACATTTACCAATATGTGTGCCAGAAAACTGGTGCACATTACAAAAACAATCTACGCTGACTCCTTGCTAGCATAGATGCACCAAAATTGCACCTCTTAATAATTTTGATGCATTGTATAGTACTTAAAACCGGCATCAGAAGACTTCATTAAGGACCATTAAAGGGTCAAGAGTTTTCAGAAAACATTTCATATGTCATGAGGGAGATGTGCTGATCTACTGATCGCTAGAACTAGGAGAGAGAAACATACAGGGTGTAATTTATTAAGACCAACGTTTTAGACCCCGGTCATAATAACCCCTATAGCTTAAGTCATGAAGAGGCAACGGACTCAACCTCAACATATCCAGTGTCCGTCTAAATGTAAGCCAGCTCCCTTGCTGGCTTACATTCAGACCATTTTCTAAGCCTACAACAGGCGCAGAAAATGATGAATCAGATGGGTCTGCCAGCCCGTCCCCTTCCCCGCCCACGACTTTTTTAGATCTGGCATGAGCATGGAAAAGTCGCAGATTGCGGCACAAATAACCTTTGCGTCGCAATCTGAGCCAGAAATACGTCTCATATAGCTGTATTTCTGGATAGCAAAGAACCCCCATAGAGTTCTCTGTCCTCGCTGCAGGAGAGGAGGCAAGAAGGACTCAATAGAAAGTCTATGGGCCTGCGTCACGCTTCTCGCTCCTCATTCTAGCGATCAGTAAGGATCTCAATAATCTCAAAACCACATTGATCAAAACTTTTGATATGTCTCTATAACATATCAAAAACTTTCTGAATGCTCAAAACTTTGTTAGTGCTTAGGAAAATAACGTTTCTATATTTTGCTATTGCAATCTTATGTAAATAACTCACAGATAGATAAAATGTACATTAAAAGTGTTCTAAAGGTGTTTTGAGCACAATATGGCCCTAATGTTATTGTGCCTAGAGTGTGGATAAGGTGCCAAAATTTGGTGCTTCTCTGGTGTAATATGTTGCACCAAGTTTTAGACATATTTGTGAAGCAATGGCACCAAAAATAATCCAAAGCACCAAGCTGAACTAGGGGATGCGGCTTTGCAATAAAGAGACGTGGCATATTTAAAAGGGGCACTGCCTAAGATACAACAAAATTGTACCAAAATGTTGGCCTCAATTTCTCTTGCAAAGTAACGCAACTGGTAGGTGGTGTCAAGTTAAAACTAAAAGAGCATGAGTTTTACACTGCCTACACATTAGACTGGATTAGTAAATCAGCTCCCATCTATTGTTTTTGGCAAGGATCTTTATTATTCTGCATTAATATATATGTGCAACACAAGATGGCAGCAGAGATGCATTTCACTGATCTAATTCTTTAACCATAAGACCCAGCAGCATGTTTTTTTGATATTTTCTGTCCTCGGAGCTGTTGTTATTTTATATTTTAGGTTACTGTCAAAACAAGTCATTTACTAAAGATTTTATGTAATACAATAGAGGACTGCCTGACAGCATAAAAAAGCTAAAAAAAACTGGGTCAACATCAGAGCTTACAAGCTGCACCATGTTTATCAAAACTGAAATTACGTTTTCCACGTATGGTGCAATCATTTTTCCTTACTTCTGTGCTTAGAAGATTGATCTAAACCCCCTCCTCTTGCATCTTAGAATTCAAAAGTGCCTGCTGATCTCTTGCTCTCACTGAAGTGGTTTTCTTTTGATCATGGCCTTTTTAATCCATTATTATTTATTATTAACTTTTATTTGTAGGGAACCAATTTATTATATTGTGTCCTCCATAAGCTTGAATTAAAACCTGACAATAAGAAACTGACAAAGACACAGAGAAACAAAAAGCAGAGTCTAGTTTGCCCCAAACAACAGGAAAAATAAGGCCCGCTACTGTGAAAAAGTAACACATAACTGCCATCATGTTGAAGAAGCATAATAATTATTTTTAGTATATCTGCTTGTTCCAACATTTGTGAAGACAAATGCCGTAATAGTGCATATGGATGTCATGTGGATGGACCCCCTTTGTAAACCAGCATAAATGGCCATTCTAGAGCCACTGCAGTGGAAATGACTAGTCAGAGAAGGTTCCCCCCTACACACAAAATCAGTAGTTTGCCAAGGATAATGGGAGCTGGACCCATAGAGATCAGTGGTTATGACATGAAAGGAGTTATCTCATCAAAACATTAGTTGTACCTGCCTCCAGGAATCTTAAATGCTTCACTGTCAAATACCCTTATAAGTTCCTACACCTCAGATGCCCCATAAATACCCATTCCTTATTTCCCCCAAAAAACACCTTTCATAGATGACACAGCAAAGCTCCTTTCACACTAGCTTCCATATGTATCTGGTACAAATTTGATGCCCCTCATAGTCCCCGCAACAGATATCGCTATAAGTACATGCCACATATAGTACTATAAACCCAGTTTCGTACTGAACAGTTACTGGTTCTTTCCATGTGTCTGAGATATTGTATATTGAGCTCCACACATCAGACCAGTAAATTATATCCTGACCAAACCAGAACAGCAAGCAAAATAAGGGTCTTTTTGTGTTTCCGTTATTATACAGCTTCTCTGTTTTGACCATGGATAATGTGATGCGAGCTGTAAGGTTCCTCTCTACTCCATTCATGGAGTTCGTTGCATCAGAGTCCTTTGTATCACCAAATGACCACAAAGGGACACGCAGTACAATTTCATAAACTTTATTAATTGATAAAAAGACCAACAATACACAAATTGTCAATATTAAAAATTGTATATATAAGGCGGTAATACAAATAGTAGCCAAGACATATGGCTCCCCTCCCATACATAGAAAATTCCGATTGCCTCTCCTATGTAGGGTGAAGAAAACCCTTATCACAGTGTTGACAAAAACCAACACACCCTCAATACCAAACGTAAATGAATTAGAGCAGTGCTTAACTGAGATAACCTGATGAGCAACAGCACACACACAGTACAGCAACAAGACACATACGCTCCATCACAATATACCTGAGGGACACTTGGAAAGGAGGACACGGGCTTCCGAGCAGAGAGGAGAGCCTACCCTGACACACGTTTCGCTCCGCTTTCTCAAGGGGCGTGACCTTATAATGCAGGATCTCACATTTACAAATATTGACAATTTGTGTATTGTTGGTCTTTTTATCAATTAATAAAGTTTATGAAATTGTACTGCGTGTCCCTTTGTGGTCATTTGGTGATATATTGTATAGTCACGCATTCTATTGTGATTGAGTTACGTTGGCATTACTATCAGAGTCCTTTGGCAATGTATGGACTGTGTTTGTACCTAATGCTCTGCATGTGCCAGCCAATCAAGAATACAGGAATATGAATATGTAGTCTCTGAGGACAGTAGATTGTATGCATCATCAAAATTGGGATCATCGGAAAAGGCACAAAATAATAGGAGGTATTTGAGGGCTTTATTACAGTCCATATAAGGTGGTCAGGACAATTTCAAGAAAGCAAAAAAAAGTGTTAGAAAAAACTTTTAGGGGATTCTGCTGAAATGTTAAGAATCATAAGAAGTAATTCATTGTTACTATTTCAGCAAAGTTTTTTTTCGAGGGAAAATGCTCCAAAAATTAAAGAAAGCTGCAGGTATACTCTGAACAGTCACTAAAACTTGAAACCTTTTCCAAGATCCAGTAAGCATACTTGAAGCATAGTTAGTGGGAGACACATTTTAAACAAACAGGAAGGGTGAAGATACAGATGAGTCAGACAGACAGGGTATACTAAAAAACAGCCAGAACTAAAACTGAAACTGGGAATACTGCAACACATAGGAAGGACAGGGACAAGCTGGAGCACAAGACTATCAGAACACCTTTCCTGGTCACCGGGGAACCTAATGCTCAGACTTCCTCTGCTGGCAGAGAGTGCCTTAAAGAGGTTTTCCTCAGGATAGGTCATCAATATCAGGTTGGCAAGGGGCAATTGTTTACCTGCTCGCCACCGACATCACAGCAGTGAGCAGGTGTAATTACAAGAATTCTTCCCATTCACTTCACTTCAGTGGGAGGGCTCTGTAGTATACACTTGTATAGGAACGAGCTGTCCCATTGAAGTGAATGGGACAGCTTCTTGTCACAGTGATGTCAACAGCTAGCAGGTAAACAATGAAGGAAACATATACACCTACAAATTGCCCCAATATATCTTATCAGCGGTTATGCCATCAAACAAACACTATACCCTACAAATGCCCAAAAAGAGCAGAAAAGGACACAACCAAAAAATGTACAAAAATATAAATGTTTATTAACAAGTAATTATATATAGTATTATATACACAAGAATTGTGCAGTAGAAAACCGCAGGAACAGAACCCAGAAACCACCACTGATGCTAGATAACCCCCATACAAATTAAATAATTAAGAGCTTAGTAATTCACCAACGGTAGGGCTAGAGGTCATGGTTAACCTCAAATTCAAGCCGCATAGCCATAAAATACAGGAGGTACTCCTGACGAAGCGAAGTGCGAAACGCGTGTCGAGGGTTCTTGTTCTACTGGTGCTGGTCCCCATTCAATATGGCTAATGGTATGTGATTCATGTCTTATAGTCGTTCATGATTTTGTGTATTTTATGGCTATGCGGCTTTAATTTTTGAGGTTAACCATGACCTCTAGCCCTACCGTTGGTGAATTACTAACCTCTTAATTATTTAATTTGTTTAGGGGTTATCTAGCGTCAGTGGTGGTTTCTGGGTTCTGTTCCTGCGGTTTTCTACTGCACAATTCTTGTGTATATAATTGTCTTTTACTTGCTAATAAACATTAATATTTTTGTACATTTTTTGGTTGTGTCCTTTTCTGCTCTTTTGGGGCATTTGTAGGGTATAATAAACAATGAAGGAAAGGCTGATCTGGCACGGGGTGCAGACTTCTCTTCAACCAGCTGATCGGTGGGGACTCCGGGTGTCGGACCCCGCCGATCTCATATTGATGACCTATCCTGAGTATGTGTCAATAAAAATATCTTGGAAAACCCCTTTAAAAACCATGGACCCCCAGCAATTGTCTAGGGAGGGATTTGGAAATGCGTGCACTAGCCTTTTAAGAGGCCAATGGTGGGTGCACATGTACCCTATAAATAGAGAAAAAAGAAAACAAGAAAACACAGTGCCTCATGTGTGATATCGTCGGTGTGGCTTATAAATAAGATAATACAGGTTACACTTACCATAAACTGTTGTGAGAAGTCACAACAGCTGTAGTTGCTTGGCTGGTTATAGCCTTACCAGCATAAGGGATGCCATGCTGCTGCCCTGGTTCCTACCCGCCTTGAGCCGCCAAGGATCGGGATAACTTGATGAGGAAAATACTGGAGAAAAAAACGGAATCGTTCCTCCGGCGCTGTCAGCATATAGATCAGTCTTTCAGGTGAGTATAAAGACTTTTTTATTTTTTATCAACGCATTTTAAGGGCGAAGCGCCTCCTTCATCAGGACCATTACAGATTAAAGTCTTTAAGAAAGACTGAACTATATGCTGGCAACGCCGGAGGAACGATACCATTTTTTTCTACAGTATTTTCCTCTACACATGTACCCTAAGGAGACATAGACTGGAGCACAAGGTACAAGCATGGATGCCACAGCATGGTGAGTAGTGCAGGAATCATGCGTGCAGAAGAGAGCAGGGCAGCGACGGACATAGACAGCTGCCTTAACAGGAGCCAGGTTCCTGAAACATTAAAATAATATATAGCTGTCTCATTGATGATTGACAATGATGAATGGAGGCTCCAGTGCTTTCAGGGTTATTTTATTTTTAAAGGGGAGTTGTCTGGGATTTTGATATTGATGACCATTCCTTAGGCTAGGCCTTCAATATTAAATCAGCGAGGGTCAAACTCTTTCCCCCACGATTAGTTGTTTGAAGAGGCTGTGGGCCTCTGGTGAGCAGTGTGGCCTCCTCACTTGTTTACATTGCTCCGTAGACTCAGTACACCATACATGTAGTAGCATCTGTGCTGTATGAATGGGACAATACTGCAATACTCAGCACTGCCGCTGCTATAGGTATGTATTGCTGAGTGTACACAAACATATAAACAATGAAAAGGCCACATCCTCCCACCTACTGCTGCAGCCTTTTCAAACAGTTGATCCAAGGTGAACCCCCACCAATCTAATATTAATAGCTTATCCTAAAAATAGGTCATCATCAATATTAAAATTCTAGGCAACCTAATAATAATGTTCTTTAGTCTTATAGCCATTGTTAATTGTGGCTTATAACTTTAATAGTTTTGTTTAATGTATTAATACGATTTAGTAATTCCCGTAAGTTTTGTTACTTTTGTTCCCTGTAATTATTGCTTTTCTTTTTATTGTGCTTCTATGGTTTAGTTATATTGTGACATTTTTATTACAAGTATTTTTCTCTATAATTGTTTTGAACTTATTGCTCTGGGTTTTTACATGTTATATTTTCATTATTTTAGATTCTAATTATTTTTCATTAGTTTTTATTGCCCATAATAAATATTATATCTTCCAGGTCAATAGTAAATATACTTCAATTTTGAATTAATATATTTTTTATTTGCTTAGCAGGTATATGATTGTATTTTCTTTTGATGTTATTAAAGATACATTTAAATTCTATAATCAAGAGCTGAGTTTAACCACCTTAAACTTTGGGGCTTAAAGGGGTTTAGTAATGGGTAAATATTGATGACTTAACATCTGGATAAGGGCAGGGTGGGGGGGGGGGGGGGGGTTACTGTTAGGTCAGTTGTCAATGTCCACAGCTGCCTTGCTCTTCCCTGTTGGCATGATACCATGCTGCTGCCTCCATGCACCTGCCTTGTGCTCAAGCCATTGTCTCCTTAGGGTGCACGCTTGGGTTTTGTCGCTAGGGGCATGGGTGCACCTAGCCTTTCTGCTGCCTGAGGCAAACCCACTCCCCACTTTTGGAAAACATTTTATCCAGCTCTACAAAACATACAGGGTAATACAGCACCACATACCTCTTGCACAGTTAGATAGTTAATACGGTTGAAAAAAGACATAAGTTTATCAAGTTCAACCAAGGGATAGGTGGGGATACAAATTTTAGAAAAAAGGGAGTGGGACCCAGATATCTACACATTTTTATAAGCATTAATGTAATTAATTTTAAGAAATCCTCTAAACTCTTTTTAAACCTGTCCACTGTTCCTGCTGTGACCACGTCCTGAGCTAGAATATTTCACAGTTCTTACAGTAAAGAAGCCTTGACGCTTATGGAGACTGAACTTTTTTATCTCCCTATGGAGGCAGTGCTCCTTGTCTTTTGAGGGGGTTCTACATGGAACATTTTCTCTCTATATTTTTTGTACAGACCATTTATATATTTGTATAGGCTAACCATGTCCTCCCTTTAAATGTCTCTTCTCAAGACTAAATACATTTAATTCTCCTACTCTTTCTTCATAACTAAGATCCTCCATGTCGCTTATGAGTTTAGTTGCTCTCCTTTGTACTTTTTCCAGCTCCAGGGCATCCTTCCTATAGAATGGTGCCCAGAACCGAACTGCATATTCCAGACAAAGCCGCATCAAAGCTTTGTAAAGTGTCAGTATTACATTCCTGTCCTGCGAGTCCATGCCTTGTTTAATACATGAACATATCCTGTTAGCCTTCAAAGCAGCTGTATGCTGTTATTTAATCTAATATTTACAAGTACACCCAAATCCTTTTCTACAAGCGACTCCCTCAGTGTTACTTCCCCTAGGACATATGATACACGTAGATTGTTACTACACAGATACATACCTTTACATTTATCCACATTGACCCTCATTTGCCAAGTGGATGCTCAAACGCTCAGCGTATCCAAATCAGGTGTAGTTTTTGGACATTTTCCATAGACTGCACAGTACTACATAGCTTGGTGTCATCTGCAAAAATAAAAAAAGGTGCTGTTAATCCCATCCTCAATATCATTAATAAATAAATTCAATAATAGGGAACCCAGCACTGAACCTTGGGGTACACCACTTATAACCCGGGACCATTCAGAATAGGAATCATTGACCACAATTCTCTGGACACGGTCCTTCAGCCAGTTTTCAATCCAATTAGAAACTATACTTTCTAAGCCTATAGACCTTATTTTACCTATTAAACATCTATGAGGGACAGCATCAAATGCCTTTCCATAATCCAAGAACACTACATCCACGGTCGCCCCTCTGACTAAGCTTCTACTCGCCTTCTCGTAAACAAATTAGGTTAGTCTGACAACTTCTGTACTTGGTAAACCCATGCTGGTTATCACTTTCAGTAAAATTAACAGTCACATACTCTAGTATATAGTCCCTTAAAGGGGTTGCCTGGGCTCAGAGATGAACCCGGACATATCCCTTTCTTCCCCCATTCAGCCCCATTATACAGGTTAGGGCAGCGCTAAAGGCCGATCATTAGTGACGGTAACGTCACCAGGCTCACTGCTAGGTGGAAGCCTCCATCCAGCTTACCCATGGAGAGCCCGGTACATCACTGGATCTCCAGAAAAAAACCTTGCCCTGTGCGATTCAGTGCAGGGCAAGGGAGAGCATCGGATCTCATGTCAAAGAGGCTCAGTGGGGGAACAAGGGGATATGTCCAGGTTCAGCTCTAAACCCCCTTATAATTTCTGCCAGTACAAAAATACTTTCTTATAATGTATACCTTTAAAAAAAAAAAATTATAATTTGCACCAGTACAAAAATATCCTCTTCTAATGTGTGCCAGTACAAAAATACCTTACCTTTCAACTCAGACCCCCATATCACACCTCAGATCAGAACCCCATATAAGACCACAAATCAGAATCCTATATCAGATCTCAAATGAGAACCCCGTATCAGATCTTCATATCAGGCCCCCATATCAGACCTCAAATCAGACTCCCTTATCACACCTCATATCAGATCCTCAGATCAGACCCCCATATCACATCTGAGATCAGATCCTCAAATCAGACCCTCATATCAGATCCTCAAATCAGACCCTCATATCAGATCCTCAAATCAGACCCCCATATAAGATCCTCAGACTCCAATATTAGATCCTCAGATCAGACCCCCACCGCAGACAGTGTGAGGTCATAGTGCATGCGCATAGTGGTGTGCTACAAGCAGGAGAGTCCTGTGGGCCCCCTTGGTTTAGGGGCCCAATTATAACTGTGACCACTGCGACCCCTATAGTTACACCACTGCTCTTGGTATTTAAGGCACCCTCTCCAGGCAGAGGGTTCCTGAGCTTTAGGTTTCCTAGTAACCAGCAAAGGTGTTGTGATAGACTGCTATTACGATTTACCTGTGTTTATCCAGCATTGGTTCCTTTCTGTGCTCCAGCTTGTACCTGCCCTGCCTATGTGTTTCAGCACTTCCAGCTTCAGTTTTAGTTCTGTCTGTGTTTAAGTTAACCCTGTCCATCTGCTTTGTCTGTGTCCCAACCCAGCTTTCCTGCCTCATCTGTATTATCACTATCACCCTGTTAACCTGTTTATCCCGTGTCTTCCACCATCTACTCTTCAAGTGTGCAGTCTGAATCTCAGAAACTTGCATTTAAGTCTTAGTTACTGTTCAGACTATACCTGTATTTTTTTTTTCTGCATTTTTGGCATATTTTCTGTATCCTGATCTTCTGGAACTTGCACTAGAGTCCCTAATCCCTGTGGGTCCTCTGCCAACTACACCGGGACTACCCCAGGAGGTAGCGGTCTGATTGCTTTCCGTCAGGCCTGATCCCTGTACATGGAGTAAAGGGTCAATACCAAGGGAGCACTAGAATAACGCTCTTAGGATTTAGCCCTAATTGGCAGAGTTGGTCCACACTCACTAATCCATAACAGGTATCTTGCAATAATATACAAAGAATTTCATAACATGGGTATACTAATGGTGTTATTGCAGTATTGCTTTTGCTATAACACTGAATGGTATCTTGCAGTAATATGCAAGCCTTCAATAACATAATTATAATAAAGGCGTTATTGCAGTATTGCTTATGCTATAACACTAAATAATATTGTTAGGTCAGCTGTCCATGTCCACCACTGCTCTGCTGTCCCCTGTGGGCATGATACCCGCGCCACTAACCATGCTGCTGCCTTCACACTTCTGCTTCTGCCTTGTGCTGCAGCATCGATTGACTTCGTATTTAAAATAACATGCAACTGACTGGACGTTAGCGAATGCTTTCAAATCCTTCCACAACTAATTACTGAAGGTGGAGGGTATTTACAGCACCCTCTCCATGCAGAGTGTGCCCGAGCTTTAGGTTCTCTGGTGATCAGCAGTGGTGTTCTGAACTTCTGATAGTCTTGTGCTATTGCGATTTACCGGCTTTTATCCTGCGGCTTTGCTCTAGCTTGTCCCTGTCCTGCATGTGTGTTCTAGCACTTCCAGTTTCAGTTTTAGTTCTGTGTGGGTTTTAGTTAACCCTGTCAGTCTGCCTCGTCTATATCTTCACTATCACCTGCCTTTTTATCCTGTGTCCCCCACCATCTACACTTCAAGTGTGCTTAGTGACTGTTCAGACCATACCTGCAGTTTTCCTGCATTTTTGGTGCGTTTTATGTATCCTAAGCTTCTGGTACTGTGAACTATCCCAAGCGGTAGCGGTCCAGTTCCTTCCCTGCAATAAAGGGGTCTGAAAGATCCTAGGCTACCACAGCAATAATTCTTAGGAATCCCTGTCTATGACAAGTCTATGAGAGAAACAATCTGATGATCGCATGTTCAAATCCCTTAGGGGAATTTTAAAATACAAAAATCACCCCTTTTCACTTAAAAAAAAAAAAAATAACCAATAAAAAAAAAATAAAGATTATTTGCACCTCCATGTCCCAAAATACCTGTACTATTAACATGCAAACTTATTTATCTTGTACGGTGAATGCTGTAATGGAAAAAAATAATAATGACGATTCGGGTTTTTATTTTGTTGCTTCACCTCCCATAAAAATCTAATAAATATGGATCTGTAATCATGACTGACTCTGTAAAATTCACTCAATAAAATATGTTAAAAAAATCTAATAAAAAGTGATTAAAAAGTCGTACACACTCCAGGGGTGGGGCGCCATTAAAAACTACAGATCACTGCACAAAAAAATGAGCCCTTACAAAGCTCTGTAGATGTCAATATAGAAAAAAGTTATGGGGGTCAGGATATGGTTGTGCATTCACTCTCAGGTGCCGCGATCAGCATTGATCGTGGCACCGGAGGGATTAAATGATGGGGGCGGCATGATCGCTACTCCCCGTCAGTGCAGCAGGGTGCTGGTGGTATAATGCAGTTGGCACCCGTTTTGTATGGAGTGGGCTGACAGCAAAGGCCAGCTCCATACATCCCCTGGACCACCATGACTTACCGGTACATCATGGTGTTTGAAAGGGTTAAACACAAGAAAAACTATATAGCTGTGGTATCATTGTAATCGCACCAACCCAGAGAATGAAGATTACAGGGTAGTTTTACCAGATAGAGAAAGCTGACAAAATTAAACCCATACATCGGAATTGCATTTTTTTTTCAATTCCACTCCATTTGAAAAAAATTCCAGCTTCCCACTACATCATATTCCAAATTAAATGGTGTTTATGGAAAGTACGATATATCCCATAAAATAAGCCCTCATACAGCTTTGGGAAGGCAAGGAGTAAAAAACAAAAATAAAAAATCTGAATATCGCTCAATAATAAAGTGACTAAAGCAATTTAAGAAAATAAATCTTGTCTATAATATAATGCAGGAACTGCACAACTAGAGCACAGGTTCCCTTTACTTGGCATGTCTGTCCGGAGAATGCAACTTGCCTGTGTTCCCCAGCAACGAACTTGTGACTTGTACACTGCTGAGCTGCTTTAAAGGGTTATCCCATGATTAATGTAAAGAATGAAAATGAGACATCATATAGTACATTACAATCTCTTTCTCAAAGCTAGAACCAGCCCTGTACCTCACATGGAACCTGGGATCTCCCCATTTATTTTTCCAATTGCTTTGGCTAAATTAATATGAAGCCTGCAGCTCAAGAGGAGTGTCCTTTCCGCTGCAACTCAGGGGGTGTGTCTTTTCTGTTGCAGCTCTCTCCTTATTACAGCTCAGGAGGCAGTTTAAGGTTGAGACCAGGGGTGTAGCGTAGGGAGGGGGGCGGAGGGGCCGTTGCTCCGGGGGCGCCACATGGCAGGGGACGCTGGCTGCTGGGGAAAAAAATGTAAATAACAGTTTCTCTCTCTCTCAGACTCTCTGCTTGCCCGCACTGCGCAGCGCCCAGAGAGTGGTTTAGGAGCGCACGCAGGGGCTCTGACCAGGGAGCACACCATGCTGAGTACTGCAATTCAAGGCAGGCAGGCTGGCTGGCTCCGCCCCCTTCCAGGCGGGAAAGACAAGCAAGGGAGCCGGCAAGAAGAAGGCGATTGCTGCTGGGCTGCTGACAGAGGAAGAAGAACTAGTAAGAGTTTTACAGTCCAGTAGTCCAGATCAGAGAGAGAGTGTCTCAGCCAGGCAGCTGCTGCCCTGCCCGACACTGTGGGTCGACTGCACTGCTGTGCTGTGTGTCAGAGTCACAGTCAGTGACCCTGAGTGTTAGGTTTGGGGGGTGGGTGAACGGTCCGTGGGCTGGCAGGCAATGAGGGTAATAAATCATACAGTGAGTGATATGCCAGAGGCCCAGAGCTCAGCTTCAGCCAGGCCAAGCAGGTGGCACTCAGTCTGGCACTCTGGCAGTCATGGTGCTGGTGTGGTGAAAGATAACCAGAGACACTGAGACACTACTGCCTCTGTGATGCCATCTGACCATCTCTGCTGTCCATATACCAGGCCTACCCTGGGCCTGGTATATGGATAGCAGAGATGGGCAGATGGCATCCTAGTAGCAGTACTGTCTCTAGTCATCCTTCACCAGCACCCTGACTGCCACCTGCTTGGCCTGCCTGGCTCTCATGGCACTTCGCTACGTAAGTGCCTGTGTGTTTATCTTGGTATATACTATACCCACTGAATATCTTGTACCCCCTGATGTACCCTAATGATAGGGGGAAATGCATCAGGGTTTTGCTTATCTCCTCATATGCACTGATTTAGTCATTGATTGGGGTATTTTTCTTCCTTTCGGTCAAGGTCTGTCAGTCTGTTTTTCACACTTTCACATTAGCGGCAGGGCAGTCCTGCAGGCTGTTCCAGTGGGTGAATAGCCTGTCGGATCCGTCCTGCTGCTAGTTCACATGTGCCCCCGGACTGCCGCTCCATCCTCATTGACTAGAATAGGGGCGGTGGTCTCAGGGGCAGTATGTGCTGGGCGCAGTTATTGAAGGGAACTGTGTGCCAATAATTATTGAAGGGGCATTATCTGTGTGGTACCAGTATTATCAGGGGTGTTATCTGTTTCTGCAGTATAATATTGGGGAGCACAGCGGCACAGTATTGGGGGTAGCGGGATGGTTTGTCCAGAAGATGGGAGGATAATGGAAAAGTAGTAAACTAAGATTTTTTTTTGTCAAACTGCAGAAAACTGGCTGAAAACTGATGGTCTGGTCTTAATGGAGACGTCACATGCCAGAGGTTCATATGTGGGGCTGTATTACCCTGTATGTTCTGTAGTGATGGGAGGGGGATATAGAATTTAGCCCACACTGTAGCAGCCCGGCCCCAGACTTCAGGTCACACTGTGCGTGTTCTAAATTCTGCGGGCTCACACCCATCTACTACATTATCTGTAGTCAGAGAGTTATTACTGTGTTATCTATGGGGTTACATAGGACTGCAAGAGATATCTACTACATTAGCTGTAAACAAAAAGAGGGGGGGGCGCAATACGTGGTCCGCCCCGGGTGCTGGCCACCCACGCTACGCCACTGGTTGAGACTAAGCTTGTGCGGCCATCTCGGTGAGCTGATTAATAATAATAATTAAATAATTTAAAAAAGCTATAGGTGATGCTATACAGATACATTTTATTAAATAACTTTGACTCTATACAAAATTTTAAATTTTGTTTAATTACAAACGTATTTACATTCTGGTTTTAAAATTGTAAAATATTTTTTTGTGGGACAACCCCATTTATGCTTTGCTTTCCACAAGGCGTTCCAGTATCTGGCCTGTTTCAACACTTCGGTACCACGAGATGGTAACTTCTCCTCTGGTGGCTCCAATTGACTACTCTGGTGTTGGTGTCCCTGCACAATCTGGAACAGTATCATCTGCCCACTTCCTATCCAGGCTGAATCTCCTTTCCTGGCCAAATATGCAGTGCTTTTTGCTGGAGTTAGATGTTACACACAGCATACAATGTATTACAAATTGGGCGGATATGCCACGTAATTATGCTGAGACAGTCGTTATATCAAAAGCATAGTGTTGAGGATGTGCGATCCAGATTCACTCTCCAGTATATATTGTAATTATCTATTTTCTTTTTCCCCCCTCTGAGGTCAGCACTCCTCCCCATTTGGACTAGGTGTTTTTAATTAGCCTTAGTTTGCAAGGGGTTTATAAACTCCTACTATCTCTCAGATGCATTTCCTGAGGGTTGTGACTGGGTGAGCTCTTTGCACTCGTTCACATGGTGCAGTACTGTGTGTCTGCCATTGCTGCCTCAGTGCTGTGCTGGTGGGGCGTTGGGACCCAGAGCCAAGGAGGCTTTGCTGCACAGTGGGGTTGCTGTGTGGCTCCTGGGCCCCGCTGTCGTCTGCTGCCGGAGCGGTGCTGGGGCGCCGGTGGTCGCCGCGCACGGCTGCGCCATTTTATAGGTTAGAGTAGTTTCCCACTTGTAGAGGCTTCCTTGTCGCGGTAAGTGGGCCTATGCTCTTTGATCAAACTGTATACTAATGCCCAGGGGCGTAGCAAATGGCTCATGGGCCCTGGTGTGCGAGTTCAGCTTGGGCCCCCCTTCCCTCATTGCTTTGTGTGTCTTCTTATGCGGCACAAGGGTCTTTGGGCCCCCTCAGGCTCCTGGGTCCGGTAGCGACTGCTACCTCTGCACCCCCTATATCTACGCCCATGCTAATGCCTCTTTTGCACAGCATACAATGTATTCCAAATTGGGCGGATATGCCACGTAATTATGCTGAGACAGTCATTATATCAAAAGCATAGTGTTGAGGATGTGCGATCCAGATTCACTCTCCAGTATATATTGTAATTATCTATTTTCTTTTTCCCCCCTCTGAGGTCAGCACTCCTCCCCATTTGGACTAGGTGTTTTTAATTAGCCTTAGTTTGCAAGGGGTTTATAAACTCCTACTATCTCTCAGATGCACTTCCTGAGGGTTGTGACTGGGTGAGCTCTTTGCACTCGTTCACATGGTGCAGTACTGCGTGTCTGCCATTGCTGCCTCAGTGCTGTGCTGGTGGGGCGTTGGGACCCAGAGCCAAGGAGGCTTTGCTGCACAGTGGGGTTGCTGTGTGGCTCCTGGGCCCCGCTGTCGTCTGCTGCTGGAGCGGTGCTGGGGCGCCGGTGGTCGCCGCGCACGGCTGCGCCATTTTATAGGTTAGAGTAGTTTCCCACTTGTAGAGGCTTCCTTGTCGCGGTAAGTGGGCCTATGCTCTTTGATCAAACTGTATACTAATGCCCAGGGGCGTAGCAAATGGCTCATGGGCCCTGGTGTGCGAGTTCAGCTTGGGCCCCCCTTCCCTCATTGCTTTGTGTGTCTTCTTATGCGGCACAAGGGTCTTTGGGCCCCCTCAGGCTCCTGGGTCCGGTAGCGACTGCTACCTCTGCACCCCCTATATCTACGCCCATGCTAATGCCTCTTTTGCACAGCATACAATGTATTCCAAATTGGGCGGATATGCCACGTAATTATGCTGAGACAGTCATTATATCAAAAGCATAGTGTTGAGGATGTGCCATCCAGATTCACTCTCCAGTATATAGATGTTACAGGTATACCATGTAATGAACTATGATATCAGCAGTGTAATAGTACTATAAACCTCTCTATAAAACCTCTGTAAACCTCTCTTTATAAAATCTTCAAAATATATCTGTTTAAAGAATGGACTGTATTACTGGATCAAATAAAGTTCCAGGGTAAAAACTTTGGTTGTCTACTGAACTTGTCAGATCTATAAGGATAATTAGCTTCAGCATGGATTGCACGCAGATGAGTGTCATTGTGTTCAGTCTGTGAAGGACTCAATTTATTACACTGCAGGAGACCACTAGTGTAATACGCTGAATCAGTGGTAGACATGATCAGGCAAAATATTTCATTTAATAATGCACATATACATTTTTCTCACTATAGGAGTAACTTGATTACTTGGGTTGTCATTGATTTACATATGAAGGACACATCAATGAAGACTGGATGAACAATTAAGAGAAGTGACTTTGCAAAGATACTAAGGAGCTGACAACGTGACCACATGGTCCTGTGATAACTAATTTACACTGGGTAGTTATCCTCACAATCTGTTCATTGTCCAATGGACGTGCACAAGAAGATTAACGATGATCTAACTGCAAATATTATGTTATCTTATCAATATACAGAGAAACCATCTCTATGATCAGTGATATTTTTAAATGTTGCTTATTGACTTATTTGCTCATTTTATTCTTAATCACTTCTCTTTTTCTGCTAGGGGCTCTGCTTGGCAAGAATAGTGCAGTCAGATGCTCTGTTCTGGCTGTCACATAGAAACCGGCTGATAGAGGCCACTGCCATTAGAGAATACCATTCCCATGAAAGGGTGAACTTGGTACAATGTTTAGGTAATATTCACATGAACGTCCTGACCCAAGGTTTCCCAGCAGTACACTGCCCAAAACATCATACTGCTTCTGATGACTTGCCTTTTTCTGATAGTGTATCCTAATTCCATCTTTTCTCTAAGCGACACACCAAACCAAGCCACCTTCTTCCATAGCTCCATGGTCCAGTTCTGGACAGGAGTCAGCATAGACTGGTCTGTGATGGACTGTGTTTGATTACAACTTTGTATCATAGCTAGGATTGACTTTTTCAGAATTTTAATGTTCTGAGGGACTGGACCAAATAGACTAGATGTAGCTTCTCACTCAAGTCAGTGATCATTAGGTGGCCGTGACCCTGTTGGCCATGGGCGTAACTATAGTCACAGACGCCATAGCACTTGTTATGGGGCCCAGAATTTGAGGGGGCCCTATCTGGTGCAAGAACATTGCACCTTTTTTGTGGGGAAAAACAATACAGTGGATTTTGCTATAACATGGGTTTTCTGATATAGGGTGCTATTATGCTACTTATGCTGCAGTTTTAATTCTCTTACACTAGGTTTGAAGCCCCATGTTATTTTACTATGCGGCCCTATTAATTATAGTTTTGTCTTGTTAACCACTGGATCCCATCCACTCCAGAGGACTTTTTGCTTTGGATGCTTTTGACCCAGTCGTCTACCCATCACAATGTGGTTCTTGTCAGGGCCGGTGCAAAGATTTTTGCCAGCACAAGCGAAGCTACATTTTAGCGCCCCCCCCCCCCCCCATGATCACATCACAAAAGTGATTTAAAGAAAAAAAAGTTCATTTTGGAGCCCCCCCCTTCTATGCGCCCTAAAGCAGCCGCTTGGTCTGCCTTATTATAGCACCGGCCCTGGTTCTTGTCAGAGTAGCTCAGTTGCTTATGCGTGCCCATTTTTCCTGCTTCAAACACATTACCTGAAGTACTGACTGTTTACATGCATTTTTCATTGGTTATGCTCTAGTTTACAAAATAATTGTCATTCAAAACTGCAGGAAACCCCCCCCCCCCCCCCATCAAATGCCTCTTCCAGGTCTTGTCTGTCCTCATTGAGACTTACACATAGACTATATGTTGTCAGTGTTAAGAAACCGTATATTCTGTCTAAGGATACATGCACACAAACGTATTTTGCTTCCATGTCCGTTACGTTTTTTTTTTTTGCAGATAGGATGTGGACCCATTCATTTCAATGGGTCCGCAAAAAATGCTGACAGTACGCTGTGTACCATCCGCATCCGAATGTCCATTCCGTAGCCCCGCAAAAAAAATACAGCATGTCCTTTTCTTGTCCGTTTTGCGGACAAGGATAGGCATTAATACAATGGATCCGCAAAAAAAAAACGGGTCTGCAATAAAACAGATGCCATACGGACGTCATCCGTTTTTTTTGTGGATCCGCAATTTGCGTTTTTTGGATCATTGTGTTTCCGTTTCCATTCCGTTTCCCTCCTGTTTTTCCGCAAAAACAGGAACTTTGTAATCATTGCAAGCACCAAACACATGTGCAAAATGGGCTGGGCATAGCATTTCTACTGCATGGATCCGCAAAAAACGGATGACATACGGACATGTGTTCTGTATGCATTCCCTTTTTTATACGGACCTATTGACTTGAATGGAGCCACTGAACGTGATTTGCGGACAATAATAGGACCTGACAAAAAATGTTGCAGAACAGAAAAACGGAAATATGGAAATGGAATGCATACGGAGTACACTCTGTTTTTTTTTGCGGACCCATTGAAATGAATGGTTCTGTATACGGAACGCAAAAAACGGCCCGTATACGGAACGCAAGAAATGTTCATGTGAAATGTGCATGAGGCCCTTAGGCCTCATGCACACGACCGTTGTGTGTTTTGCGTTCCGCAAAACACGGACGGTGTCCGTGTTCGTTCCGCAATTTGAGGAACGACACGGACAGCCATTAATTTAACTGCCTGTTCTTGTCAGCAAAACGGACAAGAATAGGACATGTAATATTTTTTTGGGGGGGCTACGGAATGGAGCAATGAATGCGGACAGCACATGGAGTGCTGTCCGCATCTTTTGTGACCCCATTGAAGTGAATGGGTACGCACCCGAGCCGCAAAATATGCCGCTCGGATGTGGAACCAAACAACGTTCGTGTGCATGAAGCCTAACGCTGAGGCTACATTTACAACAAAATCACTGTGATATTGATGGACATAGGAATGCTGAAAAATCACTGCAGTCAAGTGAGTAGTACCAACTTCTGTTTAATTACTCTGGGATTTCAAAGTGATTGTATAAAGTAGTTTTTTCCTCCATAGAGTATAATGAAAATCTATTGCCAACCTTCTGCAAGGATCTTGTTAAAGTTTGGATTACTGTATTTAAAAATAGTCTTACTACAAAAAGTCTAGGTGTAGCCCTAGCTTACTAGCACAAGGGTCCATAAATTTGTCGTTTTTTTAACTTAAAAAAATGCCAGAATAATCGCTAGCCACCTTTTTGGCCGTATGCATTTCTTGTGGCTTTTTCTTTCGTTTTTTTGCACACGATGGTGGAGATTTATCAAAACTGGTGTAAAGGCAATCTGGCTGTTGTCCATAGCAACCAATCAGATTCCACCTTTTATTTTTCAAATCTCCTTTGGAAAATGAAAGGTGAAATCTAATTTGTTGCTGTGGTCAATTAACCAGTTTTCCTTTGCACCTGTGTCTTCCCACAAGTATTTCTTTATGTTGCTTTTCCGCTAAATTGAAAATATGATGTCAAAAGCAGAGAGCTCCAGCATGCTGCATTTCTGAAAAGCGAGACAGACAAAAAAAAGCCACCTAATAACTAATATTTGGAGATGGGGAAAAGATGGGGAAACAAAATGCCACAAAAAATGCAAACATGCAGAAAAACACCAGGAAAAAATTACATGCGAAAGAACCCTTAGGGTCCATTCATACGTCCGTAGAATGGGTCCGAATCTGTACCGCAACGTTGCGGAACAGATCTGGACCCATTCATTTTTAATGGGGCCAGAAGAAATGCGGCAGCACACAGTGTGCTGTCCGCATACGTATTTCCAGCCCGCGGCTCCCGAAAAAAAATAGAACATGTCCTATTCTTTTCCGCAATAGCAGACAAGAATAGGCATTTCTGTAGGTGTGCCGGCCCGGTGTATTGCAGAGCCGCAATACATAATGGACGTGTGAATGGACCCTTATACTAAAGTGACTGCTACATTGTCATATGTTTTTGATATGTGACCACTGCAAACCAATCCATCCATTTGATTGTGGTTAGAAACCCTAAGTCCTCATTCACACTTGTAGTAAATTTGTATTTTTCATCCATATTTAAGCCAATACCAGGAGTCAGACATAAAAACATAAAATATATCATGGAAAGATCCACAGTTGTGTCTTTTTTAATTTATTCCTGATTTTGGCTTAAAAACCAGGGACCTATGAGTAGTTACAAGAATGCCTGCACATTGTGTAGATTGCATCATGCAAATTGCAAATTGCAACATGGATGCAATTGCTCTTAAAAAATACAATCACATCAGTTCTTTCAGTCTGGTTATTCTGCTTTTCCTCCCTGCCTTAATGACTCATTTTATATGTCTTGTATACAGATAATCCTGCAACCTAATCACTTTGAAAGTGTTTTGCCTTGACATGTGAGAATCATCTTTTAGCCTTATCAGTCTTCCTGGAATTGGAAAGTGTTTCTATGTAGGTACCTGTGGGTGAAAAGTGAGCGTTCTGCCCTTGGATTAAGGGATTTAGGACACCTGCTTGATTCACCTGCATGTGTAGTAGAAAAACATTCTCAAATATCAAATACTAAGTTTAGCAGAGGTAAACGACCTTTCTTTCTGAAGCTAATATGGATAATATAACAACAGCAACCTGAAGCAAAAAACACGCTTTGTCTCCAGGAAGCCCATGTCTACTGTTGCCAATCGTGATGGTGGCTCCATGAGACTCTCATTATTATTTAACTTATTTTCTAATAGTCTTGGAATGTCAGAGTTTAGAAGGGCAAATGAATCAATATAAGTAGATGTTGAGGTAAAAGGTTTTTATGTGTAGAATTTGATTTGATGTCCACTATATCTATATGTCTGATAAGAAACTTCCTCTACAGCATCCCGCCAATTGTAATTTCCCCTGTCCATAACAGTTGATTGCATGGGGTTCCTGAAACTCACCTACCATGATCCCTGGGCAAACTTGAATTTACAAAGAATATCTCTTAAATTTGATGCTTCTTTAAAGGGAACCTGTCATCTAAAAAACACCTCCCAAACCACCAGCATTACCTTAAAGTAGCCAGCAGTATGTTTCTAAAAATCCTTTTCTTCCTCCTGCGTTTGAAGTCAAGGAGGCAGCGACCTCCTCGCTTCAAGTCAAGATAACCACCCCCCCTTCCTCTGCCCCCTCGCTTTTGATTGACAGCTGATGTTTTTTCGGCTGTTCAGCAAAGCTGGCCGAAGTCTCACACATGCGCCCTGACGTCTCTATTAACGTGCCTGTATGTTGTATGTTGTACGTGCCTGTTAGGTAGATTTCAGCGGCTCAATTTGCAGGCTCCAGGGTGTGAGAATGTTCACGTGTGCAGCTGTTAATCAGAGGTGAAGGGACAGGGAAAGGGGGCGTGGTTATCCTGACTTGAAGCGAGGAGGCCGCTGCCCCCTTGACTTCAAATTCTGCTGTTATATAGCGCGTGCAGGGGATTAAGGTTCGTTTTTCGAGATTTTGGTGCATCTGGCCGGAGGAAGAAAAGGATCTTTAGAAACATACTGCTGGCTACTTTAAGGTAGTGCTGGTGGTTTGGGAGGTGTTTTTTAGGTGACAGGTTCCCTTTAAGCTACTTGAAAAGATATCAACACAGAAAGTTGAAACAACTGGGAACATTCTCTATGATGTACAGCTATTTGATGTGTTGAATGTGTTGTCCTTGGTGCAGAACACAAAACTTTGAAGATATTGCAAATCTGATTGCGCCAATCAACTTCTGAGAAAATTCTGGTCTATTTTGATATGTTACATGAACCCCTTGTAAATGGAAAAACTTGCCAATATGGTAGCTTTTTAAGATGGTGGCCATGTTTCTGACATAACCTAAAAGATAGGCCCCCTCAACCATTACTTGCTTGGGTATTCAGATTTCATTTTCCCTTTCGTTATTGAAATAAAAGGGTTTCCTTGGACTTTTGACTCACCATGTATATTCCACCCCATTAATAATATTTTTTTTCCAGCTCAACCATATATTGTATATAATATTAAATGGTTCCATTAAAAAGTACAACTTGCCCCACTAAAACAAGTTCACATATATGAACAGAAAAGTAAAATAGTTATGGCTTTTGGAACATGGGAAGAAAAAAACTAAAATAAATAATTTAATAAAAAATCACCTGATCTTTAATGAGCTAAAGAGGATGCCTTACCTGAGACATTTATGGCATATCCATAGAATATATGGGTCCACCTATGAGACCCACTTCTGTCTCAAGAACAGAGCCCTATCACACCTGATCGTGAATGGTGAGATGGCTGATTATGGGTGGCTCACTGATTTACAGTTTAATACTTCCAAAAATAGTTTATCATTTCTGGAATAGCTATTGAATTGAATGGAGAGAGCCACATATGAATGGCCACCTCTCCATTCCTGACCAGGTAAGAGGGGCCCCCACAGTTCTTTCTCAACATTTTACAATGAGTTCAGAAAGTCTTCAGACTCTTTCACTTTTTTCTCATTTTATGTTGCGGCCTTGTGCCAACATAAAAAAAATCAAGTTTTCCCTATCAATCTACACTCAATAAATTCAAGATGAGAAAACAGAATTTTCTAATTTTTTGATAATTTATTTAAAAAGGAAATATTACCAAGGACATGAGTAGTTGGACCTTTTGCTATTACACTTGAAATTTAGCTCTTAAGGCCTTCCATTTCTCTTGATCATCTTTGAGATGTTTCTATACCTTGATTGGAGTCCACCTCTGGTAAATTCAACACCTATATAAACCACCTATAAGGGTCACACAAATTGAATGTAACTCCTATACAAAAATAGCATGTATACCTAAAAATCACTTACACTCCAGAATCACCATAAAACTACATATTCTTTATTTAAACATCACATTAAAAAACTGAATAAAGAGTCCACACAACATTGGTGAAACAAATAAGTGGGGGATCACTGGAAAAGGCTAGCAATTATTGCATACACATTAAGAACAACATAATCACCTGAGGAAGCCTGGTGACAAAATGCATAGGATGAGTGAAGGAAACTGGTGTGGTAGCTATACGTATTGTCCTACATACTGTCCTTATGTTGAGTCTATGATTTTGGACAATTGTTATGATTTATATACATTAGGGACTATTTTTTGGTAGTAGGCAGATCTTGTGAGATTATTTCGATGTATGTTCAAAATGTGAGCAAATTACCCATTTGGAATCGCACATCGAGTCTCTAAACATGCGAGTTGCAACACTGAAAGCCACTGACAATTTGGAAAAGAGTTTGCTGCTCACTGAGCAAGCACTCTATGGGGTATATGTGGGGGAGGGTGGTAGCGAGGAGGCTGAGGAGAGTGAGGTAGTTAGCTGGGTAACAGTAAGAAAGCGGGGTAGAGGGAAGAGTGCCAGGGAGGCTAGCCCTGGAATAACATGCTTTAAAACATCCAGTGTGTGTATACGATCAGGTATGATGTTGTATCGATCAGGTAGTGTAAGGGTTACGCCCACTTTACAGACATTGACAGACCAAACTCCCCTTTTAATGCACCGCAAACAACCGCAAACAGTTCATTTGCACAACCGCAAACTCCCCATTTGCACAAGGTTGGATACCAAGCTAGCCACGTCCCGGTGATGTCATTGAAGGTTTCTTCCTCCACCCAGCCACGTACAACACCAAGGGTCCCCAAAAGGTGAATTGAATTGATTTTTCGAACGGGGAGATGGATAAAAAAACGCTGGCTCCCTCCCCTTTGTTTTTATCCACGGTCACTGCGTCTGCGCCGTGCAATTTACTGTCACACCCGATATGAGTGGTATTTTCTGTAGTACTATTCTCATCAGTTTAATCCCTCTAACGTCCCCAATCTGGGGGCCATTTATTGAATTGATTTTTCGAACGGGGAGATGGTTAAAAAAACGCTGGCTCCCTCACTCTGTTTTAATCCACGGTCACTGCGTCTGCGCCGTGCAATTTACTGTCACACCCGAAAAAATGTAGGCCGGGTACCTTCGACTGCCTTCACAGTGACAGACCAAACTCTCATACACCAAAGTGAATTCATTTCAGGAACCGGGAGATGGAAAAAGCAGCTTGGTCGGTCCTCTTACTCCAAAATTGGGGCACTGCGCGTGCACAGAGTAATGTGCTGTGACACCCTATATGAGTGGTGTCTTAACTAGTACTATTCCTATCAGCGGCGGGCGGGTGCGTGGTAACTTGAGAGCAGGTGACCGAAGCTGAGCTGGAGGAGGATGGTGCGTCAAAGTTCTTAGTGGAAGCTTTTGAAGATTGGGTGTCCTGTCTAAGCCAGTCAACTATGTCCTCAGAATTTTTCGGTTTCAGGGTACGTGGCCTCTGAACACTAGGCATTATTCCAGGGACAGTGGAAATCACAGCACCACGACCACGACGGCCCTTGCGGGGTGGCCTGCCTCTGCCTGTCATTTTTTTTTAGATAAGTGGTACTACGCGTGCTAGGTACTGTGCCACCCGGTATCAGTGGTGGGCACTGGCAGTGGGCACACTACAGTCTGTGGAAGTGGGCCTGACACACACTGGCAGCAGGCAAGCAACTGAAATTAGACTAATGTGTAAAAATTAAATGCCTTATTTATCGGCAAGCTACTGTGCCACCCGGTATCAGTGGTTGGCACTGGCAGTGGGCACACTACAGTCAGTGGAAGTGGGCCTGACACACACTGGCAGCAGGCAAGCAACTGAATTTAGACTACTGTCTAAAAATTAAATGCCTTATTTATCGGCAAGCTACTGTGCCGCCCGGTATCAGTGGTTGGCACTGGCAGTGGGCACACTACAGTCTGTGGAAGTCGGCCTGACACACACTAGCAGCAGGCAAGCAACTGAAATTACACTAAAGTGTAAAAATGAAATGCCTTTTTTTGATGCAAAGTCCTGTGCCACACGGGATGACAAGGGTGGGCACTGGCAGTGGGCACACTACAGTCAGTGGAAGTCGGCCTGACACACACTGGCAGCAGGCAAGCAACTGAAATTACACTAAAGTGTAAAAATTAAATGCCTTTTTTTGATGCAAAGTCCTGTGCCACACGGGATGACAGGGGTGGTCACTGGCAGTGGGCACACTACAGTCAGTGGAAGTCGGCCTGACACACACTAGCAGCAGGCAAGCAGCTGAAATTACACTAAAGTGTAAAAATTAAATGCCTTTTTTTATGCAAAGTCCTGTGCCAGCCGGTATGAGTGGTGGGCACTGGCAGTGGGCACACTACAGTCAGTGGAAGTCAGCCTGACACACACTGGCAGGCAACTAACCTTAGATTAAAGTGTAAAAATGCCACATGGGATGACAGGGGTGGGCACTGGCAGTGGGCACACTACAGTCTGTGGGCCTGCAGCTCCTCACACACAGGCAGGCCAGGCAACTGCAATATGTATATAAAGGGAAAAAAAAGCAGACTAATGTTGCAGCCCTAAAAAGGGCTTTTTGGGGTGCTGTCAGGAGGCTGTCCTTACAGCAGAGATCAGATGAGTCTTTCAGGACTGGAGTGGACACTGAATTCACTAGCCTAGTTATCGATTTCCCTATTAAATCAGCAGCAACTACACTCTCCCTCCTCTCACTAAGACTGCAAATTCCGAATGAATCTAAAATGGATGCTGTTCAGGAGATGGGAGGGTCTGGGAGGGAGGGTATGCTGCTGATTGGCTGGAATGTGACTGCTGACTGTGAGGTACAGGGTCAAAGTTTGCTCAATGATGATGTATAGGGGGCGGACCGAACATTGCATGTGTTCGCCCGCTGCGGCGAACGCGAACAAGCTATGTTCGCCGGGAACTGTTCGCCGGCGGATAGTTCGGGCCATCTCTATATCTGGACTTCTCCAAAGCATTTGACACCTCATAAAAGGTTAGTATATAAAATGAGGATGCTCGGACTGGGAGAAACTGTCTGTATGTGGGTAAGTAACTGGTTAAGTGACAGAAAACAGAAGGTGGTTACTAACGGTAGATACTCAGATTGGGTCACTGTAACTAGTGGAGTACCTCAGGAGTCAGTATTGGGCCCTATTCTCTTCAATATATTTATTAATGATCTTGTAGAAGGCCTGCACAGTAAAATATCTATTTTTGCAGATAACACTAAACTGTGTAAAGTAATTAACACTGAAGAGGACAGTTTTCTGCTACAGAGGGATCTGGATAGATTGGAGGCTTGGGCAGAAAAATGGCAGATGAGGTTTAACACTGACAAATGTAAAGTTATGCACATGGGAAGGAATAATGCAAGTCACCCGTACATATTAAATGGTAACACTCGGTAACACTGACATGGAAAAGGATCTAGGAATTTTAATAAACAGCAAATTAAGCTGCAAAAACCAGTGTCAGGCAGCTACTGCCAAGGCCAATAAGATAATGGGTTGCATCAAAAGGGGCATAGACGCCCGTGATGAGAACATAGTCCTACCACTTTACAAATCACTAGTCAGACCACACATGGAGTACAGTGTACAGTTCTGGGCTACTGTGAACAAGACAGACATAGCAGAGCTGGAGAGGGTTCAGAGGAGGGCAACTAAAGTATTAACTGGAATGAGGGATCTACAGTACCCTGAAAGGTTATCAAAATTAGGGTTATTCACTTTAGAAAAAAGACGACTGAGGGGAGATCTAATAACTATGTATAAATATATCAGGGGTCAGTACAGAGATCTGTCCCATCATCTATTTATCCCCAGGACTGTGACTGTGACAAGGGGACATCCTCTGCGTCTGGAGGAAAGAAGGTTTGTACACAAACATAGAAAAGGATTCTTCACTGTAAGAGCAGTGAGACTATGGAACTCTCTGCCTGAGGAGGTGGTGATGAGTACAATAAAGGAATTCAAGAGGGGACTGGATTTATTTCTGGAGTGTAATAATATTACAGGCTACAGCTACTAGAGAGGGGTCGTTGATCCAGGGAGTTAGTCTGATTGCCTGATTGGAGTCGGGAAGGAATTTTTTTCCCCTTAAGTGGGGAAAATTGGCTCCTCTGGATCAACTTGTAGGAAACAGGCCGAACTGGATGGACAAATGTCTTTTTTCGGTCTTATATACTATGTTACTATGTTATGCATGTTGTTAAGTGGCCCAGCCAGAGCCCTGACTTGAACCCAATCGATCTCTGCAGAGACCTGAAAATGGCTGTCCACCAGCTGTCCCCATCCAAACTGACAGACCTAGTGAGGATCTACAGAGAAGAAAGGCAGAAAATCCCCAAATCCTGGTGTACAAACCTTGTGGCATGATACCCAAGAAGACTGGAGAATGTAAAAAGGTCAAAGGTGCTTTAACTAAGTACTGAGTAAAGAGTCTGAATTCTTATGTCAATACAAGATTTTAGTTTTTCCTTTTCAATAAACATCCTGTTTTCACAAAGGCCGTAACATAACAAAATGTGAAAAAGTGAAAGGTTTAAAGACTTTTTGAATGCATTGTACATGTAGAGCTCATGAAAGTGTCCATGAGAATTATATATTTTGGATGGCGTTACTTTATGCCTTTACTTTAAAAAAATGTAAACACCCAAAGAGACAATTATCTTGATGCTTAAAACTACCAACCAATCACATAATAAGGCTTTGTAAAAGTAGGCTTTGCCCAAGCTAATAACCACTATGTACAGTGGATATAAAAAGTACATATATATATAAACCCCTAAAATGTCAGGTTTCTGTGCTGTAAACAAATGAGACAAAGATAAATCATTTCAAAACATTTTCCACCTTTAATGTGACCTATCAACTGTACCACTCAATTGAAAAACAAACTGAAATCTTTTAGGTGGAGGGAAGAAAACAAAAAAACTAATATAAGTGTGCACACCCTCTTATAACTGGGGATGTAGCTGTGTTCAGAATTAAGCAATCACATTCAAAATCATGTTAAATAGGAGTCAGCATACACCTGTCATCATTTAAAGTGCCTCTGATTAACCCCAAATAAAGTTCAGCTGCTCTAGTTGGTCTTTCCTGAAACTTTTTTAGTTGCATTCAACAGCAAAAGCCATGGTCAACAGAGAGCTTCCAAAGCATCAGAGGGATCTCATTGTTAAAAGGTATCAGTCAGGAAAAGGGTACAAAAGAATTTCCAAGGCATTAGATATACCATGGAACACAGTGAAGACAGTCAACATCAAGTAGAGAAAATATGGCACAACAGTGACATTACCAAGAAATGGATGTCCCTCCAAAATTTATGAAAAGACGAGAAGAAAACTGGTCTTGGAGGCTACCAATAGGCCTACAGCAACATTAAAGGAGCTGCAGGGATATCTAGCAAGTACTGGCTGTGTGGTACAAGTGACAACAATCTCCTGTATTCTTCATATGTCTGGGCTATGGGGTAGAGTGGCAAGACGAAAGCTTTTTCCTATGAAGAAAAACATCCAAGCCAGGCAACATTTTGCAAAAACACATTTGAAGTCTCCCAAAAGCATGTGGTAAAAGGTGTTATGGTCTGATGAAACCAAGGTTGAACTTTTTGGTCATAATTCCAAAATATATGTTTGGTGCAAAAACAACACTGCACATCACCAAAAGAACACCATACCCACAGTGAAGCATGGTGGTGGCAGCATCATGCTGCAGGGCTGTTTTTCTTCAGCTGGAACTGGGCCTTAGTTAAGATAGAGGGAATTATGAACAGTTCCAAATACCAGTCAATATTTGCACAAAAATTTTTTTAAAAAAATTTTAAAATAAAAAGATGAAAAAAATAAAATAAGAAGCCCTAAGGTTTACAGTATAGGTGTCTTACTGTTGTCAATCTTCTTATGTGTTGTAAGAAAATTAAATTGAATGTTTTTCTCTTACAGCACTATTCACACAATGTATTTTCAAGGTGTGTTTTTGTGAGAAGATCCCGTTTGTAAGGGGTCTTTCTTCTCCAGCATACAATAAGTGGTTCTAGAAATAATGTCCAGAGTCCTGATTTTCCTCTGTGTGCCAACCTATTTTTAATTGCAGGTTTAATAGATGTGGTCGCGTTTTACCATAAATTATGTCCAACTCCTCAGTTTGTTATTTACAGTCTTTATCACCTCCTATCACCTTCTGCTCAAGTTTGTTTCAGAGACCTTCGCCCATCTAATACATACATTTACTTTATGTTTCGTATTGTAACTCACTGTTTGTTGCTGAGGGGTCCGCAAGTGCTAGCCGGCCGTGGCGTCCCACGTGGTAACCGGCGCGAGCGAGCCCTCCACAGTATGCGATGCGGTTGAAGGGGCCGGTCTCCTGCAATGTCTTTGGAGGTGAGAGGTATCCGCTGACAGAGTATAGGTATGTGCGCGATCTCTCTTCTGTATGTTATGCGGTCAGAGGGCCGGTCTTCAGCGGCATATGGAGATGATGATGGTCAGTTCCACCGCAAAGCGAATACACAGCGAACTCTGAAAAACAGGGCGTCTTTCTTTCTGTTGTTAGCTCCGGAGCTTCTATGACAAGAGGCACTTATACATCCATACGCGTTTCGGGACTTTACTTTGTCCCTTCCTCAGTGGTAAAATGCCTCCTCTAATTGTTATCCTTATATACCTGCAGTTATTAGGTATGGCACAAAACCCGGTACTGGAATCCATCCATTTTAACATACATCCTCCTACCTTCATTCCACTTATTCAGAATGGTAGTTGAAAGCTTCTTTTCCATTGCAATCCCAGTATGTTCCATTATTATTTAGCAGAGTCATTGTATCTCTATCACCAAATCAATATGTTAACATCTGGGTGTTTCAATATGGGAATGAGTATCGAAATCCTGTTGTTCACATAAATATATACGTCTCCATGTTTTCATCCGAATACATACATAGGGACGTGTTTCTACATATTACAGTTTCATATACTGTTTGCGATCTTGCTGGCGGGGGTCTCACGCCAGGGAGGGGCCCGATTTTACACACTGGGTCCCCGCTGGCGGGGAACCCCACCCAGCTTCACAGGAACCCAAACAATTCTAATTCAGCATTTAGGCCTTGTGGGATGAACGAGTTGAAATCATAAATCAATCTTGATTCCAACCTCGACATCCTCCCAATATGATCTCCGCCCCTCCAATGTGGTTCAACCTTCTCAATGGCGCAGAAAATAAGATCAGATGGGTCCCTATTGTGTGCAACCTTAAAATGATGGGAAAGTGTGTGATTTTCATAACCGTTTTTAATTTTCGTTATATGTTCTAAAATTCTTTTACGCAATGTTCTCTTAGTCCTGCCAACATATTGTTTGCCACATGGGCATTGAATTATATAGATTACGCTTGTAGAATCACATGTCAAACATTCTTTGATCTTGTGTTCATACACACTATTTGTTGATCTTACATTTGTAGTTTTTTTGGGAAATTTTGTTATACTACAATTCGAACATCTTCCACACCTAAAAAATCCCTCTAATTTTGTTATTTTTTGTAGAGCATCACATTTCTTTTTCTGTCGCGTTACTGTGGGGGCTATCTTTAGGCCTAAATTAGGTACTTTTGTAAATGTGATTGTCGGTCGGTCTGGCATTGTTGGGCCTATGATTTTGTCCTCACGTACAAAGTGCCAGTGTTTATGTATAATTTTTTTCACTTCCCTATAGCAGGTGTTATACGGCAAAATCATTCTAATTTCATCGTCTTTTTCTTTACATTTTATTTCCTTTTCAACAAAGAAGTCTTCTCTCCCCATCTCCCTCACTCGGGTAAGTGCATTTTCCACTTCTTTTATGGGATATAGCTTGGCACTAAATTGTTGTTTCATTTTATTGGCCTCTATCTCAAAATCTTCATTTTTTGTGCAGTTTCTCTTAATCCTTCTAAATTCTCCCAATGGGATGTTGAGGAGCCACCTCAGCAGGTGGCAGCTAGTGTGTAGTATATAGCTATTTTTATTAACTTCTTTTTGGTACGTCTTACATTTTATTATTCCATTTTCAATGAAGATTTTTAAGTCTAAAAATTCCACGCTTTCCTGACTGGTGTTTGCTGTGAAGTGTAAATTTTTATTGTTGTTGTTAATTTCTTGTAAGAATATTTTTAATTCATCTTCACTTTTTTGCCAAATAAAAAATACATCATCGATGTACCTCTGCCATAGCACCAGATCTGTCCCCAGCCTCGTCTCAATGACCTCCTGCTCCCAGTCGGCCATGAATAAATTGGCAAAGCTGGGGGCAAATCTGGTGCCCATGGCAGTTCCTTGTGTTTGAAGATAGTAGGCGGAGTCAAAATAAAAATAATTGTGTTTTAATATAAACATGATGCCTTCCGTTATATAATTGATTTGTTCTTCCGGCATTTCTTTCTCTTTATGAAGTTGTTTTCTCACTGCTTCTATTCCTTGTTCATGTCCTATACAAGTGTACAAGGACTGGACATCCATTGTACCTATCACCCATTCTGGTTCCACTTTCATATTTTCTAACTTTTTAATAATCTGTGTTGTATCATTCACGTATGATGCCATGTTCTTTACTGTTGGTTGCAGTAATCGATCTAAATATTGTGACAGATTAGCAGTCAAGGAGTCTATCCCAGAGATTATCGGCCGACCCGGTGGATTAATCGGATCTTTATGGAGTTTTGGTAGACAATAGAATACCGGTAATCTCCTCTGTGTGTTTTTAACAAAGTCATATTCTTGTTGGGATAGGATCTCCTGTTCTAATCCTCTGTCACAATATTTTACAAGTTCTTCATAGAATTCTGCAGTTGGATCTCTCATCAATTTTATATAGGTATTACTGTCCATTAATTGCCTTCTACATTCTTCTCTATATTTCTCTGTGTCTAGTATCACTATTGCCCCGCCTTTATCAGCGGGGCGTATAGTGATATCCTCTTTTCTCTGGAGTTCCTTAATCGCCTCTTTTTCTTTTTTAGTTAAATTATTTATTTTCCACTTTGAAATATTGGTCATTTTCCTTACATCATATTCCACATTTTTCCAAAAAGTTATTAATTCCTGACTTAGTTCCTGTGTGGGATAGTTTTTTGATTTGCATTTTAATTCTGTGTGTTTAAATGACAAGTGATTCACCCTTGTGTCATCTTTATTAATTGGGTTTTTCATATAATATTTTTTCAAGCAAATTTTCCTCAAAAATTTTTCCACACCAATGTACGTGTCAAACTTGTTATGTGTCTGACTTGGTGCAAATTTTAATCCTTTGTTAAGTAAACTCTTTTGTGCAACTGTGAGAGTGATTCCACTTAAATTAACAATTTGACTATCCCCCTCTAATATCTGTTGTGCTTTCTTCTTATATCTTCCTCCTCTCCGTATCTTCCCATTTGTTCTGTGTTTCTGTGTGTCCTGTGTCGTTGTTCTTTCACCTGATTCGTGGATCTCTCCCTTTGATTGTATTGAGGTGTCATTCTCAGTCTGTCTTGAGTCTGGTGATTGTGTTTTGGGTTGTGTCGCAAATTGTATGGGTGTTGCCTGCGTGTTGGTGACTTGTTTCCTCTCCTTGGTGATGGTGTATCTCTCCGTATTCGTGCTCTGTGATGAGGTGGAGTCCTGTCTAAAAAATGATCTTCTATTAGATTTTCATACCTATTTTGTGTTGGAATAGTGTATCGGATTTGTTTGTCTTCTTCATCTCCTTGTCTTTCCTCTCTTTGTATTTCTTTTTCAAGCCTATCATCTGTCTCTCTTTTTTTCTTAGTATGTTCTATTTTGTTGTGTTCTCTGTTTCCTCTAAATTTTTTACATTTTTTGCTCATAATTTCATATTCGATTTTATCTAAATTGTCACATATCTTTTTTTGCCACCCATCAAATTCCTCATTTTTGGGTAATTTTTCTATTTTATCTTTCATTATTTCTATTTGATTTGTAGTATCCTGTAATATCTCCCTTCTCCTTTTAATTATTAATTCCATTAGACTGAGAGAATGCGTCAGTAGTAATTGTTCCCATTCCTGTGTAAATTTTTCATTGCACAGGTCTTGGGCTGGTGTTTTATTTAGTAATAGTCCCTTAGGGACTTTTTTACATTGTACATACTGGGTCAATGATTGAATTTCCCATCTTTGTCTTAGTTGTTTTATCAGTAACTGTTCTATTTCTCTAAAAATTTCGGTCATTGATAGTTCTTCATCATGATACATCTCATTTTCCACATCAAATTTAAATGATTCCACCTTTAAACGTTTGTTTTCTATATTATTCCAGATTTCCATAGTCTTTCGAGAGGAGCACTACCAATGGGTGAATATTTTACAGTAACCAGAAAACGTAGTAGGTGGCTCACGTCTCTCAATAATATGGATAAAGTGCACAGTTCCTATAGTTTCACCCAACTTATAAAACAAATTATATATACAAATAGAGCCGGCACTCTTAATCTGGATATATAGACACAATTTATTATATCATAATTAAATTTATATCATAATTTTTTTTAAAAAAATTTTAAAATAAAAAGATGAAAAAAATAAAATAAGAAGCCCTAAGGTTTACAGTATAGGTGTCTTACTGTTGTCAATCTTCTTATGTGTTGTAAGAAAATTAAATTGAATGTTTTTCTCTTACAGCACTATTCACACAATGTATTTTCAAGGTGCGTTTTTGTGAGAAGATCCCGTTTGTAAGGGGTCTTTCTTCTCCAGCATACAATAAGTGGTTCTAGAAATATTGTCAAGAGTCCTGATTTTCCTCTGTGTGCCAACCTATTTTTAATTGCAGGTTTAATAGATGTGGTCGCGTTTTACCATAAATTATGTCCAACTCCTCAGTTTGTTATTTACAGTCTTTATCACCTCCTATCACCTTCTGCTCAAGTTTGTTTCAGAGACCTTCGCCCATCTAATACATACATTTACTTTATGTTTCGTATTGTAACTCACTGTTTGTTGCTGAGGGGTCCGCAAGTGCTAGCCGGCCGTGGCGTCCCACATGGTAACCGGCGCGAGCGAGCCCTCCTCAGTATGCGATGCGGTTGAAGGGGCCGGTCTCCTGCAATGTCTTTGGAGGTGAGAGGTATCCGCAGCAGAGTATAGGTATGTGCGCGATCTCTCTTCTGTATGTTATGCGGTCAGAGGGCCGGTCTTCAGCGGCATATGGAGATGATGATGGTCAGTTCCACCGCAAAGCGAATACACAGCGAACTCTGAAAAACAGGGCGTCTTTCTTTCTGTTGTTAGCTCCGGAGCTTCTATGACAAGAGGCACTTATACATCCATACGCGTTTCGGGACTTTACTTTGTCCCTTCCTCAGTGGTAAAATGCCTCCTCTAATTGTTATCCTTATATACCTGCAGTCATTAGGTATGGCACAAAACCCGGTACTGGAATCCATCCATTTTAACATACATCCTCCTACCTTCATTCCACTTATTCAGAATGGTAGTTGAAAGCTTCTTTTCCATTGCAATCCCAGTATGTTCCATTATTATTTAGCAGAGTCATTGTATCTATATCACCAAATCAATATGTTAACATCTGGGTGTTTCAATATGGGAATGAGTATCGAAATCCTGTTGTTCACATAAATATATACGTCTCCATGTTTTCATCCGAATACATACATAGGGACGTGTTTCTACATATTACAGTTTCATATACAGGATTTCGATACTCATTCCCATATTGAAACACCCAGATGTTAACATATTGATTTGGTGATATATGACATACTGATCTGTAGAGACCTAATATCCCCACAACCTAGTTTACTGTATAGAAAGAGAATCAACACTCCCACAATCCAGTATCATATAGTAAGAGATGTGAATTCATAATCAGACTGACATGCGGAGTATAGCTTAATTTTAGATTGATAAAACTCAATCCTAGTGCCATTGAACACCTTTATCATTTTTTAATTTTTTATATTTTTTACATTTTTATATATTTTCTTATTTTTTAATATAAAAAAACTTTTTAATGTTTTTAACCAAGAATTTTGTTATTATTTTACTACACTACCTCATTTCTACTCTGTCCAGATGATATTATTATATAGAAAAATCCTTTGATGATATACAAGAAATAGTATAGAGAACACTTTACAGCTATTCTTTTTCAAGTGAGATACTGAAGGGTTAAACGGAAGAATTTGTAACTCTGCCCCCTTGAATGACATCACGCCTGACGTCAGCGGCATATTAGTTTTTCCTCTATTATAAAAATGGTGACTTTCCAAAAGGCTGGTACCCACTGAAGAAGGGACTGAGTCCCGAAATGCGTCTGGGCATAAAGGAGAACACCAGCCTATGGAATATACAAGAAATACAAGCGCGCAATAATTCCACATACCAGACGAAACTTCAAAGATCACGCGGGACGCCGCGTGCAACGCCAGGAATCAGAGGAATAGAGCCGTACACCGGAGGACACCAGCAAAGAGCGCGCGTACCCGAAGCCGACACAGGGACTCAGCAGCCGTTGAGGCCGGGTAACGTAGCCAGTGCGGCAACTACCTTACATAGAGGCTTAAGATATTGCGAACTATGAAAATTTTTTAAAAATCTTTACATCCAATTTGCTGGCTATCATTAGGAGCAAAGACACCAGTGACACCTTATTTTTATTTTTATTCCATACCTACGGCTGGGCAGCGGAGGTTCTTGGACATATTAGAGATCAAAGAAGGGTCAAATTGGCCAAATTGTCACTGCGCATGAACATATATACAAAAAAGGACATTGAGTAAAAATATGAAGAGTGTATAGGAAATAAGATACCCTAATACTGTGCATTTTTCTATAAGTATAAATTGTGCACAGCATTCAGTGATATAATCACCAGTGGTTAATATTGCAACAAGTACTATATACAAGCAAGCACTGCAAATATCTCACTGAAAACTGTACGTACAGTGTATACACAAAGAGTGACCACTGTAATCCTCTTTTACAATTGTATGTCTATTATATTATCTATTCTTTTTACCTGAGCATTATCAAATAAATTAATATTTTAAAAAATGATTCTAATATTCTGATCCAAATATAGGAGTGCCCCTCTATACACTGAATTATATTTGAATTTCCTTTGAGGCAAGGGTGTTGCCTAGCAGAGTGTGAGCACCCACTCCATAGAATCTGACGGGAGAGCCATTGAGGAAAAACCCTTTTTTCTGTATATATAATTTGTTTTATAAGTTGGGTGAAACTATAGGAACTGTGCACCTTATCCATATTATTGAGAGACGTGAGCCACCTACTACGTTTTCTGGTTACAATATTTGCACAAAACCTTCAGGCTTCTGCTAGAAAGCTGAACATGAAGAGGAACTTCATCTTTCAGCATGACAATGACCCAAAGCATACATCCAAATCAACAAAGGAATGGCTTCACCAGAAGAAGATTAAAGTTTTGGAATGGCCCAGCCAGAGCAAGAATTCAATTGAAAATCTGTGGGGTGATCTGAAGAGGGCTGTGCACAGGGGATGCCCTCGCAATCTGACAGATTTGGAGTGTTTTTGTAAAGAAGAGTGGGCAAATCTTGCCAAGACAAAATGTGCCATGCTGATAGACTCATACCCAAAAAGACTGAGTGCTGTAATAAAATCAAAAGGTGCTTCAACAAAGTATTAGTTTAAGGTTGTACACACTTATGCAACAGTATTATTTTATTTTTGATATTTTTTCTTCCCTCTACCTAAAAGATTTCAGTTTGTTTTTCAATTGACTTGTACAGTATATAGGTCACATTAAAGGTGGAAAAAGTTATGAAATGATTTATCTTTGTCAAACTTTTTTACAGCACAACCTGACACTTTAACAAGGGTGTGTAGACTTTTTATATCCACTGTATGTTGTATATTGACAGTGGCACCTAAAGAAAAATGAAATGGACTAGTAATGCGGTGCTCCCAGAATAAAGGTATCCTTACTGATAATACAGATAAAATGCATAGATGTGTTCTACAAGCCTGTGTTTTCAGAGACGATATTTTCAATGTAATAATACACAGTAAGAGACTTCTTCACAGTTCTCAGAAAAGTGACCTCATGCCATTCCAGCCTCTGCTAAAGCAAAATGCTGCCCATTGTTAAACACTCCCTTTCATTGACAATATTATTTAGTCTATAGGAACATTTTATTTCCAGTCATGACCTCCATCTAGCTGATAAAATGATCGGGAGAAACACAGTCGGGAGAGGTTAAAGGGATACGACAGAGATTAATATTGCTACATTACATTCATTTTTTCTCCGCATACTTTGTATCACGCAGAGCTTAATATTTCAGAACACACAAAACATTCTATAATCAATTACTAGTCAACAGGATGTCCTTAGAAATTAGGGGAAATACTATATATGAGCATAGAGGCCATTCATACATGATAAATGAATACAGATCACGAGTCTATTCCTTTGACACAGCTGAATACATAGATTATAATTTAGATATTAACCCCTTCAGTACCGAGCCACTTTTCCCCTTAAATCCTGGGCCGATTTTTGCTAATCTGACATGAGTCACTTTATGTAGTAATAACTTTTGAACACTTACTTATCCAAGCCATTCTGAGACTGTTTTCTCAGGACACATTGTACTTCATGACAGTCAATATATTTTACCTTTATTTATGAAAAAATTCTAAACTTTTTGTGAGGCAAGGAGGAAGAAATGTCTGTTTTGGCATAGTTTTCTTTTTTTTTTTACAGCATTCACCTGAGGCGCCATCTCATGCTATATTTTTATAGAGCAGATTGTCACGGATTCACTGAAATCTAATCCTGGGTGATGTAGTATTTGATGAGCTCCTGCCCACCCACATAAAAGCAAGCAAGTCCTCCAGATATGTACCGTATTTTTCGTTTTATAAGACGCACTTTTTCCCCCTCCAAAGTGGAGGGAAAAAGTCACTGCATCTTATAAAACGAATGTGATGTAAATAAGGTGGCTCAGGAGCTCTCACTAACAGCTCCTGAGCTTACCATTAAACTGTTGAGCGGGCTGGCGGCTTCACCAGCCCGTGCTTCCTTAACAAGACTGCACCAGGGAAGGGCGATCTGGCGGCTTCACCAGCCCGTGCTTCCTTAACAAGACTGCACCAGGGAAGGGCGATCTGGCGGCTTCACTTATTATGCTCCACTGCCGCCAGCGCCCGGGACCGGAGCCCGCAGCTTCAGTGAGTGCAAGTGTTTCCCCCCTGTTCCCTCCTCCAGCCACCAGCCCGCGCTTCTGGTGCGCATCCGGCACCGGAGTCCGCAGCTTCAGTAAGGGAAAATGTTTCCCCCTGTTCCCTCCTCCAGCCGCCAGCCCGCACGTCCAGTGCGCACCCGGGACCGGAGCCTGCAGCTCCAGTAAGTATAAGCTTCTCCCTTGTCCCCTCCTCCAGCTGCTGCCGGGGGACCCCGGCACTGACCTGAGCTCCAGGGTCCCTGTCTTCTCATCCGTCTCTGTTATTGTGCCTGCCAGCCATGCTGCTCTCTGCTCATACACCACCCATGTACTGCAGTCCCTGGATAGTGTTTATATTTAATCTGACTATGACTCCCCTCATCCTTGAGAATATACCAATGTACAGTACCTACTGTACATCAGTGTATTCTTTAGGATGATGGGTGTTATAATCACATGTGTCATCCACAGATCCCTCATAACAGTGTGTCATCCACAGATCCCCTATGACAGTGGCACCCACAGATCCCAATAAGAGTGTCATCCACAGATCCCCCATAAGTGTATCATTCACCGTTCCCCCATAACAGTGTCATCCACAGATCCCCCCCCATAAGTGTGTCATCCACAGATCCCCCATAAGTGTGTCATCCACAGATCCCCCATAAGTGTGTCATCCACAGATCCCCCATAAAAGTGTCATCCACAGATCCCCTATGACAGTGGCACCCACAGATCCCCCATAAGTGTGTCATCCACAGATCCCCCATAAGTGTGTCATCCACAGATCCCCCATAAAAGTGTCATCCACAGATCCCCCATAAAAGTGTCATCCACAGACCCACCATAAACAGTGTCATCCACAGATCCACCATAACAGTGTCATCCACAGATCACCCATAACAGTGTGTCATCCACAGATCCCCCATAACAGTGTCATCCACAGATCCACCATAACAGTGTCATTCACAGATCTCCCATAACAGTGTCATCCACAGATCCCCCATGACAATGGCATCCCCAGATCCCCCATGACAATGGCATCCACAGATCCCCATAATAGTGTCATCCACAGATCCCCCATAACAGTGTCATCCACAGATCCCCCATAACAGTGTCATCCACAGATCCCCCATAAGAGTGTCATCCACAGATCCCCCATAACAGTGTCATCCACAAATCCCCTATAATAGTGTCATCCACAGACCACCAATAGTTCACAACCCACCAAAAGCACACCTTTTGGTTCAAAATATTTTTTCTTATTTTTCTCCTCAAAAACCTAGGTGCGTTTTGTCATCAGGTGCGTCTTATAAAGCAAAAAATACGGGTAAGTAAAAACCAGTTTCAAATTCATGGGATGACTCCTTTAAATATATAAATTGCACCTTTTTGCTTTGTATACAGTCCATATAGAATAAAGAGCGGGTGGCACAACTTAACCTCAGGTATAGGTAAATTGGCAACCTCGTGTACACGTGTATAACAACATATGGTGCTCAGCCAACAAAACTTCTTATTAAGTCCCACAATATAAGATAATTCACCGTTGTTGAATAGAGTTCCTTTATTCGTCTACAGAGACATATGCATACATGGCAGGGGCAAACAAACTTTCGTGCAGTGCAACACGGTGACTGCCGTTTCGCTCAACAGCGCTTCTTCGGGCCACAAGAAGCGCGGTTGCGCAAAATGGCCTTCGCCGTGTTGCACTGCACGAAAGTTTGTTCGCCCCTGCCATGTATGTATATGTCTCTGTAGATGAATAAAGGAACTCTAATCAACGGTAAGTGCCGCCTTGCGAATTATCTTATATTGTGGGACCTTTTTGCTTTGTGCCATGACGTTTTATTATCTACTTACATTTCATTGAAGGGAATCTCACCAGTGTTCTGAATAAAAAGTACTTTTAATATATATTCAAATGAGCAGTTAGGTTAAGCCACTCAGTCAACCCCTGCTGCTCCCCCTGCTTCTTCTGCCAGCCATTTCCTCTCCTTAATTGACAGGGCTAGGTTCCTGCTTAGGAGGAGTGGAGAAGGAGGAGTGAGGGTACAAAGAGTGGCTTGGGCCCACCTTTGGTGCACTTAACTGCTCATTTGCATATGGTTAAAAAAATACTTTTGGTCCACAATGAAGCAATGGTTCACTAAGTGGAAGGTATCATTGCATTCAGCTGAGCTAACCCTACAAGGCATACTACCTGCTTTAACAGTGAATTTCCTGGTGGCAGACTCCCTTTAAGGCTGTTTACAGTTGCACTTGTTTGTACCTACTGTGTAAATTTACTGCTATCTCAGAAATCCTAAAGGAACACTAGAGTTGAATAATAAAAGTAAACAAAAGACTTCGAGATTCGAGACTTGCTAAACTTTTCCACAATTATTTTCAGTCTGTAGCATTATCTGCATGTTCCTAAAACAAACATCCTTGTAAAAATCTTGCAGGGAACACAGATGTTCATTTCCTGATGATTTTGTCCATTTTTGAGGGTGGTGCTTGGTCAAGGGAAGGGACTGGACATAAGATGTCTTGTTTGGCGTTTGGCATCACCAGGAAAGTACTGGTTCTCCTTGCAAAGATCCAGATGGTGTAGGGAGTTTTACATGGCAGCTACCTATAGGAAGCTAATTTGCATTTTTCTCTTACTGCAGGCAGAACAATGATTTTTTTTTTAAGAATACAAGAGATTTATTAATAGGATGTGCACCCTGTTAATGAATGTGGTGTATACTGGACAAGTATAATGTTGGCTCCATTCGAGGGTAGCGGGTATGATTTCATATGACTGCTTGAGTCTCTCTTATGCATATGTGTTTCTTTTATTGCTTTTCTTTTGTATTATTGATGTTAAATCGGTTTGTGTTTTGTTACTTGTTGTTCTAATATTGGATACAGTCCTTGTTGTCAACATTTTAATTCTCCTGAAATGTTGGCATACTTAATAATATATTGCTTCAAGATTAGCCAAGCTTATTGCGCATTATTTATAGCTTCTATGATATAATTGTTTGGAGACGTGTATGGACATATTTGTTGTCTCAAGCTGTGTCATGTATGTAATTCGGCTACACCCCTTTTATAAGGAAACACTATAGGATTTGATAGACACTAGTCACTATGTCTATATTCGTATTTGCTACTCTAGCTGTATACAATGTATGATTCTAAGTAACTTTGGGGTCCTTTATTTAGGCAAAGCCCATATGTCTTAATTTTTCATTCGGCATTACTAAATTTTAGCTAGAATCACATTTATATAGTATCATTTTCCAATTCCTAAGATAAATATTCAGCCTCCATTACCATATACAGTTGTGTTCAAAATTTTCAACCCCCTCTGAAATTGAATGTTTTGGCCAGTTTGACATTGATTTTGATCATTTCAGTCATCTTGTTTACAATTAAATCAAAGAGGCACTTGTAAGTCAGACAAATATAACATAACATTTATAATGAAATAACCACAAATGTCTTTTCTGTGCTCACATCATTATCAGTTTTATTCAACCCCCAAGTGACATTCAATCTTAGCACTTAGTACAACATCCTTTTCCAGTTATAACAGCTTTTAAACGTGAAGCATAGCTTGACACAAGTGTCTTGCAGCGATCTACGGGTATCTTCGCCCATTCTTCATGGGCAAAAGGCTCCAGTTCAGTCACATTCTTAGGCTTGCGCGCTGCAACTGATTTCTTTAAGTCCCACAAAAGATTCTCAATCGGATTTAAGTCTGGTGACTGCGATGGCCACTTCAAAATGTTCCAGCCTTTAATCTGCAACCATGCTCTAGTGGACTTGGAGGTATGCTTGGGATCATTGTCCTGTTGAAAGGTCCAACGTCTCCCAAGCCTCAGGTTTGTGACGGACTGCATCACATTTTCATCCAATATCTCCTGGTACTGAAGAGAATTCATGGTACCTTGCACACGCTGAAGCTTCCCTGTACCTGTAGAAGCAAAACAGTCCCAAAGCATGATTGACCCCCGCCATGCTTCACAGTAGGCAAGGTGTTCTTTTCTTCATAGGCCTTGTTCTTCCTCCTCCAAACATAGCGTTGATCCATGGGCCCAAACAGTTCTAATTTTGTTTCATCAGTCCACAGAACACTATCCCAAAACTTTTGTGGTTTGTATACATGACTTTTGGCATACTGCAGTCGACTCTTCTTATTCTTTGGAGACAGCAAGGGGGTGCTCCTGGGAGTTCTGGCATGGAGGCCTTCATTACGCAGTGTGCGCCTTATTGTCTGAGCTGAAACTTCAGTACCCGCATCTGACAAATCTTTTTTCAGTTCCTCAGCAGTCACACGGGGACTTTTCTCCACTTTGCGCTTCAGGTAGCACACAGCAGTCGAAGTCAGCATCCTCTTTCTGCCACGACCAGGTAGCGTTTCAACAGTGCCCTTTGCCTTGAATTTCCGAATGAATAATGCTTCCTATGGTGTCTCTTAGTATGTTTAACATCTTTGCAATCTTCTTATAGCCATTGCCCTTCCTATGAAGAGAAATCACCTCTTCTCTTGTCTTCCTGGACCATTCTCTTGACTTCACCATGTTTGTAAACACACCAGTAAATGTCTAGAAGGAGCTGAGTATCACAGTCATTTTAAATCTGCCTAATTGGTGCTTATTCTGCTTGATTGCTGCTCCTTGACATCCAATAGGTGTTTTCAATACCTGATCAAAAACACTTGAATGAACCTCTGTTCTTAAGAGTGGTAGTCTTTAAGGGGTTGAATAATTGTGTCAATGAAGAAATCACAAAAAAAAACATTTAATACTGTATTACAAAAACAATTGATGTCATTTTAGTTGCATTTGGTTCTTTAAAAAGTCCTTGTAAGATTTCATTCTGAACACAATTACAAATGTACACTAAATTCCCTAAAACCCTTTACAGCATTGGGGGTTGAATAATTTTGAACACAACTGTATGTGGTATATTGCATAACATATTCTTTGTGTAATTTACAATACGTGGGGTGCACATCAAACAGCTTGAAAGTTCGAATATGTCGTCACATTTCTGATGTACCCTATGCCAGAACAAAAAATATTTCTGCTGCAAGTCTGCATTTTGCTGCGGTTCACGATGGCAATACAGACAGCATGTCAGTACAAGGAGTAGAAAGGGTTAATAGACCAAACAGAGGTGATCACAAGAAAAAGCTGCTCAATCGTGAGTGCTTTTGGATTTTCAATTTAGGTTCATGGATACCATCAGGATTGAACCGGCGTCATGATACTATTCTACATTATTAATATTTTAACTTCTCTTTATTATTGTAATTTGCTGATCTCATTTTTTTATGTTTTTTTGGCATGTTGTAACTGCTATGTACTTTGCTTGTGGAGGATGTCATCAGGAGGTGTGTCTTGTACCTGATCGCGATCACCTGTTTTTTGCTGGTTTGCTATTTAGTCTCGACTTTACCTCTCACTGATGCACATCATGACTAAGGGTCCGCACTTATAGTGATCCGAAACCGGTCAATTTTTTGCATTGCTGTATGTTGGTTTTTATCTGCACGGGATTTAAATAAAGCCTCAAGTATTTTTTCAGTGAAGCTGGACCGTCTTTTTTTTCATTCTGGGATTCAAGAACCTCTGGGTTGCTGGTCAAGACACGACCGCTAGCTGACACTGGGAGCTCAGGCCTCTCGAAGTGACCCCTGTTGCCAGGGCCCCTTACTCTGCTGCGACCTCTGCCTGCGCCAGAACCATTTAGGCCTCTGCCGCTCCCCTGTGCAGGGCTGGCACTTCTCTGTCTGACATACTTTTAGATCAAATAATCAAATGTTAGATCAAATATTTTTTCTTTTGCCACTAATACACGGTAAACAGAGCTTTAGAACATATCACTGCACCACTGAACGGCAATTAGGCCCTAATTTTTTTCAACTTTTACACAACACAAAAGGCTTTTCAACAGATAAGTGCAATGCTGAACAGTGAATATATTTTTATTTTGCCACTAATACACGGCAACCAGGGCTTTACAACATATAACTGCACCGCACAAGGGAAAATAAGAGGTACTGTAGAAATATTTCCTTGTAATAAACCCTGTTATGGCTGTATTAAACAGCACTTGCACCCCGTTTTGCTGGAATGACAGAGCTGTATAATGGCAATTTGGATCCCCAGTCAGTGCACCAAGGTGTAATAGGTTGTTCCTATTACCCAGTCTGTAACCTCCCCTACTGAACCGTGTTCTACATAAATGCTGTGGAACGATTCCTCCCTATCCTTTCCCTGCACTTCAATCAACATCACAGGGCTGGTTGGCTGCTAATTGGCTGCATACATGGCATTATGGGTGATCCCGCCTTCCCAGAGTTCCTTTCTCCATGTCCTGCACACGTGCAGCAGCAATTTTAGGAAAAAATGGGATTCGTTACCACTTCTTCAGCTTTGATTCGCTCATCTCTACTTTCAATATGTGTCTTAATAATGAAGATTATTATTCAAACCTGCGTTTTTAAATGCAAATAACATAGTAGGCAGAAATCTTACAGGTAGCAAATCAGAAATATTCCCAAAGTAAATAGGAAATTTAATTACGTCTCTGTCTTTAAATGACAGAAAACACACTTGCAATTTTGCTATAACCACAATTTGTGTGACTGTGACCATGACTTTTCATTTAGCAAAATCATGATTTTTTATTAGGCCTCATAAATAAAAGTCTGGAATATGGATTTCAAAATGAAAGACCCAGGCCTTATCCTTGCAGAGCCCGAATGTTTGAACTAGCTGCGGCAGTTATCCAGGCAGTAGTAATAGTCACAGTAGGTCACAGTTCTCCCTGACTTCCTAAAGGCACAACATAATTAGAGGAGGAGATTGTGGCCTTGATGGCTCACTCTTCTTCTCAGTCACAGCATTTTGATGTGGAGGTCACCTCTGGGTCTGGCAACGTGCCTTGGAGCCAGAGGTTTCAACATTCCTCCTGCTCAACCTCCTTGCAGACCCAGAGAAGCCTTCAGGTGCATCCTCTCTGTCTTCACTTCCTCCTCCTAGTGGGGCATTTAAGCAAAGGCAATAAAACCCCACCACACAAAACAGCAGATAGTCAAGAGAGTCTCCCTGTTGACTGGTGTGAGAGCAGTCAGTGTTTGGATTGCCATGAGGAGGAGGTTCAGAGGAAGGTGGGAGACTCCATACATAGCTGTATTGATGGCAGTGGTGAGGGCACAAGTCTCTTCTCTTTTTCCTGGTCTTCTTTGTGGCAGCCAGCCCACATCCCCAAACAGTACAGTGTCCTTGTCATTATCATCAGCTGCTTCTTTTCCTGTTCATACTAATCATTCTCCTTGTCCTTGGTTCCATTGTGAGACATCCATAACAGAATGTGTTGCCATTAAAAAATTATTGCAAGCTCCCACCTGACCAAGTTGCTGGTCATTCAATTCCTGCCAATGTGGTAAATTACATTTTCTATGGTGTGGCTGCGCATGTGATTGGACTGACTCTTGGCCAGGCAAGCAAGAATACCACTGCTATATGCAAAATTTTACTTGTTGGTCCTATATACTAATTTTAACTCTTGTTGGGTTGCAAATGTGGTGCACTGCTCCGCCTTTGCCTAAAATGTATTTTTATGGGTTCTGGCCCAGGCAGTGTGGCGGGACTCTAATTTTTGGACGCTTGGTCCCCTAAGAAGCTATTGTTATTTTTCCCATAACACCATAGACCACTGCATCTGAGCGATCTTGAAACAGGAGCTGCATGCTCCCGCACCCGTAACAGCATTACTCGGCTAAATTTGGGGAACCTGGTACATTACAGTAATAGCTTGAAGCCTCAAGCAGATTTTAGTAGCTATTACTAGAATATACCAATTCGGACCAGCAAATGGCATCACTGTATTGTAACTGGAGAAAAAAATGGGCAGTTTAATGATTGCCAGGTATAGTCACCTAGGGTACTTAAAAATAGTAAAAAAAGTTTTTAAAAATAGGAAAAAAATTAAAAATATACAAGTTAAAATTTTCCCTTTCCCAAAAATAAAAATACATAGCAACAAAAAAATACACATAATGGAAATTGCCACATGTGAAAATGGCCATATTGTTAACAATTATTTATAACAATATTTATCCCATACAGCGAATGGTGTAATGGAAAAAAATTTAAAATGTCCAATTCACCATTTTTTGTCACTTAACCTCCCCAAATTTTTTTTTATAAAAAGTGATCAAAAAGTCATACACACTTCAAAATGTGATCACTAAAAAGTACAGATCGCCATGCAAAAAATGAGCCATCATATAGCTCTGTAAAAATAACTACCAGAAAGTTATAGGAGTCAGAATATGGCGATGAAAACAAAAAATTAAATTTTTTCAAAGTTTTTATTTTTTCAGTATGAAAACGCAAAAAAAATTTGTACTGACCTGTATAATGAAGGTAACAGGTCAATTAAAAGCATAAAACCGTGGCAGAATTGCATTTTTTTTCCAATCACATTTGAATTTTTTTCTAGCTCTCCACTACATCATGCAATATTAAATAGTGTCATTAATAAGTTCGACTTTTCTTGCAAAAAATAAGCCCTCATAACATAAGGTTATGTGAACAGAAAAATAAAAAAGTTATGGCTCTGGGAAGGCAGGGAGTAAAAAATGAAAACGTAAAAAAACTGTTAACATTTTTTTAATCATATGCACAAATAAGGACTACAAGAGAGCCCAAGAAGACTATTATATGAATGCACATCCAATCATACAAATGAAAAAATATAATTTATTAATATAAACAAAAAGGAGACACACAAAAGAACATTAAAAATTGTATACAATGACATCCAGTGTGGGTATACAATAACCCAACACTGCGGCGGAGTCCGGGGCACAATAAAGTATCAAAATTACATGACCAAATAACTAAGCACAGGCATGAGCAAATACATGGAATCAATCAAAAGATGAACTCAATGTGGAATACAAGACTGAACAGCATGAATAAAAATTAAAGCAATGCATCAGACCCTGTGCCTAATACCCACACATGGACTACCGCCGGATAAGAAGAAACGCCCCACGCGTATCGCCGGCAACGTCCGGCTTCGTCATTTTTTTTAATCATAGCTATGTATGTCAGTGTCACTCTGACATTATTTACTATTTTGTTAAAGAGCTTAGGGAGGGTGGAGGAAGGAGAGAAAAAGCTAAAATTTCTGAAAAGAGAACATCTTTTCCTAACAATTCTGAGTCTTAGGAGGCAATTGGAGCAACTTTGGTTTGGGTAGAATGTTTTTGAGTCAGAACAGAACTTTTTGAAAAAAAACTGGCTAACCTGAAAAGAACCGAATTTCCAATTTTCAAGGTTTTCTCCTCTCCACTATATGATAACGATAGCACCAAGTCAATTCAAAAGAACAGCATATCTTTTATTAGCTTCTACGATTTGTGATTAAAAACAGTTAACTGAAAGCCAGCAGCCAATAGCCTCCGTAGCATTTTAGATACTATTTCCTAATGGGAATGAAGAAGAGTATCATCTTATGATTTCATGTCAGCTGATAGAGTAACATGGGTCATGAATCAGAGTTGAGGCATTTTATTGGACCATCTTGTGAGTTCTTGTGCTGCATCTTTGTTTTTGTTCCATTCCCTCCTATGTTGTTGATTCACAATTATCAGCCTGTTCTCAGCTAGGCACTATAAGTAGCATTATTGTACATCCATAGACCTCAGCATGTATATTGGCGCGGGATAAATAGTTCCTTATGAGTAAATGCAAAACAAGAAATTATTTAGAAGAATTCCTCTATTTGCTGTTGACCTTGTGCCCTGTTTTTAAATATTGGTATTTGATTGAGGGAGTTTTTCTTTCATTAAAGAAGAACTGTGCTAAATCATAGGGATAACAATGGTCTCATTTTTTGGTGTTTTTCTGAGTGGGGGTTATTGTGGCTGTCATAATCAAGGGTGTAGCTAGAGAACCAAGCCCATCGTGCAAACTTTAAGCCTAAGACCCACTTACATTTTGTGGCTTTCCTTGTGTCAATATATACACTGACAAGCAAAAGGGTAACAATGTTTTGAACTTTTGACTTTCAGGCTCTATATCTCACAGCTTCGAACATGAGACTACTGTCCACGTTTGGGTGTGGGAGGGAAACACCACTCTGAACATAGGAGGGAAAGGGGTAAGGAAATACAGCCTGGAAACTAGGGAAAGGAGATGTACACCTCCTAGTAAAACCCTAATCAAAGTCCTGACTAACTACCAGTATAAACAGACCCCAGAGGTAGGTAAGTTCACACACTGGAATGCCTAGTGTCCTAACTCACCCTATAGAACCCTGGTACTAATATCAGGACCAAGACAACCTGTTCCTCTAAAAGGAAGGACGAACAGAATTCTCCATCAGGCCTTAATACAAATGACAGGGAAATGCAACACACAAAATAACCCAAACAAAATACAAAAAGAGAAAGAAAATACTTAACTTTAAGTGGCTATGGCAGCACCAGAAACTCAGTTGAGATCCACACACCAGCTATCCACAACTCCAACAGAAGCTATAAACCGCAAAACATAGTGGGAGAAGCTACAATAAATAGAGAAGGTTAAATGACTATAATAGCCACACCTGAGGAAAGAAGGTGTGGCAAGCACCAGAAACAACACGGATGTCATTTGATCCAAACGGAAAACATGTCAGATCTAACCACGTGTTGCCACACCTTCTCCAGCCACCTGTTGCGGGACCATCCGTGACAGTACCCAACTTTATCCAGATGAGACCTGTGAAAGGATTTCACCAAAGGACTGGCATTCACATCAGATGCCGGAACCCACATCCTCTCCTCATGTCCATAACCCTTCCAGTGAACAAGATACTACGGAGAACTCGAGAGTCAATAATCTTTGCGATCTGGAGTTCCGAACTGCCACTATTCCACTATGACAGGAGCAGGTGGCAAGCGGGACGACTCCAAAGGTTCCACATATCTCTTCAACAAAGATTAGTGAAATACATTATGAATTTTCAGAGCCTGTGGAAGTTCAAGACGAAAAGCTACAGGATTAATAATGGCAGTGATCTTATATGGACCAATAAACCTTGGAACCAACTCCCGAGAAGGAACCCCCAACTTAATACTTCTTGTGGACAGCCATACAAAATCACCCACACTTAGGTCCGGACCATTCATACGTTTCCTGTCAGCCACACATTTATACTTGTTGCCCATATTCATCAAGTTATTTAGAATTTTCTGCTATATAGTAGACATTGATGACGAAAAACATTCCTCCTCAGGGATAACGGAAGTATCCGAACCAGAGAATGTGCCAAATAGAGAATGTTACTAATTGTGGGTCAAACCTGCTCCCCCAGTTAGAAACACGCAACAGTGTTTGGGGTTTGAGCAGTTCCACCCATTTAGGCCACGTTTATTTCTGTGATTTTTGATTTATAGGTATTGAATGTGCCATTGCGTATGGCTGGTAACATTCTGTTGCACCTGCGAGCCTGTGTCACATGGTCTGTTGTAGGTGCGGCTTGCGGCCTCAATTGTCTCCCATTGCATTGTTGGTCCTGCAGTGCAGGTGAGTGGGATTGGGGCTATGAGCTGGATATCAGCACTTTTCAGACCTTGTTCACACACCATAGCTAGTCTAGTGGTAGGACCCCATGCCATGCTGAGAAACCTTGACGTGGTGCATGAAGGGGCTCTGATATGTTCCTTACTGGGAGATATTGGCGAATGGCTCAGCTTTTAACATCAGCTTTAGGGATTAGCCAGTGTTGTCAGGTGCTTATCCTTGTGGTGCACTTTTTTTTTCAGTTATTTATGTGTTTTATATATTTTCATCCGCACATTGTTTCATCTTGTGTAGGATGTTTGTGTGGTGCATGTGGTTCGCGCCGGCATCCTCCATTGTATGCATTTTTGCTGGAGATGGCTGCTCGATGCGAACCACATGCGGAGGAGCTGCTCCCCCAGTTAGAAACACGCAACAGTGTTTGGGGTTTGAGCAGTTTCACCCATTTAGGCCACGTTTATTTCTGTGATATTTAAAACCCATATGCCCCAAAAAATGGTAACTTACTGGTGGACTCCTGTCTACGATTGTTTATGGAAAACTCCAGACTCTGATTAGCGCACTCCGATTGAGTAATCCATTCATTTGAGGATGAAAAGCAGAATAAAAAGACAGTTGTATCCCCAGCCGAGTACAGAGCGCCTTCCAGAATCTGGACACAAACTGAGTCCCATGATCCGTGACCACGTCAGAGGGAATGCCATGAAGTTTCACAATGTTGTCAACAAACACTTGCGCAAGTGTTTTAGCATTAGGTAGTCCAGGCAATACTATAAAGTGCACCATTTTACTAAAACGATCAACTACCACCAGAACATCTGTCTTTCCAGATGAATTAGGCAGATCAGTAATAAAATCCATAGACAAGTGAGTCCATGGTCTGGACAGGATGGGCAACGGAAGTAGAGATCCAGAAGGTTGAGTATGTGTCACCTTAGCGCGTGCACAGATGCTACAGGCCCACACATAGTCCTCAACACACTTACGCAACCCCGGCCACCAGAATCTACGAGAGATGAGGTCGGAACCATACAGTGATGTTCTCAAACACCTTATGACGCAATTCTGATGGAACAATTTCCCAGAGGGGCAAGACTCCGGTGACAATGAAATTGAATCTGGTGAAAAACAAAGACCATCTGGCCTGCCTCAGGTTCTGTAGTTTAGCCGACTCCTGGTAAGCCAGATTTTTATGATCTGTAAACACAGTGATCGGATAAATCGCCCGTTCCAACCAATGACCACTCCTCAAAAGCCAACTTAATTGCCAGCAACTCTTTGTTACGCACATCGTAATTTCTCTCTGCAGTAGAGAGTTTTTTTAGAGAAAAAGGCACATGAATGCCATTTACCAGGTGACAGTCCCTGCGATAAAACTGCTCCTACCCCCACCTCGAACACGTCAACTTCCACAATGAAAGGTTGTGATACATCTGGCTGCACCAATATAGGGGCAGAAGAGAAGAACTCTTTAACCGCAGAAAAGGCTCACAACACCGAATCAGACCACACTGAAACGTCCATCCCTTTCTTAGTCATGTCCGTTAAGGGTTTCACCACTGCCGAGCAGTTCTGAATACATTTTCGGTAATAGTTGGTGAACCCCAAAAACCGCATAAGAGCATTCAGATTTTCGGGTTGATCCCAGTCCAATACTGCACGGACTTTCTCTGGATCCATTCGAAACCCGAAAGATGACAGCAGGTAGCCCAAGAATTGCACCTCATGTACAGCAAAAACACACTTCTCTAATTTTGCAGACAATTTATTATCTCTTAGGATCTGTAACACGTGATCCTGATGAGTCTCCACATCTGGAGAATAAACCTCCCCACCAGATAATGAAAACCACAGGAGCATTGGTCAACCCAAAAGGCATGACCAGGTTCTCAAAGTGACCCTCTGGGGTATTAAAAGCCATCTTCCATTCATTCCCTTCCTTGATCCTGATCAGATTATATGCCCCCCTTAAGTCCAACTTGGACAACATTTTGGCATCAACAATCTGGTTAACTAAATCAGGAATCAAAGGAAGGGGGTAGGGATCACGGACAGGAAGCCGATTGAGTTCACAGAAATCCAGACATGGCCTAAGGAGATTTGGAAGGTCTTATGTGTTCTTTAGCCAAACCCTTAGTAATATACTCTATCATGGCCATTCTTTCGGGTCCAGAAAGGTAATACAACCTAGATTTGGGCAACTTATCTCCGGGAATAAGGTTGATAGGACAATAATATTCCCGATGCGGAGGTAAATCCTGGTAAATCAGATATAAAAGAGGGTAATATTTTAGTGGTTAAAGCAGAAAAAGATGTATTCAGAGAATTGTCAATGCAATAATTACCCCAATCCAGAATCTGTCTAGCTTGCCAATCCCAAAACCAATGGAGCAGGGAGACCATCCAACACAAAACATGAAATTAATTCCTGATGAAAGTCACCCACTCTAAATCGGATGTCATGCACCATCTGAGATAAACACTTCTGAGTTAGAGGTGCAGTATCAATACCAAAAATGGAAATGTTTTTCTCTAATGCACTTGGAGACAACCCGTGCATACGGAGCATCAGGTTCACCCCTGCCTCACTGTCGACAAACACCTCAATCCCCACAGTCTTGGACTCTAGCGTCGCCTCAGCAGTCAGGAGAAATCAGGTACTACCAGTCAAAGACAAATGCACGTTCTCTGACTCTCCTCTCACCCCAACAAGAGTCAGATGAGAATTAAACGTCCCCTTTTTTTTTTCTTTTTGACGCGGAATACATGGACATACATCAATAAAATGTCCTTTCTGTCCGCAGAAAAAACACACTCTCTTCCTACGACTAATACTCTTAAAAGTAGATCCAGGAGTAGCTCCCCCTAAATGCATGGGTTCGTCCCTGGACATAAACCCAGGAGTATCTTTACCCAATGTGTCAGAGGAAGACGATACATTATATGATAGTACGTCCTGAGAGTGGGGGCCCCTAGATCTCTTTCTCAGGCATCTATCAATGCATCCTGCAAGAGACATAGCAGCTTCCAGAGACTCAGGATTCTCATGAAAGGCCAAAGCATCTTTCAGCCTCTCTGATAATCCCTGACAAAACTGACTACGGAGAGCTGGATCGTACCACTCAGTATCCGTAGCCCACCTCCTAAACTCAGAACAATAGATCTCAGCAGAACGCTCTCCCTGATGAAGGCCACGTAGTTTTGTCTCGGCCAGGGAGGTCCGATCCGGGTCATCATAGATGAGACCTAGAGCTTTGAAATCCATCCACAGACCGGAAAGAAAAAAGCCCATGACTGAGCGTCCCCTTTAAGCAACAAAATAATCACACCAACATTCTGAATCTCATCCCCAGATGACTGTGGACATAGCCTAAAATACCATTTGCACGACTCCCTAAACAAAATGAAATTATCAGTTCCCCCAGAGAATCTTTAGGCTCGAGACAGGCCTGGTAACCACCACCACCACTAGGAACAGCAGCCTGTGGTCTCTGCAACTGTGAGACGGTCGTGCAGAGGTCAGATACCTCCAAAGACAGCCCCTGCAGCTGTCCAGCCAGTGCAACCGTGGCTGTACTGAAACAAGCAAAAAAAAATGACGGTTTTGGCGGCTTATAATGTCACGTTTGGGTGTGGGAGGGAAACATCACACCGAACATAGGAGGGAAAGGGGTGAGGAAATAAGGCCTGGAAACTAGGGAAAGGAGATGGACACCTACTAGTAAAACCCTAATCAAAGGCCTGACTAACTGCCAGTATGAATAGACCCCAGAGGTAGGTGAGTTCATATACTGAAATACCTAGTGTTTTCTCACCCTATAGGACCCTGGTACTAATGTCAGGACTGAGACAACCTGTTCCTCCAAAAGGAGGGATGAACAGGAGTCTCCCTCAAGCCTTAATACAAATGACAGGGAATTGCAACACACAAAATAACCCAAACAAAATACAAAAGGGAAAGAAAACACTTAACTTCAAGTGGCTATCGCAGCACCAGGAACTCTTTTGAGAACCACCAGCTATCCACAACTCCAACAGAAGCTATAAACTGCATAGCATAGTGGGGGAAACAACAATAAATAGAGAAGGTCAAATGACCATAATAGCCACACCTGGGTAAAGAAGGTGTGACAAGCACCAGAAACAACACAGACGTCATTTGATCCAAACGGAAAACATGTCAGATCAAACCACGTGTTGCTAGTCTCACTGATCTCCTGCCACCTGTCGCGGGAATGTCCGTGACAACTACCATCATTTTATAGACATTCATCTTGGCTATCTTATATAAATTGTACTGGAAACTATTTAGCATATGATTAGTTATGCAGATTCTTGTCATGTAACTGCTTTGTTACTGTTTTGCTCCTAAAATGTATATATTTATTATTTTTTTGTATTTTGTAAATCCACCTTTGGTTTTCAACACAGCCTGAATCCTTCTGGGCATGCTCTTGATCAGAATCAAGCATGTGTTGACCGAAATCTGTCCCCCAGTCTCTTCTACACATTCGCAGTGTTGGTGTATACTCGTCAACTCACTTGGGTACAAATACAGATTTTACTTCAACTCTATCCACACATGTGAATTTCAGGTCGTGGACCACTTTCTTGTCATTTTGGGTTAAAAGGGTTGTATCACTTCAGCAAATAGCATTTATTATGTAGAAGTAGTTAATAGAAGCCACTTGCTAATATATTTTTATTATCCATATTGCTTCCTTTGCTGGCTGGATTCATTTTTCCATCACATTATACACTGCTCGTTTCCACACTATAGAAAAAAAACCTGGCCTCTTTCGTGACCAGGACCATGGGAGCACACAATGGCCAGTGTTTTTTCCTATAGTGTGCAAGCACAACCTCCACTGGTGGATTGCAAGGTGGTCGTAACCATGGAAACAAGCAGTGTATAATGTGATGGAAAAATTATCCAGCCAGCAAAGGAGGCAATATAGACAATCACAATACATTAGAAAGTGGCTTGTATTAACTTCCTCTACATAATAAATTCTATTTACTGAAGTAACACAACCCCTTTAACCCTAAATGACAAGAAAGTTGGTCCACGATCTGAAATTCACATGTGATTGAAGCCTGGCATACTATGGTGCATTAGGAATGTAATATAATCACAACAGGGTTAGTCTGTTATGAGTCATAAAATGGGCTGCTAAGTACGAATTACATAATTGTGATGAAACTATTAATGTTTAGTGCTCGGGTGTTCGAGTAGAACACTTTGGGATGCTCGGGTGCTCTACAGAGCACCCAAGCACAATGGTAGTCAATGGGAGAACCCGAGCATTAAACCAGGCACCCCCTGCACTGAAGAGGGGAGGGTGCCGGGTCCACACTGAGGGCTATGCAGAAGATCGCTGTACAGTGAGGGAATCCCCCAGTGTGAGTCCGCGGCTTATGAGTCCCTGCTCTGACTCCATATATAGCTATGTCCATATATGGAGTCAGTGCTTGGGGGCATCCATTATATTTAAATATAATTTAGCCTCTATTTCTTAAAAGTTTCTGCCATGATTTGAACTTACAACCTTCTACATTAGAGGCAAATCCCAGCAGAAATGTTTCAGAAATAGAGACTAAATTAAATTTATATATTTTATATTTTTTTGTAATTGTAAAATGTATGGCACAAAATAAATGTGTAATTACAAATTTTTTTCAAATTATATATATATATATATATATATATATATACAGTACAGACCAAAGGTTTGGACACACCTTCTCATTCAAAGAGTTTTCTTTATTTTCATGACTATGAAAATTGTAGATTCACACTAAAGGGATCAAAACTATGAATTAACACATGTGGAATTATATACATAACAAGTCATGAAAATAAAGAAAACTCTTTGAATGAGAAGGTGTGTCCAAACTTTTGGTCTGTACTGTATTCTAAATATATAATAATATATGTAAATATATTATGGCTAAAAACTTATATATATATATGATTAAATTAAACTTAGCCTCTATTTCAGAAAATTTTATGCCGGGATTTTAACTCACAACCTTCTACATGAGCCAAGAGCCTTAACAACTACGCTATACAGCTACATGTTAACCTGCAGTGAAATATAAAATGATACTTCTGCTGTATAGGAATACTTACTATATGACAAACTACTATGAGGTTTTTCTGAAACAGTTTATCATTCAGCTTTAAAGCTGAGTGGTTAAGGTCCTTGCATCTAATGTAGAAGGTTGTGAGTTCAAATCCCAGCAGAAACTTTTCACAAATAGAGGCTAAATTAGATTTAAATACACTGACTCGAGCATCGCGAGCGAGCGCACGCTGTATTCGGCCGAACACTGCAATGTGCCGACCATCGCGATGCTCGAGTCGAACACCAGTTTGGCCGAGCATGCTTGCTTAACACTATTAATGTAATGTTCAATGACCTGTCCAGCAAATGCACATCCGCTGCCAGACTTGACGCTAGCTATTTGGTTCAGCAAGAGATTGCGAACCTGTCCTGCAAATCACTATAGGAACCCTGCCTACAGTGGAATATCTGCAAGTCATGTAAGAACCTAACTTGTTAACCCCGATTGGTCCCTGCAGGTGGTAAGGAACCTATATTGCGTTCACTGGGTAGCTGCTAGCAGGTGAACTAAACAGGGTGAGTACCAGAGGGGAAAGAAAATCAAAGCCAAATCAGAATGCACAAGATACAAGCCACGTCAAAATCAAGATGGAAAAACAGCACAATTACAAAAGGCAAAAAAATACTCTGGATATAAGGTAATAAAAAAAAAAGCACAAGAAAACTTACAAAATGCACTGAGCAAACAAGCATACACAGAAACCAGGTTGAAAAGTCAATAATTGGCATAGAGCAACGTGACAGCAAGAGCACAGATATTACTTACTGACTCTAAAGTGAAACCGTCTCCTGCTTCTCAGTCTATGTTTTTTCCTACCTATTTGTCTGGCTTCTGGAGCAGAGACTGATACAATTATAAGCACTTGGCACAATTAAAGGGAATGTCTCATCAGTGTTTGGCTAATGCTGGCAAATAGAGATATCCCGAACTATTCGCCGGCTAACAGTACCCGGCTAACATAGCTTGTTCGCGTCCGCCGCAGCGGGCGAACATATGCGACGTTCGCCCGTATGCTTTATCATTGAGCAAACTTTGACCCTGTACCTCACAGTCAGCAGACACATTCCAGCCAATCAGCATACCCTTCCACCCAGATCCTCCCACCTCCTATCTAAAATTTGGTATAGGCAAATATGGTAGTCTAGATCATGTGTCTATACCAAAACCTAGGATCATTGTTTGACAGCATATTTTCTAAGCCATGTAGCTGAATATAGATTTGGGCAGAGTAATGATCTAGACCTGTGTTTCCCAACCAGTGTGCCTCCAGCTGTTGCGAAACTACAACTCCCAGCATGCCTGCACAGCCAAAGGCTGTCCGGGCATGCTGGGAGTTTTAGTTTTGCAAAAGCTGGAGGCACACTGGTTGGGAAACACTGAATTCTAGACTACCATATTTGCCTATACCAAATGTAAATATGCAACCAAATGTGGCAAAATACACAAAAATAAATATAATAAAAAAATGATAAAACGCATATGCGTTTTTGATGCGTTTTCTATCAAAAACGCCCAAATGGCCCCTGGGGGGTTCAGATATCTTGCCTCGGAGGCAGCAGAACGTTGGTGGTAGTCATAGTCAACCGTCATATACAATCAAATAGAGGCATTAAATGGATTCACAAAGCGATTAATAATTGTAAGTATTATTCGCATTGCGATTACAACTTAGAGCTGAGTTCCTAATGGTTGTATTGCTAGAATATAACGAAGATTGAGAATTCAATCTTCGTTATATTCTAGCAATACAACTATTAGGAACCCAGCTCTAAGTTAAATTCGCAATGCGATTAATGCTGGTTATATTAATCGCATTGCAAATTCAACTTAGAGCTGGGTTCCTAATGGTTGTATTGCTAGAATTATATAACGAAGATTGAGAATATAGCGCTAAATTCTCAATCTTCGTTATATTCTAGCAATACAACCATTAGGAACCCAGCTCTAAGTTGAATTATCAAATAAGATGTCCGTTAACTATTCACTGGCAAACTGTTTTGTGGGCCATAAGCTGTCGTGCGTCGGCTCAGTCGTCGGCGTTCAATATCCCTTCTCTTCTTTCAAGTATGATCCCGAGGTATCTTCTCTGCTGAGCGAGATTTGATAATTTATCACCTGGGCGGTGGATCCCTGACCTTCTGTGTGGCTTCAGATCTCCGTGGGGACTAGAGGTGCCGTAATCCTAACTGGTAATGTGTTCTGTGCGGGATGGATCCACATAGCAGTGGAATGGAGGAGGGTGAAGAGATAAACCGCAGGAGGGGCGCATGTGAGACTATTTAGAGTGGGACACCCAGAGAGTGTTTTGTCTACAAGCATTCTGGAGCCAGAGGACTGTTACAATTATAAGCACTTGGGCACACTTAAGGGAATGTCTCATCAGTGTTTGGCCAACGCTGGCAAATAGAGAGATGCAGAACTATTCGCCGGCTAATCGGTTCCCAGCCAACATAGCTTGTTCGAGGTCCGCTTGCGCGCGAACATGTGCGATGTTCGTGGTTCTAGCCCGATACTGCTGTCATTGAGGCAAAATTTGGACCCTCATGCCTGCCAGTCAGCGGTCACGTTCCAACCAATCAGCATACCCCTCCCTCCCCAGATCCTCCCACCTAGTCTAGATCATGTGTCTCATACCAAACCTAGGACTGCATTGTTTGACAGCATATTTCCTAAGCCATGTAGCTCAGAACATAGATTTGGGCAGAGTAATGATCTGGGCCTGCAGTTCCCAACCAATTGTGCCTCCAGCTGTTGCCGAAACTACAACTCCTCAGCATGCCTGCACAGGCCAAAGGCTGTCGGGCATGCTGGGGTTGTAGTTGCAAAAAGCTGAGGCACACTGGCTGGTGGCCACTGGATCCTAGACTACCATATTTGCCTATACCAAATGTACGGCAAAACCAAATGTGTCAAAATACACAAAAATGATTTTTAATAAAAAAATGGTAGCCGCGTATGCGTTTTTGATGTGTTTTCTATCAAAAGCGCAAATACAACCGCCCTGGGGGCTCAGATCATCTTGCCTCAGGAGGCAGCAGAGCGCTGGTGGTTAGTTATAGTCAGCGTCATATACAATCAAATAGAGGCATCGTATCGGATTCGCAGTTTAAGCGTTAATTGTAAGTATTATTCTGCGATTAAGCGATTACAACTAGAGCTGAGTTCTAATGGTTGTGTTGTTAGAAATGTGAATCGAGGAAGTTGAGAATCTCACGCTTATATTCCAGCAACTGCAACTAGAGAACCTAAGCTCTAAGTTAAATTATAATGCGATTAATGCTGGTTGTATTTAACGCATTGACTAAAGAATTCTTTCAAGCTGTTTCTAATGGATTGTATTGCTAGAATATATAATGAAGATTGAGAATATAGCGCTAAATTCTCAATCTTCGTTATATTCTAGCAACTACAACCATTAGGAACCCAGCTCTGAAGTTGAATTAGCCAAACAAGATGTCCGTTAACTATTCACTGGCAAACTGTTTTGTGGGCCATAAGCTGTCGTGCGTCGGCTCAGTCGTCGGCGTTCAATATCCCTTCTCTTCTTTCAAGTATGATCCCGAGGTATCTTCTCTCTGGCGGAGAATGATAATTTATCACCTGTAGCGGTGATCCCTGACCTTCTGTGTAACTGATCTGTGGGGACTGAGGTCCGACCAAATCCTGGTAATGTGTTCAGCAGATGGATCCACATAGTAGTGAATGGAGGAGGGTGAAGAGATAAACCGTACAGGGAGGGGCACATGTGAGACTTATTAGAGGACACCAAGAAGGAATTTGTCTACTATAAACATTCAGTAGAACCGGCACAAATGTTCTCCTTCGTCTCCATCACTGGCGGTATTGTCGAGTTAAGAATGTACCTGCCACGTTAACGCAGTGAAGGAAACCATATTGTGACTTCAGCAAAGTATTCGATTTGGAAAATGCAGTTTTATCTTTAACAAACCAACATGACCGGTGTGATACTATGGGACAACCCAAAGCAAATAAATAATAATCTTTAAGGGGAATTTATCATAGACAGGCGTTTTACCCTGGTGTTAAAGAGGTTGTCCGGGTTCAGAGCTGAACCCGGACATAACTTCATTTTCACCCAGGCAGCCCCCTGACAAGAGCATCAGAGTAGTTCATGCTCCGATGCTCTCCTTTGCCCTGCACTAAATTGCGCAGGGCAAAGGCATTTTCTGGAGTTCGGTGAAGAACTGGGGCCATACATGGGGCTGCCAAGAAGCTCGGTGATGTCACTGGCACTGCTGGGCCTGCTTTAGCGCTGCACTAGCCTGAGCGCTAAAACACGCCCGCCCATCAGAGCCGGTGATGCCACCGAAGCTTCCGCCCGGCAGTGTGTTATTGTAAACAAAAGAGCCCCTGCCTTGCCCTAACATCAGGGGGCTGCCTAGGTGAAATTATGGGTATGACCGGGTTCAGCTCTGAACTCGGAGAACCCCTTTAAGGGGTTGTATCATCTCAGACATTGGCGCATATTGCTAGAGTATGCCACCAATGTCAGATAGGTGCAGGTCCCAAATGTTGGTATCTCCAGAGCGAGACCCCGAGAAGTGAGTGGAGGGCAGCTACACATGCACAGTTTGCTCTCCAGTAATTTCTACGGGAGTTCCAAAATAACCGAACCCGCTCTGAAATCCCATAGAAATGAATGGAGAGCACACAGCACAAGTGCGGCCACCACTCTGTTCTCTATTATGGGACTGCTGGAGATAGCCGAGCCAGCACTTGGCCATTTTAAGCAGTCCCATAGAAATGAATGGAGGGCAGCTGCTTTCCACCCACTTCAGGGGTCCCTTTTGGAGCTAGGGACAGGTCTCAGAGGTGGGACCTGCACCTACCTGACATTGGTGGCATATCCTAGCGATATCCCACCAATGTCTCTAATGAGACAACCCTAACTGATAACCGACTAAAGGTAGATGAAAGCAATATATGTATATGGCATGGAGAATAAGAGACATATACTCTTTGTTATGTCCAAGCATATTCTGAAGACAAATCCTTAGTATCTTAATTTTTATACTCAGGTAAAAACATATTTATAAATCATATAAATATCAGTATGAAGGTTCCATTGTTACATGTGGCATTGAAATCGGCCAAACCATGTGACAAACTTGTGACATAAAACCAGCAAAATATGAAGGAATATTTTGTTCAGTTCAAAATGACCTTTTATGTTGACATCCTGCTTCCTCCAGGTCTAAGCTTTCCCATACAGGCCTCAACATTTATAGCTTGAGTAATGGTAATGGAGAAGGCCACCATTTTTATTACACGCCTAAAGTTAGGCGCAATTTCATTTAGAAAGTCACAAACTCAAGGTGGCGTGGTGGGAATGAATTCGCCCCTATGTGTTTTTTACAGTTTCATTTCTCTTTTGGCAATTAAATGAAAGAGACAGGAAGAATTTGCCAGACAGCAGATATCCGTGAAGAACAGATCATGGAATAGTACTTGGTTGAGGTACCATTGCCCCAATCTAACATATGTATGTGGGATGATCATAATTGGGGATTAAAAAAATATGTTTTTTGGGTGATCTAATCACCGTATACAAATATATCTGTCTAATGATCTACTTACAGTAAAACTTCTTTCAGACAACCACCCAAATGTTGTCTTCTAAGGGGTGGTCCTCTCTGGCCAATATGCATAATCTGTGTTGAAACTGAAAATCTGTCACATGAAATTTGGTTTGGATAAGGTAGTGGTCTACTCAAACAGGTGGTCTTTAAGAGGGGTATAGCATAGTACTGCCCCGCCATCTTTGAATAGGAGCTTATCTCAATTGAGCATGATGCATTGGGTCATTTTCACTCTCAATTCTAGAGCAGATCATTTGTTGGGCTGACCTAAAACATACTGTACAAGGTCATTGCTAGATTGACTCTCCATACTCTGTAAGAGGTCACTGTCAGATTAGCATACACATTTACACATAATGCATATTCTATGATGGTTCAGCACGCCCCATTTAAGATCAACATAGCAGACTGAACAAGGTCACCGTTATGGTGGCCGGCACACCCTAACATAAGGTCATGGTGATGACCTGTCACACCCTGCTCAAGGTCATCATTGTGGTAACCTGTCCAGCTGTACAGGCTCATTTCTCTGCTGACCCAGCATGCTTTATTCAAGGTCATCTCTATGCTGAGTGTGTACTTTCTGGATTGGGTCATAACGGCTTTCAGCTCTCCTGGGGTGACTCGGAATCTAAAGTCACATTCCACAGCAGATCCACATGCGTGTTTGAAACAGGTCCAGGGTTTTTTCACAGACTTTTTCTTTTTTTCCTCTTTGCACAGCAGAAAGAAGAACATATCCCTAAAGTCCGGCGAAATAACAAATTCTTGCTCTTGTGTATGAGAAGTAATATGACCCTCAAAAGGAGAGTTTCCTGCCCACCAGAACTTACAATCTTTGAGGGATAGTTGATGAGTAGGTAAGGGTAGAAGCTGCTCATATATTGTAGTTGTTTAGTGAAGAGAGGGTTATTGCAGGTCTAGGTTTTTCTGGAGAGGGGGGTTTCAGGTTGCTACTTGACAGTTTGGATAATGGTAGATGATAGAGTCTTATGTGTTGTGATAGTGAGCACCAGAGTATGGAGGACACACAGGAGAGGTTGTGGAGATGGTGATGTGAGAGCAGAGAGGTCCTTTCAAGGACTGAAGATTATTTGTGGGCAGCAGCAAGCCATGAAGGCAGAGATTTACTGAGGGAACAATTTGTAGGCTGTCTTGTATGTCATTGTCAGAATTTGTGTCTTTTCTGTGCAATGGGTTGACATTGAAGGACTGACAGAGAGGAGAGGATAATGCTGTAACATGGGGGAAAAGTATACAGTATATGTGGAGTCATCCATCACGTCTGGGTCACATTAAAAGACCTTCTTCAGGAAGAATCCAGCTGTATTCCATATAAATGTCTTTTTACTATAAAGTACATGCATGCCGCCTATGAGTTTTTAGAAAACTGATTGGATTAGGTTTGTTTCACACCAGAGTTGTGGCAATACAATTGGCTGTTTTTGGGTTTTCCAGAAATGTATGCTCAACCGTATGCAGAAAACCATATCTGACTGTATGGCATACAGTGGCATGTGTTTGCCTTTAGTTATTGTATCCCTATTTTGTAGTATCGAATAGCGTAGCAGACTGCCCTGTTCTTTACAGATATATAGCTGTCAGGTCTTGTTTACACCTATACTATACATCCTTATGGATATGCTACCAATGTGAGATAGGTGCAGGTCACACCTCTGGGACCCTCACCTATCTCCTGAACAGGCACCCGAAAGTGAAGGATAGAGCACCGCTCCTGAGTGATGTGCTCTCCATTCACTTCATTGGAACTGCTAGAGATAGCCGAATCAGTGCTTAGCTATTTTCACTATTTTCAGCAGTCCCATAAAAATGAACGCATGGTAGTCGGCCTCTCTAAACTTACTTTGGGGGTCTCGTTCTAGAGATAAGTGTGAGTCCCACAGGTGAGACCGACACCTAGAGATATGACATCAATGTCTCAGATGAAACAAGCCCTTTAAGAGACCCACTGTCATCAATGGCACCTGTGTTATGGATGGACGTTCTGCCCTTCTGTCTGGTGGAGGTAATAATGAAGATGGTGATCCTTCACCTGTAGAGTGTGAACAGAGCTCACATGTACATCAAAAAGACAGCTTTTGGTATATGTTTGGCTCATAGATGCTAGTAGGTACGTGATGTACCTCTGTGGCCTTGTCTTTGATGGAAACACAAGTGACCAAAGTTTAGGTGCTATCTACTATACAATACGAATGACTGTAACCACTGCTGCAGATCTAGGGTATTCCCGGATCGGGGGTCTTACATCTCTGTCTGCAGAACTCTGAGAAAAGTAGCCAGTAAAAAGTCGTAGTAATATAGAAATAACTTTGCCCTCTTGCTTTTGGTCCAGCTTGTCCGCTATAGAACATATGGCTCCCTTAACAAGTCTGCACTGTTTTATCAGCAAGCCAAAACCTCTGGGGAAAGGAGAGAAAAAAAGAATCCTAAGCAAATAAATACAAAAGCTTCTTAACAGGAAACAGGCTGGAAAGAGTCAGGGAGACACAGTAAAGGGTCTCTTTCACACAGGCCTCTTGGCTTCCCATTAGGGCTGATTTGAATAAACATTGGCCTGTTTAGAAGGCTGCCTTCTCCTAAAACTCATTTTGCTGTTGAGAAGGGTTGCTTGTCTCCTTTGTGAGTACTGGCTTATGGACGGAGCCGTCACCCTGCTCACTTCTCCGTTTAGCGGAAAGATGAAAGGATTCTTATGTCTCAGTGTTTTTATCCAGGAGTGTAATCCCAAACCGTCATGCACAGCCCTTTCCAAACTCAATTTCCTTTTGCTTTGGCTGTTGTGGTCCATAATTCATACCAAGTTGCTGTCTTCCAGCCGTCCTCTGTGTCCCCTCACTGCATATAACAGGTCCTTCCAGCAGGGCATGAAGTGGCCTTCAAGGGGTTGAAGTGATTTACTACCTTACGTGGGATTTTGCTATTTTAGATCTAAAAGTGGAAAGAAGGTTTGTACACAAACATAGAAGAAGATTCTTTACGGTAAGAGCAGTGAGACTATGGAACTCTCTGCCTGAGGAGGTGGTGATGGTAAACTCACTAAAGGAGTTTAAGAGGGGCCTGGATGTAATAATATTACAGGCTATAGTTATTAGATTTCTGCTGAAGATAATGTACTGCATATGTGCCAATTACAAACTCTACTGCGCATGCGCAGAATAATAGGGTCAGGAAAGAGCACCATTAAGATGTCTGGCTCTTTCAGTCAGTGTAAGGGGACTTGTCCAAGACTGGAAAGTGGAGTAACTGAGGTGCACCAAAGTGCTGGGCCCACCCCTAGCCCTCATGGCAGTGAATCCCTAATCAGAATATTGGTTAAAACTAAGATGCCTCCAGAACTGAAGAACTGATGTTTTTGATCAGCGAGGTCAACCCTATGAGAGAGTATGTCTGCTTTAATAGTGTTGATCCAGCTGATAGGTCTTCTTTAAGAATAAAAAATAGCTGAATTTGGAATGTAGCCTTAGAGATACATGGAGAAGAGGATGTCATGTTAATTGTGGAGATCATTAATCTTGAGGACCTTGGCAAGCAGTGGGAGGATGCACATCCGTATTTGCTACTGTATAAAATATACATGTACATTCACATCTATAAACACATTACATCTGGCATGGGATCTATATGCATGAGAGTGTGCAGATCTACCAATCGATTTTATATGAACATTTATTTTCTATCTAACCATGTATTGTCATGTAGTAGGGTCGGCTTCTGTCACTGTAAAGCCCAAGGATCCAGTATGTTTTCTTTTGCATCCCTATTTCTCCTTTATTATCTTTCTATCACCATCTATGGTATCTCATGTACTTCCTATTTTGGTTGCTCCTGTCGTTCCATCCATTGGAGACCTAATCCAACCAAAACCTTCCCACTGGACTGAACTGTTCTAGAGCAATCTTCATATAGTTTAGAGATGCGAAAGGTCATGTCATGAGTAGACTTTTGTTGATGGATCCATTGCTGCACATTGCACGGTGGTCCATGGTAATATTGACCGGACGTTACTTGTAGTTTTGCGGTGGGTTAAAATCCAATCAGGACAACAACTTAATTGACTGTATGTTCATTAAATGCTTGTGCGGACTTTGTTTAGACACATTTCTTCCTAGTCCAATACTACAAAGCTTTTACTATTTTATGGGGTTGTGCCTAATATGGACAACATGGAAGGTTGTTCTCCACTCAGGACTCCACTCTATGTGCCAGAGCAGAGAACTACTTCAAAGAGCAACTTCATACAAAGTGGCCATGTATTACATGATTGCCTGCTCACTTGAATGGGCAGCAAGTAATACTGCCAGGCAAATTAGCGGTTGCACAGAGTTTCCGCTATGAAGGCAAATGATCACTGGATAGCAGTCGACCTAACACTTGTTTGGCCGACAACTACAGTATCTCTTCCGACCCTTTTATACTGAGTGTACATTAGAAAAGGGAGAAAGCCGCTGCCAGATACCTCTGCCTGTGGCTTACCGCCAGTGAGAACCAAAGCATTAGGCATGTTGACATTCAACAGCCAGTTCATGCTATTGAAGTCAGTAATGTCTAAGATGCATTAGATGGTTGTGTGTTCCTACCAAAATCTTTAGGTTGACATGAATGTAATCTGTACAACCAGCTGTAGAAGCATTTGTCCAGGTGAGAAAACTCCTTTGTTGGCATTCCAATGCTCTGAGCCCATTACTTTTAGTGACAACCATTGGGCTACGTCTTCCAACCCCAAAAGTGTTCTCCCTTTTCCTAGTTCTGATGAAAGTTGTCTTCATGAATTAAAGCTACTGTAGTATCGTTATAGGCAGGGTGCGGAGTCTCCTGTATGAAGACTTACTGGAAGTACTCCATGGTATTGAGACTCCATGGGAAATGAATATGCAAAGAGGTTTATCTCCCAAGATTGAGAACCATCTTGCTGGAGCCATCCATTGGAAGTGGCTTTCTATGAGTCAAGTTCCGACTTTCCAACACGCCTTGGGATTTGACAAGGGAATATAGCCAAGCCAAATATCCATCTGTAGACAGCTGTCTCGGAGTACTTGCCCCTCATCAGTACGGTGTAGTTGCCTCCTTCACTTCTTCACATCACATTTTTGGTTGGAAATGTCACCCCTCTAAGTTTACCACAGTCATAAGTTTTCCTCATGTGTATTTTGTGTCTTGCCAATTATTTTTTTTCTTCTTTATATCTGAACCTTTCCCATAGACATGGAATGTACATTTCCTTTTTAAACAAGTCTGTTTTTATCCTTGTCTGAGTAATTCCTAACTCTCCCTTGTGTAATGTAGACAAGTCTTGTTATCGGGGTCAGGAGCTGGTCGCTGCTCAGGGGCTGAAGACGTTCTTTAATCCTTCTCTGCTGTAGGACATGTGCTTGCTTATGGTCATACCACCTCAGGAGACCTCCAGGAGAGTTTGAAGCAGAAAAACTGTAATCTTTGGGTCTTCCCAGCAGTCACCTGTCTCATTTGTAGGTGTAGACAGCGACACATGGTCTTCGCCCCATAAACAAAGAGAGCAGACTAGATCAAAAGGGCTTGGATTGACTGTGAAGGCATTTGCGGCTGGTGGTTTACACTGTCAGCAGATGCATGATGGGTTTACAATGTAACTAGATAAACAACACAAAGCAGTTAGGTTTAGACGAGGCGCCCGCAATAAACAAATATGTTATGGATAGAATTATATGGTTACGAGGACAGTGAGAATGTGGAGTCTTTAGAGATGATACATCCTTATCTCTTATAATGCAAGCCCATTTCCTGTTTTCCGCTATCAAAGCTGTATAAACCGTAAGGTGGCATTGTTCTTTGGGAAAACTTTTCATAGGTAATAGTGACAAATCGTTATTGAGCGAGACAGACTCAGTAGAAAGTCTATGGGCCCGTCTTGATTCTGTCTTCTGCTGAGAGGAGAGTGTGCAATGTGAGCACTTCTCTCTCCTCGTTCTAGTGATCGGTGGTGGTCTCACCACTCGATCCATCACCAATCAAAGTTTTGATATGTCACTGTGACCTATGAAAAGTTTTCTCCAACTACAATACCACTTTAAAGGGGATTTCTGTTTTTGGTTTTAAGCTATTCTTTTAGAGACTAGGAAGCCTACTTGTATATCTATATGTCTGCTCACACCTTTCTTATATAGAGTGTCTAAAAAAAGCTTTAAAAGAAAGGCGTGGTCCAGATTAGGGTACTTTCACACTTGCGTTATACTTTTCCAGCATAGAGTTCCATCAAAAGGGCTCTATGCCGGAAAAGAACTGATCAGGCATATCCCCATGCAATCTGAATGGATAGAAATTCGCTCAGTTTGCATCAGTATGCCGTCCATCCAAAATGCCTGATCAGTCGCCGGAATGCTGGATCCGGCATTAATTTACATTGACTTGTTTTAGTGCCGGATCCGGCATTGAGAAACAACTGAAGGACGGATCCGTGAAAAACTGTGAAAAAGACTGCAGGACGGATCCATCCGCATGACAAGCGGAGGGACGGATCCGTTCTTGCAATGCATTTGTAGATGGATCCGCACCGGATCTGTCTACAAATGCTGTCAGTTGTCACACTGAAGGGCAGATCCGGCAGGCGGATCCGGCAGGCAGCTCCGACGACGGAACTACCTGCCGGATCACACTAACGCAAGTGTGAAAGTACCCTAACACTGAACCCAGTGTTAGTCCCGTGTAATGCACCTATAGGAGACCTGAATGGAACATCTCTGCATTATGTCTGGCAGTCTCTGTGCAGCTAGTATTTACCCTAGGTACACACCTAAGCGTTTTACAGCGCGTTCAAACGCGCTGTAAAACGCACAACATGTGAAAAGCCATGCTTCCGTATGGGCATGGTTCACATTTGGGCGTTTTACCGCGCGTTTGAACGCGCAGTAAAATGCCCCACGCCCAAACAAGTACATGAGCTTCTTTGGGGCGTTTTAACGCGCCTATGGACAATGATGCCATAGGGGAGAATCACTGAATCGCGCGTATGACGCTCGTTTCTTAGTTACAAAAACGCGCATCCAAAAACGCCTAGGTGTGTTCCCAGCCTTAGAGATGATACATTTTACTAGTTCTGATACATTGTAACAAATAATAGAGGGATTTGTGCCCTGATAGGGGCTGATTTAAGGGCTAATTTACATCGGCGTTTCGCCTTTCGTTCCTATTAGCATCATTCGTGATCAGTTTGCATCAGTGTGTGTCAGTTCCATCAGAGATCAGTTATTTTTGACGGGCGAAAAAGTCCTGCATGCAGAGCTTTTTTGGCTGTATTCACATCTGTCGTAAATGTATCCAGCAGGGTGTTAAAGAACAGCCTGACAGAGTTTACCAGATACATCATAGCCAGATACTGCTGTTCATCACCGGACCAAGTTGACTATACCAGGATCCAGCTGCTTTCAGGCAAAATTCTGGGTTTCAGCCGGTCAAAAACCATTATATGTAATGATTTTCGTCCAGCCAAAAACTAGCACTTACACTGGAAAGTGGCTGGTCCCCCTCCGGATCTTATTATAGTCAATGGGGTCTGGCGGTAAACAGCAGTATCCTGTTACTCCAGATCCGGTGAACTCCGGCAGGCTGCCGAGACGGCGTGCTGGATATGTTTACCCAAAATGGATCAGAAGAACAGAAAGCTCAATGCAGATATGAGCTCAGCCTTACTCACAGAGAAGTACAGTTCTATTTACCTCCGAGCAGTAAGAAATTAAAGAGGTTCTCCCTAGGAAAAGTCATCAATATCAGATTGGTAGGTGTCCAAGTGCCGTCACCCCTACCAGTCTCCCCAGATTCGTCCACTTTGTAGGGACGGTTCCTTCAGCTCTTCTCCCACTCTTCACAGAGAACCCCTCTGACCTTACCTAGATTTTCATAAGACCATAATCACTTGATCATTTTACACTTGATAAATGTATATAATTGGCTCAGTTATATTCGGCCCAGTTGCCACTCGGTTATAATTGAGTTATTCATGACATCATTAGTATGTGGGACCCTACAGACCCTTTGGACACCTGGGGGTCATTCATTCAATGTGTGTGACGAAAACACCTATCATGGGCTGTCTGACAGCTATAGACTAGATCCAGCTGTTTTGCTGAGGACAGGAAACTGGACATCCTTTCTTCCCAACCGAGGGCTCAACACAACCTCCGTCCATGTCACTGCATCTGCCCCTACTTCCCTCAGCAATGACAGATCTGTCCTTCTGTACAAATATTCTCCTACACCCTCTAGTGACCCTCCGCTGGATGTGTGCCTGGCATTGGTGAAACTCAGAAGTATAGATCTTCATATATAAAGGGGTTGTCCAAGATTTATTAAATGTAACTGCAGGTAATATTATAAAATAAAACATGCCTTCTCCACCTCTCCCTTCCAACACCGATACTCCAGTAGTCCCCGCCAGTCTTTTTTTCCCAGAGGGATGATGTGGCATACATCTGTGTGACCACTGCTGTCAATCCCTGGCCTCAGCAGTGATGCTAGTATGTAGTGTATGGCACATGACTGCGGAGGCTAACGGGTGTACGTCAGGTCACCTTCCAGGTAAATGAAGACTGATAGGGGGTACAGGTGTTGGAGCGTTAAGGGGCTTAAAGGGGTGATTAATGTAAGAAATGAAAATTAGACATCATAGAGTACATGACAGTCTCTTTCTAACAAAGCTAGAACCAGCCCTGTACCTCACATGGATCCAGAGATCTCCCCATTCAATTCTCTGCTAGATTTATATCAAGCTGGCAGCTCAGGGAGTGTCTTTTCTTCTACAGCTCAGGGGTGTGTCCATGCTCTCCCTATCTACAGCTCAGGAGACATTTGAAGGTTGAAACTGAGCATGTGCGGCCATCTCAGTGAGCAGGACAAAGAAATAAGATAAAAACAAGCAGCAGGTGGCGCTATACAGATACATTTTATCGAATAACTCACCAGCTATAATACATTTTTAAATACATGCAATTACAAAAGTATTCAGATCCATGTGCTGGTTTGAAAACTGTAGAATAATTTTTCATAGGACCACCCCTTTAGCAGATGAGGAATGTTTTTGTATATTTTTTGTATTTTGTATAAGTTCATTCAGGCTCGGACTGGCCCACAGGGGTACAGGGAATCCCCGGTGGGCCCCTGAGCAAGGTGGGCCCCTAGTCTCCCACCCCTGCACAAGTGGCACATAACACATTAGATTTACTACACTACATACAGATATTCAATGTACAGCACCTCAACCAGCTTATGTTCATACAAAAACTTGTTAGATTATTTATTTTACTGTAGTTGAATGTATCGGTACGGTGGGCCACCAAAATAAATTTTACTGGTGGGCCCTAGGTACCCCAGTCCGACACTGAGTTCATTCATTTTTAACCATTTCAAGACTAAGCCATTTTCCTCTGTAAATGACCAGACATATTTCCACTTTCCAAAGGTACAGATGTAGCAAGCATTATATTAACTCTTATACGTAATAATGTAGCGCGACTTTCTAATACACTTAATAGCATACAGTACGAAAAGTAAATTTTCTTATTCATTTAGTCAAATAATTTGTGTTTTTTATGATACATGGGGGCTTTACGTTTGCACCTTTTTATTCGCAAACCTCCCATTATGGTGCCCTCATGTGTTCCCCCACCAACACCACAGTATAAGGTTGTCTTAAAGGGAATCTGTCACCACGTAACTGGAAATAAAACCCTTCGACTGTGCAGATCAGCTCTTGCAAGATGAAAGAAACACACTTGGTCGCATGTTGATATGTGGCCCCTATTTTGAAAAATAAGGCTTTGTATAAATCATTCAAATTAGGCCCTAGGTGCAACAAGGGTGCTGCTATTGCACCCAGAGCTCCAGTCAGTTTCTGTTCCCCTGCTTTGACTGACAGGGCCAGGCGGTGTAGGCGTAATCACCACTGGCCCTGAAGTCTTGTGGCTGCAGAGTACAGTGCTGGAGACTGTTGGGCAGAGCCCCCACACAGGTCCCCCATACAGTGTGAGTGCCCACATACATAGTGCTGCCCACTTATGTGAATACTCACACATGCCTGCCTGCGTCCTGAGGACCCAGATACAGTTGAAGTTGGGACACGCGGTAGCTGTCCCTGGACTTCTGGACAGAGGACTGTCCTGCTGGGCTGGATCCGGGACGTTTGGGACATATGATATCAGTATTTTTTATTTGAAAGCACAGGGCAATATAAAAAAGCAAATGAGTTTCATGGCTTCTGTTACAGCATGCTGAGAGTCAGGGGCGTAGCTAAAGGCTCATGGGCCCTGGTGCAAGAGTTCAGCTTGGGCCCCCTTCCCTCAGTGCTTTGTGTGTCTTCTTATGCGGCACAGGTGTCTTTGGGCCCCTTCAGGCTCCTGGGCCCGGTAGCGACTGCTACCTCTTCACCCCCTATAGCTACGCCCTGCTGAGAGTTGTAGTTTCACAACAGCCGGGTAAACTTTTGCAGTGACTTTTACATGCAGCGGCCTCCTGCATCCTTTACTAGATACGTTGTTGCTGATTCTATTGACTTAGGGTACTTTCACACTAGAGTTAGTGTGATCCGGCAGGGAGTTCCGTCTGCCGGAGCTGCCTGCGGATCCGCCGCTTAGTGTCACAACTGACAGCATTTGTAGACGGATCCGGATGCGGATCTGTCTACAAATGCATTGCAAGAACGGATCCGTCCCTCCACTTGTCATGCGGATGGACGGATCCGTCCTGCAGTCTTTTTCACAGTTTTTCACAGTTCACATGCGCAGACCGGAATGACGGATCTGTTCTTCAGTTGTTTCGTAATGCCGGATCCGGCACTAATACAAGTCAATGTAAATTAATGCCCGATCCGGCATTCCGGCGATTGATCAGGCATTTTGGACGGACATAATACCGAAGAATGCTGCGGTATTATGTCCGGCCAAAACGCCTGACAGTGACTGAACGGAAGGCATACTGATGCAAACTGAACGGATTTCTATCCATTCAGATTGCATGGGGATATGCCTGATCAGTTATTTTCCGGCATAGAGCCCTTTTGACGGAACTCTATGCCGGAAAAGAATAACGTAAGTGTGAAAGTACCCTTAGTTCCTGAATAGAACGGTTTTAATACAAGCTCAGAATATATGAAAAGGACGTTTGTGTGCTCTTCAGGATTCTTTCCAGCCCTGGTTCCCGGTGATGTGTGTATCCTCTATGGCTCTGTGGAGCTCACAGTTAAACAGCCCGGCAATTAAGGGGCGACACGCTTGTACCACTTTTCTGCAATGTTGAAGTCATCAGGGTCCTAACAAAGACCAGATGGAATTGTATAAACTCATGCTTAACCCTTTTTGGGCTGGTCTGGCGGCGAGCTGTGCTTTCTGTACTGTAAGAACCTGCGCTAGGGGCCCACATGACTTGGTTTCCTGAGTGGCTATATAAACTCCATACATTTGTGGATATATCTTCTAGGTTATTACTCCTCATCTGTCCGGCTGTGAAAAGCTCTTTGCAAAAGGAGGTTTCTGTTTCAAGGAAAGTTGGTTGAAAACCCATATGGACACCTTAAAGGGGCTTTCAAGATTTTTAACTGGTGACCTATCCATGGATAAGTCACCAGTATCGAAGGGGTTGAGAACTGCGACTCCTGCTGATCAGCTTCGGCGCTCACACATACATTGTATAGCGGTTGTGCTTGGCGTCGCAGCTGATCGGCGGGGTCCCGGTGTCAATCCTTTGTTTGGTTCATTTTGTGGATTTCTCCCTTTCCAATGCAAAATCAAACCATATCCGCATTTAAAAAAACAAGTAGCACATGCAAATTTCGGCGTATTTGGTGCTAAAATCCACGCTTAAATCTGTCCAGATTTTCAGTTTATGAACCTGCACCCATGTAGAGGTAGCTCACAGCTAGTACCTGTTTGTCACCCAGCTTTCCCAGACTTTTAGTTACGCAACAGTATGGGATCTGCAGACCTGAGAGGACTTGCCATTCAGGAGTCTAGGAAAGCTGGTTGTGAAGGCTTCATAACAGGGGTCAACAACCTCTGGCACTCGGACAGTTGGGAAACTACAACTCTCAGCTGGCTCCATGACAGTTCTGAGAACAGTCGAGCAAATGTGCATGCTGGGGGTTGTAGTTTCAAAAGAGCTGGAGTACTTGAGGTTGCAGATTCCTAGAACATACAAGTCCCACCATCACCTCCTGACTTTATAAGAAAGCCCATAAAGACCAACTCCACCCTCATTCTAAATGAAGCATGTCAGTTGCAAGACTCATATACGGGGCGTATTACAGCTCTGTGCAGCCTCCGTGTATTACAGTCTCATTGTACCGCACCTATAGCAGTCAGCAGGGCCCTAGCGTACCTCTGTATGAACTACCAATAAGCACGGGGAACGGGGAATTTAAAGTGGCCCTGGAAAAACTAAAAGTGGCCCCATGTTGTAGACAAATCCAAATTGACAGAAGGCATGTCAACATTAGTAGGCAGGGACAGCAATTCTATAGTGCAGAACGAAATACCGCCCCAGCAGAACCAGCTACCACAATGCAGCATAAAATACTGTCTACATTAACTAATGCTGAGAGCATCCAGTCTTTATTACCTGAGGAGGACTCGGATGGTTCTTTGGGCATCAGTCCGCCAGGAAATTTCCCTGTAGGGTCTATGGCCGGTCCACCCATGCAAATAGAGGAGAATATCTCGGTAATATAGCGGTACCATACACTGGACATGATGTGCTTATAATCTGCTGTGTGGAAGATGGCCTAGGCGCTATAAAATATAATATGTTAAGGGTTATAGGTCAGGTTAAGGGAGACGTAGCCTAAGGAAAAGGTTTCACAAATTCTGCCCTTCGTTGACAAGGCTGAAGGACAGTGGATTATACACTGCAGGAATTGTCCTCAACCCAGTCATTAATGACAAGACCTCGCCTAGAAGGGGATGGTCCAGTGTTGCGGCGGGCACATGTGGCTGAACCATGGAGCAATTGCTTCCGCAAAACCACATGTCTATTAGCATGATCGTTTTCAGAAAACTCTTGGTATGTCATAGTGATATATCAATGTTTTTGATTGGGGGTCTGAGTGCCAAGACCCTCACCCATCTCTTGAAGAGAGAAGTGCTCACATAATAGGGACGGCCCATAGACTTCTATTGGGTCTGTCTCCTGCAGCGACAGAGCACAATATGTGAGCGAAAACTCAGTGACCTTTAACGGTTGCACAGTTTTGTAGGTAAAACTGTGATTTTCCCATCAGTATTACGTGGCCAGTTAAAAGCTATATGACCCCGCACACTGCAAGTCGGCATGGATTTGGGCGTACGAAACTACTGCAACATGGGTGTGTACCCTAAACCCTTGCTCACTCAATTCAAGTACTGCAGATTGTTCAGCGTTTCACTGTGGAGTTCACTTTTGGCCAAATCCACAAATCAAGCATGTACCATTCCTTAAGCCCATTGCGGATTTGCGCGCTGGACCGTCCCGCCAGTCTTACAACCAGGCTGAATTCCGGACCAGAGGATGGTGGCTGAATTCATCAATGTGCGTTTATTTTGGATCTCTCCATGAATTCACCTTCGATAGGTCAGCGGTGAAGGCTACAATTATGGGCGGTTTTCTTTTCCAAGCGTTTCCTCTTAATTAGAAGCCATCAATCAGACTGTCGGATAATTAGAGCTGCGGGGGTCAGTCCCGGGATTTCAGTCTATAGGGAGTTTAAATATGAGTCTGGGTGATCTCCAGCGTAACCCGGCCTCTGAACTTACTGTGTCCCATAGGGCATTGCAGACCTTAACCCTTGTCCTGCCAGCGGCCATTACGTGGCTGCTGAGTGAATGTCATGTGAGTTCACCTAGATTAAGGCATACATTGCTCCAACATGTGGCACAATTTGTTGCATGTAGGTTAGAGAATATATCTGCGCCTAGGGGTACAGAATATGGCCCCGGCTTTATGGGAAATAGGCTAAGATGTGGTGTTTTACACCAAAATTGTACCTTAGTTGTGCCGTAAAATTCTGTACATCAACCAGTAGTTAGAGAAAAGTGTCCTGCACCACCCTTATCATCCAGCCTGAGCCCCTGTTGTAGATCTGGTGCAGGTCCAGACAATCTGTCTAAGCTTATGCCGTCTATAGGATCAGTAAATCTGCCCCAATGTATTTGCTCTTCCATTTGTGACAACCACTTTTATGAAAAATGAAGTAAAGGTTGTCACAAACCTGTCCCAGATTGTGATGAATAGAATCCCATACCTCCCAACTGTCCCGGATTCAGCGGGACAGTCCCGGATTTCAGTGGCTTTCCGCTGTCATGGTGCGGGGAGGTATGTCCCGCTTTCTGGCAGCTGTCCCTTCTTCAATAGAAAGCAGAGACAGTTGCCTGTATTATGATGAAGCAGAAAGCTGTCGCCGGCATCATTCCTCCCTCTGCCGGCTCTTCCCAACCTCTTGTTTGTGCGGGATCGGGGTCAGACAGCAGGTAGCCTCGGCTCCGCCTCCTTCACAGACCAGAGCAGCCAATGTCCTGCTGCTGCTGCTAGGAACAAGGTAAGTATGTGGTGTTTTTTTAAACTTTCTATAAGTGGCACATAACTGGGCATATTACCGGGGCACATAGCTGGGGATAATACTGGGGGCACATAGCTGGGGATAATACTGGGGACACATAGCTGGGCATATTACTGGGGGCACATAACTGGGCATATTACTGGGGGCACAGCTGGGCATATTACTGGGGGCACAGCTGGACATATTACTGGGTGCACAGCTGGGCATATTACTGAGTGGCACATAACTGGGCATACTACTGGGGGCACAGCTGGACATATTACTGAGAGGCACATAACTGGGCATACTACTGGGGACACAGCTGGACATATTACTGGGGGCACATAACTGGGCATGTTACTGGGGGCACATAACTGGACATATTACTGGGGCACAGCTGGACATATTACTGGGGGCACAGCTGGGCATATTACTGAGGGCACATAACTGGGCATATTACTGGGGGCACATAACTGGGCATGTTACTGGGGCACATAACTGGACATATTACTGGGGGCACAGCTGGACATATTACTGGGGCACATAACTGGGCATGTTACTGGGGGCACATAAATGGACATATTACTGGTGGCACATAACTGGGCATGTTACTGGGGGCTCTTAACTGGGCATACTACTGGGGAAACATAATTGGGCATATTACTGGGGGCACAGCTGGACATATTATTGGGGGCACATAACTAGGCATACTACTGGGGGCACATATTTGGGCATATTACTAGGGGCACATAACTGGGCATATTACTGGGGGAACATAACTGGGCATACTACTGGGGGCATATAACTAGGCATATTACTAAGAGGCACATAACTGGGCATATTACTGGGGGCACAGCTGGACATATTACTGGGGGCACATAACTCGGCATGTTACTGGGGGCACATAGCTGGGCATATTACTGGGGGCACAGCTGGACATATTACTGGAGACACATAACTGGGCATATTACTAGGGGCACAGCTGGGCATATTACTGGGGGCACATAACAGGGCATATTACTAGAGGCACAGCTGGGCATATTACTGGGGGCACATAGCAGGGCATTTTATTGTCAGAACAGCTGGGCATGTTACTGGGGGCACATAACAGGGCATATATATTATGGGCACAGCTGGGCATAATTCTGTGAGAGGGCACAATGTGGGCATAAATGCAGTTCGGTGGCATGAAGGGGGAATAATTACTATGTGGGGGCATTAAGAGGATTGGTTGGGATTAGGTGCATAGCTATGTTTTGGGTGAAGTTAGAGCGTGGCCTAGTGCAGAGAAAATTTGCCGTGGCGAGCTTTGCGCATCGCACGATGTCTACCTCTTTGTTCATTTAGAAAGTTGGGAGGTCTGGAATCGAATGGCTGCTCCTTATCTCCACGAAAAGGAACGGCAGTCAGAGGAGGAACTGGAAGTGGCTTTCTCTTGGGCCTCATGCACACAAGTGTATAGGCCTGTACTGCACCTTCATCTGCCTCTAATTTCATGTGAATGAGTCATCTGATGTCATATAAGAGAACTAAACACCTGGCATATGGCGCTATATGGCACAGCCTTGATGCAGCTTTCTTTGACAAATGTAAATAGCAGAAGGCAACAAACCAGAGGGCACCAGACATAGGGCTCCGGCTCACGGCATATTGGGGGCTGGAAGACCGGGACACCATGGGATCTTAGTTGCACAGAAGATAACTGCCTGCAATCATTGCACCGTAGGGTGTCACTCACTGGTTTGACCTTCAGGTACTATAAAGGGGGTCCTGTGCAATGTGTGAAGAAGTTGCACATGGTGTATTTGCTGCAGTAAATGTATGATGAGTATAGTGCATGTGTTGTGGATACAGTGGGTGTGTGGGGGATACAAGGTGTTTTTATATGTTTTTGTGCAGCAGTGTATGATGCGGGAGCTGCAGTGTGTGATGTGTATTATGTACGGTATGACAGTATGTGCTGCATAATAAGTGCACCCCTGTCCTGCACCTAGAATGAATCAGTGATAAGGTCTATGCTAGTGTTCTCCTCTTCCTTGTAGTTTAGCACTTGTAGGATAGGAGGTAACAGATAAGTATTCCTTATCCTAACTTTGGTTGTTCTACGTGTAGATATGGCGCAAGGACACTTGCATTGTACGGTTTTAGTATGCAATGCATGCTGTAGCAGACATATAGATGTTATAGTAGTACAATGTAGTAGAGTGCAATAGTAGTATTGGACAGCATTGCATACTATAATGTAGCAAAATAATAATAATAATCTTTATTTATATGGCACCAACATATTGCATACATGTGCAGCGAGCCTGGGAATGGAAAGCAAGAAGACAAGAATGGTGGTAGTGGCAAAGATAGGAGTAGTAGTTGCAGCAGTCACTATGGTAGTCCTGACCCTGGTGCTCCCTTGGCCGTATAGTAATGGGTGAGACGCAACCCTTCTTCCCCTCAGGGCACACCCTGGTTTTGGGACTTCTGTTTGATGTTAGGTGGGGTCTGCCCTCGCACACTTTCATAGCCGATATTCACCTCTCACATCAAGGGCACGTGGTGCTACAGTTTCCACACCGCTTATATACGAAGGTGCCATCTGTCCATTCACAATACACTTTCACCACACAGCACATGAACAGTTTACACTGCGCAGGTTCGGAAATAATGACACTCTTGCCCCCAATGTCAATAATCATCCCCTTTTGCAACTCTGATAAATCACCCTTTTTACTTATGACAGTAAGGAGGGACATATATGCAGTACAATAAATAACAGCAAAATATAATATAGTATAGTACAATAAACAGCAGTGCAATATAGTAAAGTATAAAGTAGCATGGTATAACAGCAGAATATAATATAGTATAGTACAATATATAACAGCAAAGTGTAATGTATCAGAATATAATATAGTATAGTACAATAAATAACAGCAGAATATAATATAGTATAGTACAATAACAATATAGTATAACATAGCAGAGTATGATAAAGTATAGTACAATATATAACAGCATAGTACAATGTAGCAGAATATAATATAGCATAGTACAATAAATAACAGCAGAATATAAAATAGTATAGTACAATATATAACAGCATAGTACAATGTAGCAGAATATAATATAGTAAAATATATAACAGCACAGTATAACACAGCAGAATATAATATAGCATAGTACAATATATAACAGCATAGTACAATGTAGCAGAATATAATATAGTATAGTACAATAAATAACAGTATAGTATAACATAGCAGAGTATGATAAAGTATAGTACAATATATAAAAGCACAGTACAATGTAGCAGAATACAATATAGTATGACGTAGCACAGTATAAGATAGCAGGATATAGTATAGTACAATATATATAACAGCACAGTGTAACATAGTAGAATATAATATAGTATAATATATAACAACACAGTATAATGCAGCAGAATACAATATAGTATAGGACAGTATGATGTAGCACAGTATTACAGCATAATACAATACAGTATATCTTCCATGTACTTTATCATTTAGCTATAATAGCCTGCTTACATTCAATGCGCTGCCTGTTCTAAGTGGCAGGAAAAGTCTAAGACAAATCGGTACACCACAGACTATTTCAAGGCCATGGTTGCCCACAGAGAGGGCTCTGAGTGCTGCCTCTGGCACCAGTGCCATAGGGTCGCCACCACTGCTCTAGTATAATATAGTCTATGCGGGTAAATGATGTAGCTGTAGGGCCACTAATACAGTCTACTATGGGCAGTGGAACTGCCAGTTCATGGAGAAATAGTGGCGCATTATTTTTTTCTGCTCCAGCAGTGACATGAATTGCTCGAGCAGTGACACGTGCTCCCTGAGGAACTGACCTGTCAAGTGTATTGTGGGGAGTTAATGGGCGTATCCTTCAGACTGCCTTATCTGCAGCTCAGCACAACACCCCATTCATTCTCAATGTGGCCGCTGCTTCCATTTTCCCTATTGTGACTCTTTAGTAAACTATCGTGATGGTGATTAAAAGTCCTTGTAATCTGAACTATTCTTGATTTTTCTCTTTGTGGTACTGTTGGCGCTGATGGACCATAAATTAGCAATTGTGCCCCGAAGCCATACTACCCAGTATGTGTCATCATACACAGAACTATCTTCATAAATTACTTGCAGGATGTTGTGTGTTTCTCAGATAATACACAGGATCTGTGTATTATTTATTGCTTGGTCCAGGTGCCGGAACGGTGGTAGACACACTAGAGGACCTGCTTGATCCCTGACATATCTGTTTTAGTAATTACTCATGTTCGTACAAAGTATAGAACTGTCAGCACTAATTGGGTATTGTCAGATTGTGTAGGGACACAACCCCAACTGCTAACAAATCCCTCCCCCCGCCCCATTGACAGGTGATTCGTCAAGGGTTAGTTTTTTGCCTTCTTCTGGATCAACACAGTAGTATTGTAGTTAAGACTTGGTGGACCCGTGTCTATTTTTTAGGCTACTTTCACACTGGCGTTTTGTTTTACGTTTGTGAGATCCGTTCAAGGCTCTCACAAGCGATCCAAAGCGGATCAGTTTTGCCCTAATGCATTCTGAATGGATAAGTATCTGCTCAGAATGCATCAGCTTGGTTCCGTTCCGTCTCCATTCCCCTCTGGAGAGCAGCGTTTTGGTGTCCGTCTGACGAAACAGCCAAACGTGGGACACAATATGGCACAATAGAAAACTGATCCGTCCCCCATTGACTTTCAATGGTGTTCAAACCGTTCTGAACGGATGCATGCGGTTGTATTATCTGAACAGATACATTTGTGCAGATCCATGACGGATCCCCACCAAACGAGAGTGTGAAAGTAGCCTTAAAGGGGTATTCCCATCTCGGAGAATGGGGGAGAGCTGTGGTTAGATGACCCCAGATTTCCTGGGGTCCGTCCACCACCAAGCTCTGCTCCCATAGAAGTGAATAGGAGTGTACCGCGCATGTGCGGCCCATGCTCCCATTCACTTCTATGGGGCCTACAGAAATAGCTGAGCCAGCGCTCAGCTATATTCGCTGGCCCCATAGAAAATGAATGGAGGGCACAGTGCGCCCTCCTTCACTTTCGGGGCTCCGTTCTCGATATAGGTGCGGGTCTCAGCGGGTATCAGACAATGGGGGCATATCCTAGCGATATGCCCCCATTGTCTGAGATGGATCAACCCCTTTAATCGTATCATCCATGTTCGTAAGGTAATGTACTATGTTGCACATAGACAGTTATAACCATTGTACAGGGGTGTCTGAAAGTTTGTGAACCCTTCAGAATTTTCTACATTTCTGCTGAAATTTGATCTAAAACTACATTAGATTATCACAGAAGCCCTAAACGTAGATAAAGATAAGCAAATCAAACAAATGAGTAAAGATATTAGACTTGGTCATTTTTATTTATTGAGGAAAAGGATCTAATATCACGTGTCTGAGTGGCAAAAGTATGTGAACCCTTGCCTTCAGTATCTGGTGTGACCTCCTTGTGCAGCAATAACTGTAAATGTTTCCGGTAATTATTCATTAGTCCTGCACTTTGGATGGGAGGAATTTCAGCTCAGTCCTCTGTACAAAACAGCTTCAAATCTGTTATGTCGGAGGTTTCCTTCCATGAATTGCTTGCTTCAGGTCTTTCCAACTGAGCATTGCTAAGGAATATCTGTCTTCACGACGCAGTACTGAACTGCGAAGACGCTGGGCTAACTGCTGCTGAACTCAGTGCCCCGTCATGAATATTGATAGAAATTACTATATACTGTATATGTAGAGAGACATGTATACACTGCATAGGGACAGTTACACTGCCCAGTGAGTATGGCATGCTCTCTGAAGTATACTGGTTTAGCAAACATTTCTTCCAACCATGTTCTTACTGATCTAAACTGTTATATTGTCAATCTGTAACTGCTGCTGCCCCGCACCCTTCTTCAGAAGCATTGCTAGAGTTTATCCCTCCTTTTTTTCTGTATTCTGATATTCTCTGCAGTACTGCAAGAGTAAATGCTCCTTAGTTTCTGTATGCATCTGCTTGACTATGGGCTTATCAGGCATTCTATATATTCTGTGTTGTGTGTCCCAACCCTTGCCTGAGCAACAGGTTCTGGCTGGTCTTTCTAGTCTCCTGGATCCTGTGAAGGAGTTATAATCCATCAGTGTTCTGCCTGACTCCTGAGTCTGTCATATAACCTGACCTGTGCCTGTTTCCTTGGTCTGTCCATCACATTGTGTTCCTCTTCTTTCTGTTGCCTGGATTCTGACCCTTGCCTACTGCCCTTGTCCTGAAACTTTTTCTCGGATTTGCATATATCCTGCCTGCCTGACTGCAGCCTGGTTCTGACTATATGTTTTGCCTGATCCTTCAATACCTCGCTCTGGTGTCTCTGATCGTTGTGGGTCAGCTGCTAACTACACCAGGATTATGTCAGGAGGTAGTGGCCTGGTGGCTCCCCTGCAGCGAAGACCAGATTCCTGTTAAGGGTAAAAATCAAGGGACCACCAGGACAATGCCCTTAGGAATAGCCGAAAGTCAAACTTATTAGTTGGCACAGTGATTCCACAACGATTGTCCATAACATAAACTCCAAGATCATGACTTAATCACATTTGACTTATACATAGTTTTATACTATAGATGGAGGAAAACTGTGAAAGGGCTTAAAGGGACTGTCCACTTTATACAATCTATTTTTTAGAAGGGTTCCCTAAATATAAGATGATTACAGTTTGGTCTGCTGCTTAGACCACAGTGATCAGCTTTAATCTATGGGGGTAAACAGCAGCAAGTGTCCAGTTCCTCTACAGCACCACTACAGGAGAAATGAAGAATTACATGGTGCCCATTGGAATCAATGAGTTGCCCATGTAATGCATGGATGTGTTGCGTCCCTCCAGAGAGATAGACTTTCTTTGTGACTTCTGTTTAATTGATGGTGGTCTCCTAAGGAATCAGAATGCTCAGTAATCAGTAATCTTTCCTATGTCATGTCTGCAGAAAAACAAAATCTCTATAAATATGTATTTAATGGAATAACAGCATATTGTATTCATGGCTTAAACAGTGTTTTTAAGAGTTCTGACAGTGATTGGCTTGGATGCAGTTGAAAGTGCTTAGAACGGAACATCACAGGCCAAAGTCTGATGCTGTTGTTCTGGTGCTGTTGCTTCTCAAAATCAAGTTTCGATCTTATCTGGGAAAATTTGTAAAGGATACACAGTTCAGCTTAGTCACCAGAAGTGGTTCAGTGCCTTCAACATCACAATTTTGCCTCATTCTATATAGATTTGACACATACATAGGTTAACAATGAACCAAGAGGTCCAAGAAGTTCGGTCTGTTAATACTTCAGAATGTTTTATGTTGATCCAAATGAGGGCAATGCAAAACCCCAATGGAGCAGTCTGCCAATTTACTGACAAAGCAGAACATTTTTTCCTAACTCCATATGTGGCTCTGTCTTAGATCAATCATTTCATCATGCCTTTGTGATTATAACTATTGATACCATTCCTTGTAAGAAATGCATCCATTACTTATTAATAAAGGAGTAGTCCAATCTCCAGTAAATATTTGTGGGTGCCAGGAGACAACATTTTGATAGGGCTGGTCTTCTGGGGATTTCGTTCTTTGCAGTTCATGGTCTTCGTGGTGGTTTCACACAAAGCATGCAGTTTTTTATGCAGTTTTGTTTAGCCAAAGCCAGAAGTGGATACAAGAGGAATGGGAAATATAAATGACAGATGATGAAGCTATGTCTGAAAAAGAAGGTAGAGAAATTGAAACAGATCATGACTAAGAAAGAAGCGGTCCAACAAAAAAGGTTGGCGAGACTACATTTGCCAGACTTTTTTGAAGCTGGGCATAAGGTGTTTGATGTACAGTGGTTGATCCTAGAGAAAGTTGAGGGTCCAGACATGGAACAGTTGGAAGTCTGGTTACCCCGTTAGTTTACAGGTTCTACATCCTTGATTAGTTGAGCTCTAAGGACTTGAATGAAAACTGCAATTTTAGCGGGATCCTATAGCATTCCTAGTGTGAACAATGGTCCAGATTTACTAATCCTGTAGATGGCGTAAACTTACTGTCTAGACCTGCTCTAGATTTAGCGTAGGGGCTCAGGCTGGATGATAAATGGGGTGCAGGGATAGACACTTTCGTATAATATCCCAGCATTCGGTTGGCTTACTTTGAGACAGAATTTTATTTATTTATGTGCATCTTGGACCTCACTCCTTTCCTATGAAGTCCAACCCTTTCTGCCAAGTCCCACCCCCTTCAGGTGTGCCAAATTGTGCCAAAATTGCTCCAATTTACACCACTTTTTAGACAGATCTTAGGCCCAGACACAGTAGTATATCTGGGCCAGTGTATATTATCAAGTTATTGATTTGCACCCTTTTCTGGTTTAATTTGTAAAACTTCGCATCCTGTTGGTTCCTATTGGAATATGTACCGTATTTTTCACTTTATAAGACTCACCTGATGATAAGACACACTCAAGGTTTTAGAGGAGGAAAATAGGAAACAAATAAATCACATCAGATCCTAAGATCAGGCCCCAAATCAGGAACTCAGTTCAGACCCCCATATCAGGAACTCACATAGGACCCCATCAGACCTCCATGTCAAATTCCCATCAGACCTCCATGCCAAACCCCCATCAAAGCTCCATGCCAGATCCCCATCAGACCTCCATGTCAGATCCCCAGCAGACTTCCATGTCAAACCCCATCAGACCTCAGATCAGACTTCCATGTCAGAACCCTATGAGACCTCCATGTCAGACCCCAGCAGACTTCCATGTCAAACCCCCATCAGACCTCAGATCAGACTTCCATGTCAGAACCCTATGAGACCTCCATGTCAGACCCCTAGCAGACTTCCATGTCAAACCCCATCAGACCTCAGATCAGACTTCCATGTCAGAACCCTATGAGACCACCATGTCAGACCCCCGGCAGACTTCCATGTCAAACCCCCATCAGACCTCAGATCAGACTTCCATGTCAGAACCCTATGAGACCTCCATGTCAGACCCCAGCAGACTTCCATGTCAAACCCCCATCAGACCTCAGATCAGACTTCCATGTCAGAACCCTATGAGACCACCATGTCAGACCCCCGGCAGACTTCCATGTCAAACCCCCATCAGACCTCAGATCAGACTTCCATGTCAGAACCCTATGAGACCTCCATGTCAGACCCGCAATCAGACCTCAGATCAGAGTTCCATGCTAGACCCCCATCAGACCTCAGATCAGTGGGGAGGGGGGTTAGGTGTGTCTTATAAAGCGAAACAGTTCATGGGGGATATGGCACATTATATAATATGCAGCAGCAGGTACACTTCATGGGGGGTATGGCACACTGTATAATATGCAGCAACAGCAGGCACAGTTCATGGGGGGGTTATACAACACTATATAATACACAGCAGCAGACACAGTTCATGGGCCAGAGATGGGTAGTGGTGGAGACCAGAGACAGGTAGTATGGGGCATAGGCACACAATTTAGATTCTTGCTATCTATGTCACTTCTGATTGTGAACCCCATTGAGGATGGAAACTGATGTGAATAGTGAACATCTCTGTAGAGCACTGTGGAATATGTTAGTTCTATATAAGAAATGGGAAATAAAGAAATTAATCTGACATTAACGGGACTAGACAGATGTTGGATTTACAAATTATTTACAATTTATTCTAACATTCTGCTACTACTCCATTTTTTTATTGAGACGAGACTTGTAAATTGTGAACAAATGACAAATTATAAAAGTACTTGACTACTGAATGCCAGAATAAAGGAATTTCACAGCATTTGTTCATTCAGCGTATTGGTTAATATTCCCTATTGACATCTCGTCTGTGAGAAGAAATGTGTGGTGCAGCTGTAGGATGGGCCACGTGTTAGTCCCATGCACCAAAATTACTTTATTCTGTCTATTTGTCATCACTGTTCAGGCCAGAATTTATATGCGTTCTGTAATTAAAATCTGCCCCTGTGCCAAGAAGGCAAGGAACACATGGAGGATTGTGACAAAGCAGCGGGATTTCATGAAGTGGCAGAAAACACAAAACCTAATTTACTTCATATGCTTAATGTTTTAATACTTGTGTAGCTTAATAGCCAGTTTTATATATGTATATATCCCAGAGGAATGTGTGGATGTGTAGATAGATAGATAGATATGAGAGATAGATATATCTGAGATATGAGAGATAGGTAGATAGATAATGATAGATAGATAGATAGATAGATAGATAAATACAAGTTTAGATAGATGAGATAGATAGATAGATAGATAGATAGATAGATAGATAGATAGATATGAGAGATAGATATGAGAGATAGATAGACAGGCAGATTAGATAGATAGATAGATAGATAGATAGATATGAGAGATAGATAGATAGATAGATAGATAGATATGAGAGATAGATAGATAGATAGATAGATAGATAGATATGAGAGATAGATAGATAGATATGATAGATAGATAGATAGATAGATAGATAGATAGATAGATAGATAGAAAATATATATTAGATAGATAGATAGATAGACAGACAGATTAGATAGATAGATAGATAGATAGATAGATAGATAGATAATGATTGATTGATTGATAGATAGATACCGTAGATATGAAAGATAGGTAGGTAGGTAGATAGATAATGATAGATAGATAGATACAAGTTTTAGATATGATTGATAGATAGATAGATAAATAGATAGATAGATAGATAGATAAATAGATATGAGAGATAGATAGAAAGGCAGATTAGATAGATAGATAGATAGATATGAGAGATAGATAGATAGATAGACAGATAGACAGATAGATAGATAGACAGATAGACAGATAGATAGATAGATAGATAGATAGATATGAGAGATAGATAGATAGATAGATAGATAGATAGATAGATAGATAGATAGATAGATAGATAGATATGAGAGATAGATAGATAGATAGATAGATAGATATGAGAGATAGATAGATAGATAGATAGATAGATAGATAGATAGATAGATAGATAGATAGATAGATATGAGAGATAGATAGATAGATAGAAAATATATATTAGATAGATAGATAGATAGACAGACAGACAGATTAGATAGATAGATAGATATGAAAGATAGATAGACAGATAGATTAGATAGATAGATAGATAGACAGACAGACAGACAGACAAATAGATAGACAGACAGACAGACAGACAGATAAATAGATAGATAGATTTGAGAGATAGATAGACAGATAGATTAGATAGATTATTTATGAGTAGGGATGAGCGAACTTGTGTTATACAAGTTTGAGTTCGGGTTTTATAACAATTCCGATACGGATTCCATTACCACGGGCCATAACTGAATTCTATGACGGAATGCATAACGGAATGCCTTTAAAGGGGTTTTCCCCTCACATACAATGGGGGCATATCGCTGGGATATGCCCCATCAGCCTGATAGGTGCGGGTCCCACCTCTGTGACCCGCACCTACAACGAGAACAGGGCAGGGAAATGAATGGAGGGCGACTGCGTGTGCGCAGCCGCCTCCATTCATTTCAGTGGGGCCTGCAAAAATAGCCCAGCGCTGGCTTGGCTATTTCCGTCTGCCCCATAAAAGTGAACAGGAACAGGGGCCACGTGTGCGCGGTGCTCTCCCACCTTTATGGGAGCAGTGGGAGCAGTGCTTAGTAATGGACGGACCCCAGGAAACCTGGGATCCTCCAGTCATGACTCTCCCTGCTCTGTTCTCGTTGTAGGTTGGACCCGCACCTATCAGACAATGGGGGTATTCTAGCGATATGCCCCCATTGTATGTGATTAGAATACCCCTTTAAGAGGCATTCCTTCATAATAGAAATCTATGGGCCGCATAATGGATCCATCTGGTTTCTAGACGGATCCGTTATGCTGCCCATAGACTTCTATTATGACGGAATGCCTCTTAAAAGCATTCCGCTATGCATTCCGTCATAGAATTCCGTTATGGCCCGTGGTAATGGAATCCATATCGGAATTGTTATAAAACCCGAACCCCGAACTCGAACTTGTAAAACACAAGTTCGCTCATCCCTTTTCATGAGGAGAGTGCTTCCCCCTGCCTCTCTCTGTGGCCACTGACAGAGTACTCATAATGGGAGTGTCTACCTCCCCCTCCCCTCTCCGCGGTGACCGACAGACTCCTACATCTTTATTTTATACACTTATGTAGCGCAGCTATATTCCGCAACGCATATGCACAATATACGCAGCAGTCTGTCAGGGCATTGAGAAGCAGAGGGAGTGTGCCCCTTATAATTACAGCAGACGGGAAAAAATTTGTGCCCTTTTGGCTACTTGGAGCCCAGACCTGTCGCTGTAATGTGCTGCTCGTATACAAACCAACATCTTCAGCTGACTTATTCTAATAATCTTACTATTGCATGTCTTCGGTCAGTTTCCTCTGTTCTGTGTCTCGATGTCTGGCTTTCTATCTTTACACACAGAGATGTAGCAGAGCTGAATCAGTTGCAGAAGGTTTACCTGCAGTCCAGTGTAAACCCCAGATAAGACATTATGACAGGAGACCCCAGTAAGTAGTAGAAAATGACAAACTTGGCTCTGCTACTTCAGCCTGTTTATATATACTGTGTTCCACGTTATCTTCCTGTTTGTGGGCTCTCTTATCTGCCTCTTGCTGCCAGGATATTGTGATGATGAACATTCCCCTTCAACATCTCTCCTGGATGCTGAGACTTATGGTTGCACACAGCGGCCTCGTGCTGGAATTCTGCTTATCTCCTCTGTCTGCAGCTGCTCAACACAAAGCAGATGTGCGCTGTTCTTCATACGGTTTTAATCCACTCACAAGATGGCTGCTAAAGATCTTTTTTTTCATGAGGCAAACTGGGACAACCGTATGTCCTGCTGGGGTGGCAGCCAATCGTCAGCATGCCGGGGACAATTGTGGTTACACATTGCAGTGTGGGACACTGTGGTCAATTGAAAGTGATGTTTTTCTCTTAATTCGCTGCTTGTATGCGCGGCTTACTATTACCCATCAGTCCTTTCCCGCTTCAGTGGTTTTTAGTTCTTGTTTACTTGTCTTGTAAGAATTTTTTTTATTATGTTTGATTTGTCTATTTCAGTTTATACGGATTCGGTGCAGAGCCCTCCCAACTTTTGTTTCTTGTCTAAAGCTGGAGTCCGCTTAACTAGTGCATAAGCTCGGGAGTCCTCATATTCATGAGTTTCCGTTTCTCCCTGCTCCCTACACAGCGTAGGAAAGTAGCTTTCAATTATCCGCAGGAGGGTGGAGGTAGCCACAGCGAATGGCTATTGAGAGCTCATACAAGGTCTCTCCAAGGGAATGTGTAGGCAGTTTTGACCATATTAAACTGCTGACAGCACAAGGTTGGGGCTGGGCAAACATACAGCTTCTGTAGCTTTTATCATTACGAGTAGTGTGAATAGGAAGTTTTATTCTGCTCCTGCAAGTGCCCAGGAGGAGGCGCTTCATTGTGAAGTGCTCTCTGCATTAAGCTGCTTTGCAGCTCCTCCCCTTTTCTCTGAGTGACAGCTGTACCATCCAACCAGAAGATCACTACAGCCACCGCTCAGAGCAGAGGGGAGGGGCTGTGAAGAATCTTAATAAAGATTGCACTTTACAGTGAAACCCAGCCCCGGGCACTTGTAGGAACAAGATCTGGCAGAATAAAGTTTCATATTCACACTTCTCCTGAAAATAAAATCTCAGCAAATATTTACATTTGTACTTTTGCCCCCCCACCCCCCCCATTTTAAGTGATGACAGACTTCCTTTAAGAAATCGATTGGGTCAAAAAAGCAAATGACCCAGCTTTCACTCTGGGTCTCTGTCACCAGTTTACGCTGCCCCCAGATAGAGCAGCATAAAACCAGTGACAGGCTGTCTTTAACAATGGTGGAGCCCCAGAACAATTGGCCCATTTGATCTCCCGTAATCTCTTGTAATCTACAAATTGCATATAGTAGCATACATAAAAAACATAACAGTAATTAGTAAACCAGGTGTACCAGTGAGAAGCTTGCTTTGTCCAGTAGAGGACACCAGTATGTGGACTGTTCACCCTGGACCGCCAAACAGAATACGAAAATCTGAAAACGGTACATAAATATTGAGATTGGGAAAAGTTCTGTGTGTTTATCTTGAGCAATAAACCCTGAGGACGTTCTAGTTAAGTTACCTCCGTGGCTTGGTGCTAATGGACAGACTGTTGACAACTACACTAAGCAAGAGCTATTTATACCATCTGGAGGTCCCCTCTAAGCACTACACTCTGAGTCCACTTGTCACAGGTTCCCATTGTTACTGACACAGAACACATGTCCCTCTGCTCTCCAGGGCGTACAGCTCTGCTTTTTGGCAATATCTTTTATTTACCTTAAAGGTACGTTAAGATAAATACATCATTTGTAAAGTAAGTCCTGGCCGCAGTTACAGACATTACACAGACTGTGCTCGTGGGGTTAATCCATAAGATGTACAGTAGGTATATCAATTGGTCAGTATATATATATATAAAACTTTAATAATTGATCTTTTTAGCCATTTTCAACAGAAATAAACTGCTGAAATCATCTGTGCTGTTTATCTGTGGTGGCTATGACACAGCGTCACTGATTTTGACTAGAAACTTATCTAATAAAACATATGTGCCTACAGGACAGACCCATTTAAAGGGGTTCTCACACGAACAATATTCTACAGTTTTCAAACCAGGACCTGGATCTGAATACTTTTGTAATTGCATGTAATTAAAAATGTATAAAAGTATATAGATTTATTTAAATATAAAATTATAAGAAGGGTACCCTTATTGGTACAAAGGATGTGTACAAAGGATGTAATGTAGGATAAAATGGCAAATCAAGGGAATCGAAATAATACAAAACGTCACAAAAAAGTCACACTGGAGAGTCACAATAGGATGATACTAATGGGTTCTGTCTCTTGATGGAGAGAATGTCTCTAATAAGAGGTAAATGCACATCAATATGGGTAGGGAGTGTAGGGAGTGTGGACTCTAATATACTTCAAATAATGTTCCAATGTGGTATACACGGTTTCAATGTCCAAGCGTACTGCACAGTTATAATTAGTGAAGGTTTTAGTCAACTGTAATGGGCTTGCGCTCCTCAACTATGGCGTCCCACAGGAGGAAAACGCGACCTCGGTTTACCTTTCTGTAGTAGGTAGAGCGATGCTTCTGTGCAGTGGCTGCTTCAGCGTCCGCGTGTATCGCGTATATCCGCGTATATCCTTTACATATTCTTATCTATTTGTGACCAGATATAGAGTGCCGATCTATACAATACCATTAATCCTTCACTTTTCTGCTTCTGACTGGGTGAGTCAGAATAGATCATTGAGCACCACACATGATTTAATATCAGGTGAGCACCTATATATACATCCTTGAATCCAACTAAAAATTTAGCATAGCCATTGAGTTATTCAATAAAATCTATCTGTATAGCGCCACCTGCTGTTCTTTTTTTCTTATTTCTTTGACCTGCTCACTGAGACGGCCGCACATGCTCAGTTTCATCCTTCAACTGTCTCCCTGAGCTGTGATAGGGAGAGATGAGACACGCCCTCTGAGCTGTGATAGGAAGAGCTGAGACACGCCCCTGAGCTGTGATAGGGAGAGCTGAGACACGCCCTTAGCTGTGATAGGGAGAGCTGAGACACACCCCTTAGCTGCAGCAGAAAAGACACTCCCATGAGCTGTCAGCTTGATATAAATCTAGCAGAGCAATGAATGGGGAGATCTCTGGATCCATGTGAGGTACAGC